>CM033476.1:286160190-286525127 GCA_019447015.1 Hymenochirus boettgeri
GAGATGCTGGGAAATTCCCAAAAGTTGGGGCCCCCTGGTACTGGCACTTTGGCCTACATCCAGGGGGTTTTTGGTAAAATAAAAATATCGCCCAGTGATAATACAATATAAACTAGACGATAAGCTATCCCTGGTTCGATACTTCTGAACGTGTGACTAGAAATGATTTGAAGAACACAGTGTATAAATGCCTTAAATAATTGCAAATGGATATTAAATGTGACTGTAATTATTTCTCTCTCTCTTCTACTCTCTACCTCATAGTCCCAAGTTGTCCCCTCCCTTCCCTTTTATTGGTAAAAACCTACCCATAGTCAAACCAATGTATAACAAAAGACAACATGTATATGAGGATCGTTTATTGTAATGAATATATATATTTCTTTTGTAACATAAAATGGGTTATATCAAATAAATTCTGTTTAAAAAAACACAAGATGTACCAGAAGGGAAATACGGTGAAATGAGTTGTAATATTTTGCTACTCATGGAGCATGGAGGATTTGTGATTCATCCATCCCACAGATGAGGGTAGGGAACGTAGGGCATGCAACTTCCTTATGTCCAGGGACGAGGTTTTTAGAAACAATCTGAATTCATCTTGAGCTTCTGAATATTGTGCTCAAAAATAACTTTATGATTTGATAATAAGTTCATCTCCCAGTAGATGGGCACTCATACATTAATGCATGCCTCACCTTGGTATGTGGGAACAGACAGAGGTCATTGACATTCTATCCAGAGAGTGATTAAACTATCTCTCGGATTAGATATGTAAGACTGGACATATGCGCAGCGTTTCGGCTCCACAATTGCACGTGATTTCCGCTAAAATGGGGAAATCACGGGGAACGCGAAAAATTCCTGCAATTCCGTTACGCGTTTGGTAAACACGTGCGTTCACATTTCTGGAGCGTAACGCACGCGTTTCCAGAATGACAAATGCAAAAAACGCATGACAAAAGAAAGCATCGCGCACTACAAACGTGTGATTAACACTGCGATTTTGTGCGCGATTCTCTGTGCGTTGCAGTGTATGGCGCTCAAAAAGCTCTATACGGAGAGTTTAAAGAGTTTGTAGTCATCTCAACAATAACCTAAAGAAATAAACAGGGAGATTAATCAAAGTTCTTATTGTTACAAATGGTGCTAATTTTGCCCCAACAATCAGCTTTGTAGTGACCATTTGAAGCTAACATATGATGGTTGGGGCACAAATTTTGCACAATTTTTAAACGATAAGAACTTTTATAAACCATAGAAAAAGTAATCAATGCCACTCCTAGGCACACCATACAACTCATCATATATGCTCACATGGATACTTTATAAACAAGGGGTTTTTAGTATACATTACTGTGACACGATGAATGAAAAGCCTTCCAACCAGTCAAGGTATCACAGGGCTGAGAAGGGTCCTAACCTCTAAACCTTTTTAATGTCTTCTATGCTGTTGTTTTGTAGTTTGCGCTTGCGATTGCGTTTTTAAAAATCATTGAAACGCGGGCAACGCAAAACAACACGTTTTCCGCTTGCGTGTTGCCGATGTTTGCGTATGCATTTTTAATCAAATGCAATCCAGCATGCGTTTCTTAACTTATTAAGAAATCGCAAGACGGCAACGCAAAAAAAATCGCACAGAAATCGCATCGATTGGATTGATTTGCGTTTGCAGGAGTGTCGGACAATGCCCTACTCAATTATCGATTAGCAAACTTTGGCATTTCTCATTCTTTACACACTTGGATCATATAACAGACTCTCTCACAGTTAGTCCATCTACTTGAAGAGTACTATACATTTTGGCATAAAAAAAAAATACTGAAGAAGAGTGGTTCGTCACACTGTTTCTGAGGTCAACTTCCAAACACGATATATTGCAGGTTCTAGGGGACCACTGATTTGTACAGGATTAGAGAGGAAACAGTACACCTGTCTCAGAACTGCGGACATATGCAGACAAGAAAATGAGGAAACATGCAAGTAAATGAAATGTTTTAAAAAACAAAACAAAATTATCCAACATGGTACAGTTCATGGCCTTTCAATGATATTACAGAGTGATACATTAGCCTTCTACAGGTGAGATGACTCCTGTAAACCTTGAATTTTAAGGTCAGCAATGTTTCCTCTAATTTCTAATACCATGTGAGCGCACTAAAATTCCTGTGTGAAATTACTTTTTGTGCCGCTACAATACAATGGAGCTATTATGGGAGTTGCCTTTAAAATGCATAATAAAAAAAGCACACAGTATACCAGAATGCCTATACATGAATTGACATTAAAGGAAAGTTCAAACTAAAAATAATTTTCCTGATTTTCCAGTATAAATCTCATCCTCACCTCAGTATAAAACTGATTTTCCTCCACCCCAGATAAAAATCATTCTCCCTATCAGTCCCCAGTATAAAATACAGTCTTCTCTACCCCAATATAAAATTCATTTCCTCTACCCCAGTATAAAATTCATCTCCTATACCCCAGTATAAAATTTTATCTTCAGTCCCCAGTTAAAATACATTCTTCTCTACCCCAAATATAAAAATTCATTCTTCTCTACCCAGTTATAAAATTCATTCTCATCTTAGTCCACAGATAAAATTCATTATCCTACTCCCCAGTAAAAATTTTAATTCCTCTACCCCAGTGAAAAATTATTCTCCTATACCCCAGTAAAAAATTCTTCCCTCTACCCCAGTAATAAAATTCTTCTCCTCTTAGCTCCCAGTGTTATAAAATTCATTCTCCTCTTAGTCCAGTATAAAAATTCATTCTCCTATACCCCAGTATAAAAGTCATATCCTACCCAGTATTAAAATTCATTATCTCTACCCCAGTATAAAATACATTTCCTTGTCCCCAGTATAAAATTCATTCTCCTCTACGCCAGTATAAAAATTCATTTCTCATCTCCCAGTTTGTAAAATCTTTTCTCTAACCCAGTATAAAAATTCATCTTCCTCTCCTCCAGTATAAAATTAATCACCTCTACCCCAGTATAAAATTCATTTCCTCTACCCCAGTTGGAAAATTCATTCCTTCTACCCCAGTAAAAATCATTCTCCTCTACCCAGTATAAAATTCATCTCTTCTACCCCCAGTATAAAAATCATTCTCTTCTACCCCTGGGTAAATTGATGTAGCTACCAGCACTTTACTGCCTGAATCCCCCCCAGTTAAAAACGCACGAATCTTAGCACTTTTTAACAGGACGCTCAGTGGGGCCAGGCCCCTAATAGATTTCCTTAGGCAGACCATACAATTATAATATACAATTGTGGTTCTATTGTATAAAGATTGCAATTCAGGAGAGTGTAAACCTGCAATCAGATTAGGAAAATCTATGGCAAAGTTTTTCCTTCTAAAGGTTCGTACACATGTTTGCAATCGCGGGTCCTGTCGGTCATTTCGCTCGGAGATCGCCAGGTCGGTTGGGCAACGATCCCCACGAAGTCTGTTCGGCCGATAAAGTGCCTACACTAGGGGCACGGGTTCAGGACCTCGATCACACGTGTGTACGAACTAAAATGTTCTTTCCCTGTCAACAAAAGTTTTTTTAACTAATTACAGCTATTAGTCATTATCAATTCCTCCAACCAGTCCTAACAACCTTGACATTTAAAGAATGTCGTTTAGGAATTTTAATTAAAATCCACAGTGATCTCAAGGAAACAAAAACCCACCTGATCCGCCATTCCCATTCACATAACCTACAATGGAACTAAAATGTGTATAACATTTTTTTAGTAACACGTCCTGTGGTATAGAAAGCAGATGCATTTCATTTTAAGCACTGATATATATAATGGATATGATTAATTTTCCTATCTATCTGCATTATTATATTGAAAAGATAATACAGAAGGAGGAATAACAGTATAATAAACACGCTTCTAACAAGGCAAGTTTTTGCTAAGGCGGGTAAACATGAGCAGTATTTCCACACACTGGTGGGGTCTGACTCAAATATCTGATTCCTTTGGGTTCCACCTGAAGTTTATGTCAGACCGGTCCTCCCCCCACCTCCGACAAATCAGACGAAAAAGGACAATAGGACACATTGGGTTAAGTCACACTGGTGGATCAACATGATCAGTCGCCTGCCTGTTTCTTTTGCCGTGTACTACTTCATACTGGCCAACCGCAGCTCAACTGGGTGAATTATCTGTTCGTGGCACCAGCCTCATGCTGGACGTACACTAGGTATTCAGAAGATTAAATTAGAACATTCGTCTTGATTGGTTGAGGCAAGAATGAACAGTCAGGACTGTGCTCTATCACACTGAATTTCTGGTAATATAACAATTCATTCTACCATAGTGGTGCATGCAGCACAGTGGATCATGGATAACATTGATTGCAGCATTTAATTCTGGTTGTTTTCAACGTCCCCCCTTGGCAACTGCCGAGTGCTTGCCGAGTAGAAAAAAAAAAAACTTCTGACTTGAAGTGTATCTTTGATTAGTAATCATTTTGACAAAAAGTCAGGTTATCAGCAGTTCGTGGGTACAACTTTACATTAAATATGTATCCTTTATTGCCAAGAAGTACGCAAATGCATAGGCCTTTTTAGGGGGGTATTACAGGTCCCAAATCCCCACTTCTGCTGGTTATAGTTGCCTACAGTGGAGCCCACGATACAGACAAGAACGTTACATTCGATGGGCGCAGCTATGGCCCCAAAAGACATCGTTCCATATTAAGGATACGGTACTGAAACGATCTGGCCTTTGGAAATGGCCCGCAATGGCAAAAACTCATAACCTGATGCCATCAGAAACGCATTGTTTGTGTCGAGGCACATGTATGGGCACCCCAGCAATTTTTCAAAACTGTTACCCATCCAATGAAGACCAGTTCCATAGTTTTTACCGTTCTCACAGTGAAAAACCCATTCCGAACTGTTAGTAAACTTCATTTTTTCGAGAGGTCCACTTGACCTGTAGACGATGTCTATGGTGAACAATGCTTCATGTAGTTTTGGATAGCCCAGTATTGTATTTAAGAAACCGTAATTATTATCCATCACGCCAAGCCGCCTTTCTCCGTGTACATAATGTAAAACTGTTGAAAAAAAACTGGAGGAGAGCCAGAAGTGGTATTCAATTCAACGCGTCAACAAATTGACTGGAGAGATCAACAGCACTACATGTTCGGGAATAACTGTCCTTCCTCAGGTGCATCAGGTGAGGAGAAGGACTGTAGGCCCGAAAAATGTAGTCGGCTCTCTCCAGTTTTTTCTACATTGTGCTTTATCTACTCGGGGTTTGTGGTGAGACCCTGCCACGGATGGTAGCGCCGCTTGTTGAATTTGTCTTTTTACTGTGGGAATACGGATGAAAATCTTCTCTTTGGTACAGAATTGTAACACGCAACTTTCTTCATATTAAAGCTCACCCAGTCACTTGTAAAATGAGTTGCACTTCTATGAACCATTTTCACGGATTTTTCAAAACTGCAATGCATATTTCAAATAATGCCTTACCAGTGGTTGTTATGATATTTTCTCCCTTGTATCCACATCCCTTTTTATGCAAGGACAATATCTTTCTAGGTCTAAGTTTGTGACCAAACAAACACCAAGATTCACTTAACAAAAGATCCATTATAGTATAGCAGCAGTATTTTTAAGGCCACAATGACCTTACATTTACTAAACAATTGAATCTCATCTGCTCTTATCAGCCAACTGTGACAATCACATAGGATCCACCTGCAACGCAATTGGCACATCCTCTGTAGCTTTTATGGTTGACATTGTTTTGTCTTGGTCCACCCACACAGAGACCTTGCTGATATAATTACTTTCTTCCAAATCATTAGAAAAGAAAACAGATTAAAAAAGGAACTGGTCCAACACAAACACCCATTTGAACTTAAGCCAACACTGATGAGCATCATAACCACTACTGGCATTTGATCATTAACCAATTTCTATCCATGCACAAATGTGTTAACCCAAGCCCAACAGAACTTAGCTTATAATTAGTTGCCTATGGGGTAATGTATCAAAAAAGGCACTTAGCAAAAATACCAGGTATATCCACATTCTACTGCATTTGCCAGAGTCCAAATCCTACTCACTGCCTGTTCGTGAACACAGGAATCTAGGAAAAAACAAGAAAACAAATGGCCCTGGATAAAAAGTTGAACTTATTCCCTGAAGGTTCGAGGATTGTATTTTATCGCGGTCCAGGGATATTTCATATTAACCTTATTTAGTTTGTTTCTGAACCATTCCTCAGTTAACAAAGTGCAATTGCATCATTTATACCATTATTGCTACTATACTCTATGCTACTGTACTGATGTTCTATGTGATTAGTACAAGGGGCGACCGGGCCAAGGGAAATCTTCTGATTCAGAAAGGACCTTTCGATGCCAAACGTTGTTGGCATCCAGGAAAGAAACGGTTGTTTCAACTATAACACATTAGAAAATAGGGCCAATTCCGTCGGGTAATGGACAGGATCGGCCCTATATCGCTAATGTGTTACCCAGCTTTTAGTCGTGCATTGTTTCAACTATCTAAACTTAATTCTTATTTAATAGGAGTAGGCGGAGCATACCCACCTCTTTTCCCATGATTGGCAGTTAGCGATTACAGGCATTTGGTAATAAGGATGGTATTAGCGGGACAAGTGCTGTGTTTCTATTTACATTACTCAACAAAGGCACTAATAATTCTACATATAGAGTCAGCCATTTAACATGAAATTCAAAATCTATCATCTCAGATGTGAAGAGCTGTAGTTGTATACCGTTTAATCACAAAACACACACATACCACAGACTTGGCGGTGAAAACCACAATTAAAGATAACAATTAGAAAATTAATTAACTTAGATACTTTTCCCCGGGATATGTGGGACAGGGAGGTTTAACTAGAAACTTTTCAAATTGTTGGTTTACAACAGCTGTACTTGTAGACAAATAGTGTATGGGAAAAATGTTATATTAAAAAAGTATTCAAAGGAATGTCCACCCATTAGAAAAAATTAATGTTATAGTAGGCCGGACCCCCCAAAACCTCGTTTCCGTTTTGTTAAAATGATTTAATTCTGCTCCCAGAGGAGAACATACTAACAACTCCTTGATCCACCGCCACGGCTCCTGGCACTTCAGGTAAGGCAGTCAGTCACAGCCGTGGCAGTGACATCACAGCCAACATGGACGCCATTCCTGAATGAGCTCCACTGCAGCGCGCGGGAACAAAAAAGACAGAGCAGCTGCAGTGGAGAGGGAAAGTGAACAGTCAAAGAAACGGAGGTGGATCGCAATCTTGTATGATTTCTCTGGCTGGGAGCAGGAATTTTTTACATTTTAACAAACGAAAACTAGGTTTGCTTTGGGGGGGGGTCCTCATGCATAATATATTTTTTCATAAGTGGTGGACAAATCCCTTCATAATGTAATCCTGTTATAAGTCATATTTCCTTTGTACATGGTTTGTATAATACATATTGCTTGACCACGGCTGTCAGTGAGATTGTAGCTATAATCAGATGATGATGTAGATTACAGTTAACCATTGCCCAGTAACACGTTGTATAGGATTGTTGCTTATACCAGGAGAGAATAAAAAACTTAAAACAAGGTGTAAAGAAAAATTAGAAATATTTTAAGTGGCTGTATTGAATAATAAAAAAAAGTATTAATAATAGTTATGGGTGGGGTTCTAGTTCAGGGTTTCTCAAAGGGTTGTGCTAGGGAAACCCTGGCGTGACTTCAAAGAGCCAGAAGGGGCGTGACTTCAAAGAGCCAGAAGTGGGCGTGACTTCAAAGAGCCAGAAGTGGCCTCAGAATTTGGTTATATAAACTTACATTTTTGTCATTTTGTACTCGTAAAATCTTACTAAACCCAACAGAACCAAAAAAAGTATTTAAAGAGGGGAATACAGTTTTTATTCCTAGACTCCTCAAAATTATACCAACACATAAACCATTAGATTAACATATTCTCCCACATTGGCTGGCCAGCCACAACCCGTACATTAATTTAAACATGCAATACAATATTTTGTTTAGAAGACACATATAAAATATCTCTTAAACTAGTGCCCGGTCTTAACGTAGTTAACTTTAAAAATATTTGTATCAAAGGCCTCTTAATGGTAATCAATTAATGTTTATTGAGTTGAGTATAATTTTGAGGAGTCTATGAATAAAAATATTCCCCTCGTTTAATACTTTGGTCGGTCTTGTTGGGTAGTAAGATTTTATTCAACAGTGTTCCTGTTAGGAAACACCGGGTGTTGGCTAGTCGAGTTGGGATCCATCACCCGTTTTTTCTGTGGTACTTTCTTAGGAGTGCTTCATCTTTAGTTTGTCATTTAGAAAATATAGATCATGATACAATTCAACAACATTTCAATGTAATGTAACTTACACTAACTACACTGATATGAATACAATATGCACCGTAAAATTTTAGGTGTACCTCGAGAAAAAATGAGGCCACAGTCTGAAAAGTACGTACTACAGTAAGTAGGGCGGCCTGTCAGATTTTTAGCACTCCAGTCCAAGAAACACTCAACACTTGCTGTGGATGTTTGCCAGGCAAGTAGGTTAGGTGCAGCCCCTGCCCTCCACTCCAAGGGCCAGAAGATTCTTTAGCACAAGAAGATATAGGGGAGTAGTACACTACAATGGTGATCCAAGATGTTTCTATTCAAACAACCAATTACAACGGTGCTTCCAGGATGTACTGTCCCTTACTCCAGGTAGATTAGCACTCATATGCTTGACATAGATGTACGAAACCTCACAATTTCACATGCACGTGTATGTCACAAATAAAGGGAGTGGAGTGAAAAAGAAAATGTGAGTGCCAGAAGCAAAACTGCAGGGTGCCAGGGCACCGTGCAAGTTTAGTGGCCAGACCCCCTGACACTATCCCACCTCCCCATTGGCACTGGGATTGTTTTTGTTTTAAACAGGTGTGATCAGATGTTTAAAAGAATGGTGAGTCATACCTTTTGTATCTATTCTGATTAATAAAATGTTTGATGGTTATAAGCGCAAAGGCTTAAACACCATTCATTCTCACGATACCTATGTTGTCTGTTATGTGGACATTTACATCTCGGGTAGTTTGTAGTTATAAAACATTGGAGGGATGTTAGTTGCCTATAAACACACTAGCATTGCCAATAAGACAAAAGGCACAAATTTGAGATATTAACAAGGTAATGTTTTTAAACGGGTAACTGTGGTCTTGAATTATTCCAAACTGTAAGGAATAATAAAAGGTCCTTCCATTGTACCTTCAAAATAAAACCCAAATCACATCTCTAGATAAAATCTTGTGTTGAAGTTATTAGGATAAGGGCTCAGTAATATTACTTCCTGCTTTGAACACTTCCGGTTTTCAGCCAGGGGGACCAGCTTAGTAACTGCATTAATCGGATCCTCTTCTCAACTGTCACATTTTCCCCATTTCATTCCTTGATTTCCCCCGCATTAAGTCTTAAAGGATAACTGTTTTTGCACTCAATGCATTTTAAAAAGAAAATGCTTTAAAAAGGTAAAGGTATGCAGCCCCCTCCATACATTTTCTTGATTTCCAGCCTCTCTCTGCTTTAATTAGACATGCTGTGTATGTAGGCTGTATTCTAGCAACAGGACAGTAAAGTTTTGATTGGACTGGCAGAGGAGGAGGATGAGAGGTCTCTAACAAGCATTCCCACAGCCATGAAAGTGTGATATGTAACGACGGCCTGGCCGTTGGAGGGGCTGTTAGCATCCTTTGCGGTGTGATATCTAGGGAGTGGCCGAAAGGTTGTAAATGAGAGTAAGTGATTTCAGCTGCTGGAGTGTGGACATGTAATGGGGGAGGGAGGGAGGAGTGGTTTTTTTTTGGGTATTGTTGTCCTTTATATGAGCAGCTTCTCCTGGGGCAGTGGGGGGGCAGAGGTTCTGGTGAGTCACTAACCTACTGGAAGCAGGGAAGTTTGACCATTCACCCCAACTGTAATGTCTCACAGGCTCCCAGCCAGAGAATAGTTGTGATTGTCGGCTCATTTTAAAAGGAAAATACTGAGGCTTTCATTTAACCTCAATTAGTCGGAGACCACCAGTTTCCCTTTAAGAACTATGTTTAAATCTTATTTCATTATGACTTTAATGTTGGGCAATTACAACCCATTTATTTTATTTTTAGACCCATATAAAAATTTTCTAATTACTCATTGAGACATTACAAATTAGATACATGCCCCGAAGAGCTACTATCTAGGTGGATACATTATAGCAGTAAAGCAGTTTCTATAGGACCAAGTGTCCTGTCTACCTGAAAATCAGACATTTGTTATATGTAAAAAAAACATGATAAATGGGTTTTATTGCCTTTAATAAGACAGGCAATCAGATTACATGATCTTACATGGCTATTGCCAGTAAGGTCGCATCTGTTTGGTGTGCTGCAGGATAATGACCCCTTCAAGTTATGCAACTATGTCAAACTTGTGGCGCTTCAGATTTTGAAAACTACAATCCAGAATTCCCTGGAGGACGCTGAGAAAGTTGAAGTTTCAAAAACCCTGGAGGCTGGAGGGCCACAAGTTTGCATTAGAACATTATGTATTTTTTAAACCATTATAAACGCTAAATCCTTTTCTTAGCCACAGTTTCTAAGACTTCTCACTATATAATCAGCACCGACTCTCTTCACCAAAATAAACGTTTCTACTCGCGCGCTGACGTCATCATACATTCGCCAACCGTCCCCTCCTCTCACACTCGCTCTCTGCAATTTGCATTGGTTAACAAAAGTATACTAGGGGAGGGGTTTGTTTCGTCACGGGGTGTGGACTAAGCTTATGGTATTGTAAGTAAACCGTGCAGAAGCTGAGCTGGTGAGAGACCAGAAGGGGAGTCGCTTGTTGTATGCTGTGGGGACCGAGTGAGACGGGCAGGTCTATCTCCTGGGGGAATCGGGGTTACGTTTACTCAAACCCACGGTTGCTTTGAGTACGATTGACGGGATTTTGGAAGATGTGAATGGACCCCGAAGGTCTCTGGGCAAGGCCTGGAACCAAATGTCCTTGTCTCTTAACCAATAATCATGGTCATGCCCTGTCTATGCTGGAGCCTGGGAGAGGACCATCTTCAATCTTCTTGTCTGTATTACAGAGGGGTGTGGGTAGGGTAATAGCTCGGTCCGTGTGGCCAACCAGGGGTGGAACATCTTAGGATTAGACTTGGGTTCTATCCCTAGCAAGACTTTTGGTATCGGGGCCACTGTCTACATTCTCAACACTCTTCCCATCCCATATTTGCGATCTATGGGTGAGGGAATTGATGCCAGTGCGTTACAATGGGGTGGGCCAACGCGGTCTGCGCGCAATCAGTTTTTGAGTGCACGGCAATTCTTTTTGTATGGATCGATGCGTTCCGATAACAGAAAATTGTTTGTGAAATCGCAAAGCAAGCAAGTCGGGTGGTAAAATGCATTGTGATACGCTTTATGGGAATAGATGTAAATACATACATTGATAATGCCGCAGACTTACACCAAGCTTGTTGCTATGACTCCCTCATACACGATTATTCTGGAAGGTCGTTCCTAAGTAAGGGCACGGGCACAATGCGCCGCATCGCACACGATTTTGATGCGTTTGACGCAATATTTCTTAGGAGAAATAGAAAACTGCATGAGGATTGCGCAAAAAATGACAGAAAGCAAAATCGCCGATGCACAAATCATCTCCACACCGACCACAGTCGGCAGATCCCTGTTCCTTATCACTAATCTAAGGAATACAGTAATTGTGACCTCTTCGTGCAACCTTTTTGTTAGTTCTTCTGGGCATTGAAAAAAATCCTGCTCTTTTTTCAGAAAGCATATTATTTGCACTGAACTTCCTTTAAACTGGGTACACACAGTACGACCAAAGCTGATCCCCACGCGATCTCTCTGCGGCAACTGACAAAATGTTTGTTTGCCAGTATAACTTTAATATAGGAGCTGATAGGTGGCTTTTTAGATGTGATTATTGGCAAACCACATAGGAAGTCGTGCTGTCTGAAAAGGTTAAGTGTATTCGCTTTGTTGCCAGAGCTCAAAGATTAAGGGCTAGTCAGTAGTATTAGATGTACAAAACTGGTTATATTTTGTTATGCTATAGAGAGATCCTATAACTTTTGCATATGCATTCCATTATACTGAACGGTCAGGTGTCAATGGTGATTACACCTCAGGACCACCAGGCGATGGTCCCGACCAAATTATCGTCTGAATGGCTGTTTGTGGGCTATCAATGGCAGGATAACACATGTGTGAGAATTAATTGTCCTGTTCCCTTTTCCCCAACAGTGCCAAGTTCGCTTCATAGCCAGAAGAACTTGCACACCTGTCTTGTCCTGTGCTGTGCCGTAATGTTAAAGGGACAGTTTAGTGGGAAATTATCAATATTTTGTTAAATTGTTAGTTTTGTGTAATGCCCTCTTAGTTATTCTAACTATTCTTCAATCCATTTTGAAAAATCATGATTTATACCCTTTGCTATCCTGCTTTTACGTTAGTGATCTGACATTTAGTTTCTACTGTCCTTCTTCCAGGATTGCACACTCATTCGGAATGCTCCTAACAGTAATTTTCTACTGATTGGTGCGGTTGGATGGGTCAAAGATGCTAGATCCTCTACCTGAGCAAATGAATCAACCAGGCGATGCGGGTCATGGACAAGCACCATAACAGAATTATTAGGGGTATGCAAACAGAAGCCAGTATTTTGGTTGCATTTATTTATACACAAACAAAATGCTGAATTTGGACAGAGTTATTAAAGGTCATTGGGATAAAAACATTATGCCTCTTTTTTCAGGAAAGCATATGTATTTGCACGGAACTTCCCCTTTAAACTGGGTACAAACAGTACTGCCCACAAGGCTGATCCCCACGAGATCTCTCTGCTGCAACTGAACAATTTTGTTTCCCCATACTTTATTATAGGACTGATAGTGGCTGCTGGCCATTCGAATAATCTCGCCAATACAAGGTGAAATGTTTGTGGGACAGATTTATAACAACAGAGAGCTTCGAAAGAAGTCTTTGGATAGGTTATGCATTTGCCAGGCAACCAATCATATGTGCATTTTAACCAGGTTTACTGCACACTTTTGCTCACTATTGCCTCAGGCCCTTTTGGAATTTAAAAATGTTTGTATACCAGCCTCGTGGGTTTGGGTTTTCTTAGACTGGTATTGACAGTGGTGGTTATGGAATCTTAGGTTTTGGGTTTTTTGGGCAATGGTCACCTGATTCAGTGACTTGTTGGAGAGACTATTATAAGGCTAAAATCACAATTTAGTTGATTAATATAAGGATAAATCCAGTGTGAGTTACATTATTTAAAGTACACAGTTGAATGTTAAACACTTGACATCTCAGTACAGTAAACTTGTTTTTGGTTGTTGTGACTGGGTTATACCCCTAATTATTAGGAGATACTTGTACATACAGCATTTTTAAGCCCGATAATGCCTGTAAGTTTGACATTGCACCTATATGCCAAAACATGTTTCAACACCAGTTTTACTGTTCGGATGGCTTTATGGTTCCCTGCTATGTTCTTACTCTCTTTAGCTTGCAAAAAATAAAACTGAAATGAGCCAGAAGTTTAGAGCAGGCAATCTGAATGTTGGCCAATTACAGGTAATTGTTCCTCTAAATTTAATATTGGTTGTTTGCGTATATTGTATATTATCTGTGAGCTACAAAACATAAATATTTGTTTTTTTTAACTGCATCTTTCGTTCAGAATGCTAACATTTGGTCATTTTTGATTGGGGGCCACACACTAGAATTTAATCTACGGGGCACACTAACCATGGATGTTTAATGCATGAGCAAATCACACAGGTGGTTAGCAGTTTTGCGTGAGTTTTGCCCCAATTCCGTTTATCAGAGTGCATATGCGATTCCTTACAAAATATTGTGATGCCATACGCTCCGAAGATGGTTTGAGGGGCAAAGCAAGGTGGGCACCCATATAAATGCACTGGGCATGCTATTCCCATGTTAGGATCAGAAGCAATGTTAGGATCGCTAATGTGTTCGTACCTAGCTTAAAGGATGTGTACCACCATCCAATTATTGAAGCCTGATTTGACCGATAATTCAGGGGTATGGTAACTGCTTGCTACTTGACAACAGGAACTTGACACTTAAAAGCAGTAACTTGTGTTTGGCTCTTATTTTTTGAGTGATGCAGTAAAATTACCTTACTTGAATGTGATTGTGTGCTTTATTTCCCACCGCATTCCTAATCTCAGTTTGATGATTGACATTTATTGGCTAATATACTGAAGGAACTGTTATAGCAGACCACTAAAAAAAGTAGTTCCAGACAACCCTCTCAGCAGATTAGGCAAAGGGATCAGGTGACTGAGGTCAGGAGACGGGTACTGTACACACACACCAAAATTATCCACATGTACTCCATTACCGGATTAGAATTTTATGATTATTGGCGGTTTTGGGGACGGTTTTATATTATAGACCTTATTCTTTTGTAAACTTCTATATTTATACAATGTTGTTAAATATTTGTGATCTTAACCTACTTCTTTCAGATTCAGCTGGTCTCGTTTTGGAAGGCCTTATACACCGGCATATATATTCTATGCCACAACATATTACTGGCTATCTTCTGCACTACTTTGAGATGTCCAATGACAAAGAAGATCCCCGGTGTTTACAAGGGCTTTATCGGGTTACAAGGCCATTATCCGATGGCATATATGGCACCAGCACAATGCAGGAGATGGGTAATGTGTTGCAAGATGAGACCCAAAGAGGAATGAGGGGAATCGCCTGTAAGCTGATGCAATTTTCCCATCGTAGCAGGACCATTTAAATTTGTTTTTTTTTTCCTTTTAATATGTCACCCGGCCTATAAAAGATTTTTAAAACACTTTTGCCTGACAACTTCTGTAGCATGAGGCCAGTGATACAGTCTTCTCTGACCGGAAAAGGGTTTAATAGCAGGTTTCTCCTTCGATAGAGAATGTTTTAAAATATTGCCACAGAAAGAAATGTATTTTAAGTCGAACTTTTTAACACCCATATCACATTCATTAATAAAACTTGGATCTTAGTTGTTGCAAAGCTTGTATTGTTGGATTTCTTTGTACACTGATGACTACTACGTGACTGAAGCATTTTCTTACTGTACCAGTCGCTCTTCCGACACAAATTGTTGAACCCTGAATTAGAATATTTATTTTGCTTTTTCTCGTCAACCAAATGTACACAAATATATGTTCTTTCTTTAGGATTGTGTCTGTGTTATTCTCCAACCCAGTCCGTTTTCGTCTGGTTCTAATTGGGATTTTATGAAATAATTTTAGTGAAATTAATGTTTAGAACTATTGAATGTGAGCTAATCCCAGACCATTGGAATGTTATCCAATGACCAACTAAGACATAAAGATCAAAAAAATTATTTTTGACTGAATTTGTTTCTTTAAATAGCCCATAAAATGATTTGATGTGGGGGCACAGAAATTTTTTTGCCTGACGTGTGCGTCTTGATATGGCATGATATCAGTTGTCCGCATACCCTTAACTCTTATAGATTGGAATACTGGTTGGGTTGCTTCCCCATCGCCTAGTGTGCAACATGGGATTTAGCTAACCAAGATAAAGATTTTTTTTTTTTTTTGTCTCCTGGTTACATAAATTGTTGACTTTGGGGCACGGAGACATGAAATTCACGCGCGATAAAATCCGTTTGGCTCTGGTTTTCAGTACATAATATATTGCATTATCAACCTCCAATTTTTATAATGCTGTTTTGGATTGTGTTATGTTATGTGAATGAATGTGCTTATGAGATCTTCACCCGAAAAAAAAGGGAGGGGATTCTTAATCATAGCTATTAATAGAAGCTTTTACCTCTTATTTTTTTATATTTGTGCGCGTCACACCTCACTGCACAGGTGATTCAGTTTCTATGACACAATACAATGTGATTGACAGCTGTGCGATAACAATATAGCGGTAAGTACTGGTAATGTGTGGGAAAACCGTGCAAAATGAAAAAAGGAATCAAGGGTTATTTTGTTTGAAAGTTTAATATTGTAAGACTTTAATTAAAGGGTGTGTTGACTCTGAGTCGGTTTATGTTTTGCTAGTTTATAAAAGGAAGCTCTTAAAAGATTTTTTTCCTTTCAAGTACCTCTTACTTTTACAAGGCCTCAAGTAGGTAACACTCCAGAACACTCTTTGGAACGGCCTCCAATTATAGGACACAGAACAATCCTCCCAGCCCTCCACCTCAAGGGCCCAGCATCGGCAAAAG
Source organism: Hymenochirus boettgeri (assembly GCA_019447015.1). NCBI lineage: Eukaryota > Metazoa > Chordata > Amphibia > Anura > Pipidae > Hymenochirus > Hymenochirus boettgeri. The sequence continues at coordinate 286,176,502 of CM033476.1, forward strand.
CAACAAAGTTGGAGGAGCACACTATTTCATTTCCAGGTTTCTTTCGGCAAAAAAAACATGACAACGTTTCGGGGATGTGGATTCACCTTCTCAGGTAGGAAGGCGAGGAAGGGGAGTCACATCCCAACGAAACGTTGTATGTTTTTGCCGAAACTAAAAACTGGAAATGAAATAGTGTGCTCCTCAAAACTTTGTTGCTTGGCCGTATTACTTTTAAGGGCAGTCACCCCCCAAAACTAGAATCCCCAACTAGGGGCCCATCATGTGTGTAATCCTTACATCACATCCCAGCCTCCATAGGTTATCCTGTAGGTACCACCCCACAAAAACAACCCCCCAACCCAAAAAAAACCCCCACCCAACCACACCACCCCCCCCAAACCACCCCACCCCCTCCCCCCCCCCCCTCCCCCCCCACCAAAGTCACAAAAATGCCCACCAGGAGGCTAGCAGGGCTCTGCCTGCTACTGGCATCAGGTATATTTGCCATGCGTACTGCAGTCTTCTCCCCCATCCCTCTCCCTCCCGTTCTAATATCTCTCCCCCTGCATAAAACCCTGTAATATGTAATCCCCCTGGTCTCACAGCCCACCGGATGGTTTTTATTTTAGAAAAGATCCCCAAAATTCTGACTTACCTCTCCTATTTCTCCGATGCAATGAATGACCAGCAGACGGAGTCCGTGATTGACTGCCGCTAAGCCAATCACAGACGGACTGACGGCCCGCCCCTTGCTTGCATTTCGCAAGCAGGAGGGCCGGCAGCGCGGCGAAGGAAAAGGAAAGAGGGGAGGTAAGTAAAAAGTTTGGGGGGCTTTCTAAAAAATTAAAAAAAACCATGCGGTTGGGGCTGGCTGGGGGGGACCAGGGGGGAGGGAGGCAATATAAAAATAGAAAATAAGGGGGACATACCCTTTAATCCTAAAGAAGCCATACATTGAATAATAGACGCACAACCCCCTATGGGTTGAAAATGGAAATGACTGTTCATTCAATAGACAGCAGATATGGGCAGTTTATCGAAAAATAATTAATAGGTATGTGTTACATTTTTAGGCCCAATCCCCATTATTGGCAACATTGTGAAGTACTAGGCATTAAAGTTACGATCGGCTTTAAGAACATGAGACAACAAATCTGTCGTAAAAGAAATACAAAACATAATGGTACAAATAATCTGGTTGAACTTTAATGAATTAGGACATTAAGCTATTGGAACCTGCTAAAGGTGTGTCGAAAAATTTATTTTATATTCAAATCTATTTTTTTTTTTTAATTTTTTAAAATGACAATAATATTTGCCTGATTTTATATTTCCCCCTTATAAATCTGTGTGACCACCAGTACCGATCTTTCTAAGATGACAATCTATTAAGGGGCTGTGGATACACCATGCAATTTTTCCAGTTGAGCAAACAATTGAATGGCTTTTCAGCTGGCCATGTTTACTGTTTCGGTCGTCCGGAATGAAACGAATGGCTGATGGAACCCAGTCTGGAAACTTACAGACCACACTGTTGGCCGCGGCTACTTTTGCCCGCTACCAACAGTCCTTTGTTCGGAAGTCGTGCCGAATGGGCTGGTCGGGAAGAAAGATCTAAAGGTGATGTACCAGTAGCTTAAATTGTGGCATCTCTTACTGACAAAAAGTTATTTTAAATTGACCCATTACTGAAAACGAATCTTACAAATACCACTTTATCTTTTTTTTGTTGATCTGCCCCTATTTTCCTTTAGTAATCAATTCAAATCTTTAAAATTTCAGCTTTTTAAAATCAAGTGCCTTGCAGTCTAAAAATTATTATGCGGTTGATGCGAATGGATGACACGGTTGTTTGAAGTGGAAAATGCTGTGTTGCAGTTTTGACCGTTGGTTTGTGGGGAAAAAAAAGTCAGGTCACGATGAACCGTGGGAGTGGTTATAATTTTATTTAAAAGAGGGTTGGATAGCTCCTGAGCAAAACGTGCTGGATTGAAGGCATGCAGCAACAACCAACATCAGAGTAAGTGCTACTTACACCTATTTATTTCTAGCTTAAAAGGAGAGTCAATTTTTTCAGTTATAGAATGTCCCTTAAGATTCTGTTCTTGTCATCTTTGAAAGGATGTGATACAACCGTCACAAGCATTCTCCTTAGCATTGTAAAGGCCAGATTGGCTTATAACCGGTCACACATCTATGGCCATGACCAAGGAAAATTTCAGTTTGGTAACAACGTTTATGACGCCAACGTGCAATGTTCGTTGGCATCAGAAAATGTGGATTACAGAGTACACACATTACCGATAAAGGGCAAGTCTATCCAGTAAAGATGGGATTGGCCCCTTTATCGGGTTAATGTGTGTACCCAGCTTAAGGCGGTACACACGCGCGATGAACGGACGCTTTCGGCACTGAGAAGTGTCGTGGGTAGCGTTTGGTCGGAGGTCGGTTGCCGAGAAATTGCTACCTACGGGCGATTATCGGCCGAAACGTGCGTTCATGCACATTGTGCGGCGTGGGGTCCGCACGTGTGTACGAACCTAAGGACTTTTCTATCTTTCTATTTATCAGGATGTCCAGTTCAATATGACATCTGGGTTGTAGTCATAATAACAGAAGACAGGGACGAAGAACACGTTTAATTGTAGATATTAAACAAACATCGATTTACTATAATATATAAGTAATAGTGACTAATGTACCCACTACTGTAAATTATAAGGATATAAGAAGTCACCCAAGGAGTGAAGCGACCAGATAAAAGCACAAGCTGTAGGGAGAGGTTGCCTTTCAACAGGGCACAGAACTCCGAGGTGATTCGAATAGGCCGTATACTTTTCGTAGGGGTAAGTTATCCAGTATAATTCACCACATTTCACCAGCATGTCAACCTCCCATTTATTATATGGCACCCCCCATTGCTATAACCCCCCTCCCTCCTGTTGAGTCCAGATGGGAATAGTCTTCCTAGAGGGAACAGGTTAAGAGTAACATTCGATTTGTAGCTAGCTTACTTTAGTAGGGTATCTCTAAAGGGTAGTACGAACAGGGCACACTGGTGTGTATTCAGCGAGGCCCATAGGGAAACCGCGCCAATCGGAGTGAACACTACTGATACCGTTTGACGCTGCAGCCACCCCTCCACCATGTGTATTTTCCGCTGACCGACCGATGCACTGTATTATTGGTTGGTCAGACAAAACTATTGTATGGGTTGTACCCCGCCTAAGCTGGCAATCTCCAGGGATAGTCCTAGAAACAGGTAAGAGAACTTTGATTTGATGAGCTAGCTTACTTTAGTATGGTATCTTCATCCCCCCAACTACTGGCCCCACATGTATGTGTAGTGTAATCCTTACCTCACATCCAGCTCCATAGGGTTTCTCCTGTTCCCCCCACAAAGTCCCAAAAACTGCCCACCAGGAGGCTAGCAGAGTCCATATAGGACTCTGCCTGCTACCGCCTCCGGGAGAAGTTTGGCATTCGTACTGCAGCCCTTCTCCCCCTCCCTCACCCGATTCCTTCCCCCTAGCGTAAAATCAATAAAGATAAGATTCCCCCTGGGCTCTCAGCCCCAACCGCTATATTTTTATCTATAAGCTCCCCAAACCTTACTTACCTCTTTTCTTTCCTCTGCTGCACTGAATGACCGGCAGCCGCGTCCGTGATTGGCTGCCGCTCAGCCAATCACAGACGCGGCTGCCGGTCCCGCCCTCTGCTTGCATTTTCTCTCGCAAGCAGAGGGCCGGAGAGCGCGGCGGAGGAAAGAGGGGAGGTAAGTAAGTTTGGGGGCTTTCTAAAAAAAAATATAGCGGTTGGGGCTGGGAGCCCATGGGGAGTCTTATATTAAAAATTGTATTCTAGGTGGACATACCCTTTAAAGGGCCATTACACCACGCGAAAAACACTGAGTGTTTGCCTTACAGTATCTTACAGCATTTTTTATTGCAACAAATGCAAACACTGGCAACTGATAATATGTTGTCCATACATAGTAGATGTTTTCAGGAGAGTTGTCTTTTAAAGGGATACTAAACTGGCAAAAATAAACATTTTACGTTTCTTCCAGATATCTTATATTCTCAGGGAGGTAGGACAGCGTATTCCCACCTTCCTGTAATGACAGAACTCAGGTGATGTGCTGTTAAACTTACCTGCTGGTGCTCCACTCCACAGATGGCCCGCTGTCCTGATTTGCCTCCTATATTCCATATTGGCATGCACACCTAAAAGATAGGACAGGTCAGGACAGCGCACCCTGCAGTTCAGAAGCTGCAAATGGATTGCCAACAGGTAAGTTTAACCCTGCATCGCCTGGTGGAAGCAAGCTACCCTACCTACCGGTGATTAATAGATCCATATGAAGCAACTTAAAATCTTCAGTTTAGTGTCCCTTTAAGCTGTATTATGACTTGCATAAAGAAACAATTGCCGTGTTGTCTTAAAAACTTTATTTGTTAAAACACCAGCTGAAACAGGAACAGGAAACAGTCAGTGGTGTTGTGGCATAACTAGGAATCACTGGGCTCCCCAGCAAAACTATGATAAGCCCCCCCCCTGCTTCATCTACAGTGGTTTTCTGGGAGGAGGCTAAATCGTCATAGGGAAAATAAGAAGATGGGGCCCTTGCGGTTGCAGGGTCTGCTCCCCTAGTAGTTACGCTTGATCGATTTGATCCCCAAATAGATCGATTGATCTATTTGGGGATTTTTAATAGCACTGTTCATGCAGCTCTTATCTCCTCCCATGATTCTTCTCATTAGAAGATATTAATATTGTATTCATATGTAAAGTACACCCAGGCCACCTACCACTGATATTTTCTACCAATATGTACAGATGATCTGTTAGAAATCTACAGCTTATAGTGGTTGTGGCACAAATTCCAGGTCACATTTTAGATGACCAAAATATCTCAGTGGGCAGTAGGTCAGGCCAAAATAACGGCCCATGTGCCTAGCCTTATAGGGGTATAAAACCTTTTGGTTTTTAGCCAAGAAAAAAAACCAAACAGCAGCACATTTTGTAGTTCCCTCCATTTATCATTTTGTTTTGACTGGATCTCCCTCAGCAGAGACACACAGTGAAAGTGATTCCAGGCTCAGCAAGAGAGTCTGTGGTTTTAGGTAAAGACCACGCTCACCTTGTTTCCTGTATTAAAAAACAAATTAGAGTTGCACATTTTGACTCTTAACACATGTAATTCAACCTTTTAAGCAATCCATCCTGGTAGGATGTCTGAACAATTTCCGGCAGTTTGGAAGCCACACATGGTTTGATTTTTTTCAGCTGATTCAGTCGTATCAATCAAAACATGTATGCCTGCCTTACACTACATGTTATGCCAACCTAACATTGATACAGAGGGAGTAAAAAAGTCTGATGGCATATACAATTTGTACCAATAGGGGAAAACTTCCTAACTCCAAGTGTAAAATGAATGAATCCCAGCAATCCTCCACATGTACTCTAACAATCTATTGTGAACAGAGCCCCAGAGAGTTACCATAAAGGCATAAGCCATTATAATAATCTCTATTAAAGTCATTAGATCCTCTTTCAAACTCCTCCGCTTTCAAACTAACATAGTCTGTCTTCACATCTAAACTCCATAACCTTGTAATTTAGTTTGTCCTTTGTGTTTACCTTATTCCCAACTTTTCTGCATACCGTATTCGATTGAGCCTTAACATTGCTTTGCAGAGAATTTTGTCAATCATTGGTGGCAATTTGCATTTTAAAATATGTGCTTGTTCTTCATTCCTAATGTAGGTAAAGGTGCCCATACATTGTTAATACCGTCGGATTGGATAGATTGCAAAGACACAAGGTACTGCCATTGGTATCACAACCTATCGGTACAAACATTTTCACTATGCTACAGTATATGGTCTGAACAAATGATCGTTCCTATAAAGTATTGTATATTACTGTCTATGGAATCTGATTGTGAGTTAGCGACCAAAGTCACATGTGTATTGGCACCTTTAGAATGCAGTGATCTTAAATGACCTTAAAAGAGGAACTGTGGTCCAAAAATGACTTTAGGTAAATTGATAGGAATTGCTCCCCTTTTTGCAATTTATTTCCATGTTTTATTTGCATAGTTTTGAAGATGTTTACATTTTTGTGTGTGATTGGCAGCAGCATCACCATCCTCCTCCCCTTTGCAGTCCCCTGGTCCCTCCCCCTCATGGACCCCATGGTCCCTCCACTTGCAGGCCCCCCATGGCCCATTATCTTACAGCCACATTGGCCCCGCCCACTCTGGGTGCTGTGCCTCGCCCATTCACTGGTGCTGTGGCCCCGTTCCCACTCATGGGTGCCTAAGCCCCACCCACTCATGGTGCTGTGGTTACTCAGACCCCCCTACAGAAAACTGTGGAAACAACCTTTTCAGGCAAAGAGAGAAGCCTAAAATGCTGTTTTCACACAGTGAAGAGAAGGGCTGTAGACCCCTTACTTTCTTTGTCAGGACTTCACACAGCAAAGAGGAGGAGGGACTTCCTGTCTCCCTCACACACTGAGGGAGTCTGAGGCTGTGCTCGCCGGCGGCACTGTGCAGGGAAGCCTCAGGATGTCACAAGTCAGCCTCCCACCCATTAACTTTCTGGTCATCATTTCTGTGTATCTTGGGCTGTGGAGCATGTATGGGAGTGGGTGATGCATGTATGGAGGAAACTGGCCTTTCTTAAACTTAACTTGTTTGGAGACCACAGTTCCCCTTTGAATTATTGTATTCGGGTTGAAGAGTAATGCTGGCCATACACTAGTAAGACGTTACTTAGATTCGATGTTCTTCCATAGACGAATGTGTAATATATCTAATGTCAACTACCGTGCTTTACACAGCAATTCTTATCTTCTGACGTTCCTGCCTGGCCTTACATTTTGCAATCACAACTCGACTGCAAAAAAGAATGGGACAGGCAGTTATTCAGATTCTTGAAAACGTCAAGAACATATGAAGGTAAAGTACAGTGTATGACACCTTAAAGCTTAACATTGTAAATTATTTCTTGGCCCATTATGCATCAGAATTTAACATTGGTCAGTCTTTGATTTTGCAAAGGGATTGATTAGTGGATCTAAACAGACTTCCCTTTTATTACTTAAGGCTGGAACAGAAAATGGTGTTTTTCATAATTCTCGGACATCACATGTTGGGATTTTGGTGCCTCGTCAACATTTATCATGGATCTTTAGCTGTCTGCCAGCACACTTTCTGCAACAATTATGAGAATCAGCAGAGAAAAGAAAGCAAGGGGGAGAGAGGGGGAGATGTGTAAGCAGCAGTGTCCGGTGAGGTTGTGCAGAACTTATAAGTGTCGCAGACACAACAAGAAGGCAGGGAGTAAGGGAGGGTGGGGGGGAATTAGGAGCACTCACTAAACATTAATAATTTAAAGGGCATCTATGTGGGAAAATGAACTTTTTTTTCTTTCTTTCCATGTGTTCTATAATTCCCCACAACCCTCAGAGAGTCTTCACTTTTTTCAGATTCCCTCTCTGTACTGAGATACACCAGTTAGGAGAATAGTGATTGCATTCCTCTACTCCTACTTGGACTGTCAATCAAATCCCTGTGACGTGATCCCCCCTCCCTGCTCTGTAATAAACATAGAGATAAGACATTAGCAGGGGGAAAGGTAGCTTTGATGCAGATATAAGGCTGCACTTGACCCCCCTTCTTAATAGCTTTCACTGATTGATGATGGGCCACAAGAGAGAGAGTCTTGTTTGATCTCCTATGTCTCCAGGACAGCTTCTTTCTATTGGCATTTTTCAGGATGTTGAACTTTAACTCCTACTGCACATGATAAGCTTGTCGGTTTAGCCGGAGTTGAGACATGGAGGAGGTAACAGAGGGAGGGGGAAGGGGGGAGATCTGACACCATGGTTAAACAAAGTCACTGACACAGAGATAGATTTAGGCAGCACAGAGTACATGAATTAATTTGCAATGGGGCAATGTGTTTGTTTCACTATACATGCCCTTTAATGACAAAGCAAGCAAAGATAATGTGAAACCACCATTTTACTTCTCTCAGATTGTAGTTTCAGATCATGTAAAGTTGTTTGAGAGATTATAGTGACCCTTTAAGATATACAGAATTATTTTGATTTGGTGCCACCATTTCTTGCTTTCCACTTAATCCTTGACCTCAGTCACATAATAACATAGGCACCCACCTGTGCTGTGCACAATAACTTCCATAGGCTGTTTCTTAACACCCCATCAACTTCACCTTCTCCACGATTGACTGTGATTGGTATTTCCCCTTGTGTCGGCAACCTAGAAAATAATGCATACTACTTTTAGCTAATAGATGGATCAGGTGGAATCTAGGACACCCTTTATTGCAGGAGTGGCTAGGAGTGTGAAGTATTGATATGTAGAAAATCACCAATACAGTGCAATAATGTGCAGTATACACAATTGTTGGGGCAGAAAGAAAGTCAGTCAATGACACTTGCGTTGCATGTGGCTGCATCATCATTATTTAAATGGGATTTCCAGGCTCCTTTATCGTGTTGCCTGAACACTAATCCTTCTCCCTGTTCAACCCCCATTATATTTTTTTCCCATAAAATAACGTTAACTTCAATGAGAAAATCCAAAAAGATGGTTAAAACTATTCTATGTATTCTAGTTCAAAAATGCATGCAGGGGAAATTCCACAACCGTATAAAAACTGACTGCATGCCCTGAGTCTACGTTGAACACTTGTTAACAAAGAATGTTAACACAATGGACAGTCTCACATTACCTGCAGGTAAGGATATGTCTTTGGTAAACAAATCTTCTGTAACTAAACATATTTTCTGGAAGGTACTCAAACCCTAACACTTGGCTGTGATATGCTAATTGGGATTTTCCAGGGTACATAATTGCCACAGATTCTTGTACAAGTCATTCTGAATTGAGAGATCCAGTCGGATGACTAGCGAAACGTCTTCAAGAACTAAACTTAAGTTCAGTTAATCTGGACTTTCTACACTACCAACAAAACTTCCTTCCTACTAAATTAAAGGGCATGTCCACCCCCAAAACTATAATCCCCCCAACTACTGGCCCCACCATGTAGTGTAGTGTAATCCTTACCTCACATCCCAGCTCCATATGGTTCTCCTGTAGTCCCCCCACAAAGTCCCAAAAACTGCCCACCAGGAGGACAGCAGAGTCCATATAGGACTCGGCCTCCTACCTGGCCTCCGGGAGAAATAGAGGGCTGACTAACACCGGGTAATGAACTAGAGGGCTGACTAACGCCGGGTAATGAACTGGAGGGCTGACTAACACTGGGTAATAAACTGGAGCACAGGTTGATAAGCCAATCAGAAATATTTACCTACATTAGATATACAGGCGGCATACATGTTGCCAGTTTTTTACAAATTGATAATGCAAATACAAACCTTACTTTACACGCACAGTAGAAAAATAAAGATTTATGGGTAATTAGTGACCCATGCTAAGACATATTTTATATAAGCACAACCAAAGGTGTTTAAAATATGACTACAAGGAATCATAGTGAAGCAAATCAATTGTTCTGACTGAAACATAAGGTTCTATGGTTAATTAATAATAAGAAAGATTTAAAATGAAAATCACAAACCAAAATACTTCTTAGCTCTTATTAGCGCGTCCATGTGCCAGTTATCTCGGGCCGGCTACTGTCGCTAATTTGTCCAGTTGACCAAATTGCATGCAATATAAAGCTTGTACAGACATCATATATTGTCTTAGGACAGACAGGCTGCTTGGCAGTGGTGGTAGCCTGGCGTAACTACAGCTCCCGTGACAGAGGGGGGGGGGGGCTAGAGGACCCCAGATCCTCGACTGGAACCTTAATCCCCTGCTTTCAACAGCTGGTTAAAGTACAGGTGATCAGCTGTTTAAAGTACTAGGGTGACAGGCTGGATTATAGACAAGGATCCCAGGCAGGTGGCGGAGGGCCCGTTGGGAGCTATCCAGGGCGCCCCGTAGTGTTATGAAAACACAATTTCGCATTTTGCCGCATTTACCTTTAAAATATTGTTTGGCGGGGCCTGGCCGGCTTCCAATCAGGACACAGCAGCCAGTCCAGCACTCAGGAGGCGTTGGCCGTGTGCGCATCAGACTCTGCTGTTGCGACCTGCGTGGTCATATGAGCGTGTAAGTTCCCCACTGCCTCGGCTGGATCTGATCTGGTGTTCAGCGAGCACAGCCTGCGCAGGAGAGAACAGAATTGGTGGACAATAAACTTCCAAGTCCCCATGGGCCCAACTTGGTTTGACAGCCACAGCTAGTCCTCTGTCCTCCTGACCACAGGTACCTACCCAGGTGTACCGTGTAAACTTTTAGTTTTTACAAAAAGTTTATCTTTTGTATCAATTAAATTAACTGGACTTGAGTTTAGTTCTTGAACGTTTCACTAGTCATCCGACTGGCTTTCTCATTCAGAAATTGAGAAAAGCCTGAATTAAGAAAGTCAGTCGGTGTGCTAGCGAAACATCTTCAAGAACTAAACTTCAAGTCCAGCTGGTCTAATTGAATACAACAAGATACCATGACCTGGATAAATGAGAACCCTCCACAAACACTTTACAAAAAGTTGTGCCGATGGGGTGGGGAGAGGGGTGATGGTGTTATGCTGCTGCATAAACAAAATGCCTGTGTGGTGCCAGAGGAGATTGCTGGTGGTGCCAAGGGGCACCACCAGCACATCCCCCTGGCACCATCAGCACACACCCATGGCACCACCAGCACATATCCTGTGGTGTGTCTGGTGGTGCCAGGGGGGATGATCCCCCTGGCCCCTCCGCACATTCTTGTGCCCCAACAGCACCCCCCCCCTATCACCACTGGCACATCCTGGTGTATGCTGGTGGTGACAGGGGGTATGTGGGTGGTGCCAGGGATATGTGCTGTGTGTAATGTGTAATGGAACGTTAGGGGGCCCCAGAAATCTGACTTTGCCTTGGCCCCATTTGGTCTAATCTGGCTCTGGCAGGAATCAGGAGATCGGGAAGAAGAGGGGGAGTGGTCAGGGGCCAGTTTTGTCCCTGCCTGTTTTGTTTGAATGGAGAGGGGAAGGGGATATGGAGAACTCCCACAAAGCAGAGAACAATAGGATCACTCCCCACTATGCTATGCACCGAAAAAATCGAAATAGAATCATACAATCGGCCATGTTTTACTGACAGGACCAAATGGTGACCAAGCTCGTTGCAGCCACCTCCACCCAGACCATGAGATACTACCATTCAGTTGGACGAAAATATCAGCATTGAGGTCCGTACACACGTCCGATGTGTGCACTGAGCACACCCCCAATGACGATGCATTCGCGTGGTGAACGACCGTTTCGACTGAGAATTGTGCATGTGTATTCATTTGGTCGGGGGTCGTTCGTTGTGCGAATGCATCTTATCGGGGGTTGTTACTCGGTGCCAAATTGCCAGTGTCTACAAACCTTTAGAAGGCAGTTTTCACAGGCTGAAATCCATCAGTTATAAATTCAACAAAGCAATCTTATCTGGAATCTTATGATAAGTACCTTTGGCCTGTACAGCAAAGGTGTGAATGAAACAAATTTTAATGATGATTGATGCAAGCAGCAGCTAACTGTTGATTTAAAAAAAGAATGCAGCTGTGCGAGTCTGCTCATGACCATTTAAATCTGCTGACTGGAACTTCAGAGCAACATAAAATGTTACCTGTAAAATCCACTTTATAGGTCATGTGAAAGATTTGCTTGGAAAATTGTGCTTTTAGTTGGCACAGGTAGAAAACCTGGCAATGATTAGGGCTAAAGGCCCTACAATCACTTCTATAAATAGAAAAGTAAGGCAGTATACACACGCAAATATTCCGCGCTGACTGACTGATATGTCAGTCAATATCCGATTGGTTATCTGGACGAAAGATTGATTGGACATGGGTAAGTCATAACAAATTGTGGGATCAGTGAGTTTTCGTCTGGCCAACCAGTTTAAGATTGTTATCAGTTAGAGGGCTCCCTATCAATCCCAGCCACTGGAACCATATACATACATTAAACAAAGATGAAGGACACTCAGACTAGTGCAAAACTTTCAATACTAATAATGTGTTGACTTGATACACACACACACACACGATTGTTCCCAAATATCCTTTAATGTATGGGTGCTTGATGATGATATGACCCGGAGTCATCAATGGAGCCTGACTGAGCGCCCATACATTAAAATTGGGGAAAAAATGACGTTATGTACAGAATTGTGCGTAGCAATGTGTTGTACGTACCGACTTTTTTATATACATTCATGTTTTCAATTAGTCAAAGGATTAGAACCTTTGCAAAGTCTACATTGTATTAATTTACCTTGAGTCTAGTGCTACACACAACTCATATGGAAAGTCATCCATCCACCCAGGGGATTTACCAGTCCTAGTGTGCATGGAATAATGGAGCCTCCACGCTGATAAACAGGATCTGGTGGTAACAAATATAGGAAGAACAAGATAATAGTTTAAGGGCCTGCTTGCTTTTATTGGGCCTTTCAGAGTATTTACATGTAGGTAATCTTTGTGAACTGAATAAACTGAATCCAAACCATACCAGGCTGACTAACGATGTCAAATCACATAATGCACATAATTATCATCCAAAAGGCTGTTTGGCTCGATGTTTGTATGGCTTAGCACAACAAAATGGTCGAACTGCCATGGGTCTACACTATGGTTCAGGCAGACATATTGTCGACCATTCCAATGACATATTCTAACATTCCCCATACAACAATAGCCGAACAGCTGTTCTGTACTAGCATAAGGGAAGTAACCTGGAAAACTCAGCTTAATAAGAACAACACTCATGGGACCTTTCTCTCAATCTTTATTCACATAATTGACATGTTTCCGCTCCCACATGTGCCGTCTTCACCTGAGGACGGCTCCTGTGAGAGCGGAAACACGTCAATTATGTTGAAAAAGCATTGAATGAGAAAGGTCCGTGAGTGTGTTCTATGAAGCGGATATTTATATTTGAATGAATAGCACCAAGCAGTTGGACCATTTGAAGCAGGAGTGCATTCTTTTGTATATACTGCAGGGTACAAACTATACTGATAAAGGCCGTTCCCTCAGACACAAGAGAGCCAGTGCTCGATGCACCATCATCAGCACACGAGATCTGTCAAGTATAAGAAATTTCTATGCCTCCTTTAAGCTAGTACACACACTAGCGATAAAGCCCCGATCCTTCTGGGCTTTATTGCTAGTGTGTAGAGATTTTCCCGAACGAGCACGCAGCCGACGAAAGTTCCAGTCGGGCAAGCGGTTTTGGGAAAAACCAAAAATTTCCCTTGGCCACGCTAGACACCCATAGAGGATTCGCGCGAGCCCAGAAACACACGTCCCAAGAGTTCTCCCTAAGATGTGCATAGGAGAACATGTGGGGCTGTGTGTTAGCAGATCTTTGAAGATGCAGACAGGATGTTGCAGATCTTGCCTGTCATCTTTCAAATCTGTAGTGTGTAGCCAGCTTTAGTCAATAGGGTGCCAAAAGAGCCCTTGGCCACCTGATTGTTCTTTCTATAAAGAGTACTATGTTTCCAATGGAATCTGCTATAATGTACTGTATGTACCCAGGTCTGTATGCAATGGCAAACTGCTTCCAATGGAATCCGATATGAATCTGTACTGTGTGTACCCAGATTTAGTCATATGGCTGACAGTTATCTAGCATTTAAAGTTTTATTTGCTGCTTCCTTAAACTGATATACAAATGTTAATAAAAAAAGGTTGGTCAGCTTCAGTTCTTCCTTTGTGTCATTTTGATATAGACAAACAGACAGATACATATTGGTAAATATAGAAACAATGCAAGTGCACTGACCTCATCCAAGGCAATATTCACTTTCTGTCTAAGAGAACCCATTATACATTCATGTTTTCGGAATTCATACCAGCGCTGCAGGAAAAAAACAAAGCAGGTAAAACAAAACACTGGATGATCTATTGTATAGTGTCTTCAGGTTTCACTATATGTGAACACAGGTGTACAAAAAATATCTACAGTAACTACACACAAACAGAATATTCCATACTATTACATTATTCATTTCTTTCAACCAAAATCTTCACAAATACATTCAGGGGGATGCACGGAGCACCGCTATCGGCAACCCGGTGCAAACAGCCGGCATGTTATATGCCAATAGCGGCGCTCGGAACATCGCTACCGGCGATTTCTATTCCGCATTTTAACGCAGCTTTGCTGCGTTGAAAGTGCCGCAATAAATGCCGATTTCAGCATTAACATCGCTTGCGGCAGCTGCGTTGTAACTTTCGCGTTAGCCACGCAGCCGCCGCAAGGAAGGAGTTAAAGTCACGCTAACCGATATAACATCGGTTAGCGTGACTTAAACTCCAAATCAGGAGCGTGCGCCTGTTGGTGCATCGCCCTGATTAGTCAACTACAAACCGACTGGCTGACCCTTACACAGCAATTCTCGTTTATTTATTTTTTGTACAAAACTTGTGACAAAGACTTGTGATCTGCCTAGAAAAAGCCAGTTCCACTACTTTAAAAACTACTCTAGGTAGCCATGCCCTGAGCGTGGTTTTCTCATCGTAAATACATCGTAATTCCCCACCTTCACACCAATCTTCTGTAGTTTTTCAAGCTGAAAGGTGGGTTCTGGATATAGGGTTTTACGGAAAATTCTCCGCCTAGCCTGATCAGTTTTTTTTCTTGTTATTCCTTAAGGCGAGCATATACAGACCAATAATTTGGCCCATTTGACCGCTGCAGCCAATATTTTGGTTGATCAAGTGAAATATTGCCTATAATTTCCAAAAAAAAGATCACTCCAACTGTCTTTCAGGCATCTGTTGTATTCAATTAGATCAACTGGACTTGAAGTTTAGTTCTTGAAGACGTTTCGCTAGTCATCCGACTGGCTTCCTCTCAATAATGACTTGTACAAGAATCTGTGGCAATTTTTACCCTGGAAAATCCCAATTAGCATATCACAGCCAGGTGTTAAGGGTGTTGTACAAGTCATTCTGAATTGAGAAAGCCAGTCGATGACTAGCGAAACATTCAAGACCTAAACTTCAAGTCCGGTGATCAAATTGAATAAAACAGATATACCATGACCTGGATGAATGAGAACCTTCACAAGCGTCTTTCAGGCAAATTGTTCAGCCTGACCAAATCCTAAATGATTGTGCAGCCTTCAGTGGGCTACCTCTTTTTTTTCCCCCAATCGACAAAATACAGATGAGTTTATCAATTTGTAATCATTTTATTTGGAATAACGATGTCTACAATGCTTCCATAGAAACGCTGTTCAACACCTTTGTGCGTCCATCAGACCTATTATGCACATTCTGCTGGTCAGCACTTCATTATCTTTGGTTAACACACACCTGATATTTAGGTGTTATCGCTAATTAAAGGACAATTAAGTACCCAGGTTGAGGACCTGCACCACTAACCTGAGTACAAACCAAAAGATAACAGACAAAATCTGCAAGATCCTGCCTTTCATTTTTCAAAGATCCCCTACACACAGTCCTGAGCATTCTCCCTGTGTAAAGCATAAAGTGGTGCTCACACAAAAACCTTCTGAATGTAAGTGCTACGGTATGAGCACACAAAATGTACTTTTGCATGCGCACAGAAAATATATTTCTGTGCACACAGCCAATTTGAAGTAGAGGGAACATTGGGGAAGAATCTCAGGAATGCACATTTTTACCCGCAGCTGACTTTGGTACAGGAGACGAACACTGCAAGAGGTAATTCTCTGGCATTTCTGAACGCTCGGAGGGCCAACGGTGGACATTCGATTGCTTCGAAATGTGCTACACACACTAATGATAAATCGCTTCTACACCGTCGCATTTTATCGTTACTGTGGGTACCCACCTTAAGTCCTCACCCCCCGGTACAGTCTTTATCCCCAGTAATACTTATCCAAAGATTCCTTCATTGCTCCAGTCTAACTCGCCTTCAAGACTTTCAGTGCAGGGGAGGACTGGGACCTTTTAGCCTGGGGGGCAAATCCAACCAAGTGGCCCTTTTACTGTAGATTACAAACTTTTGACCATCCCCATTTTGTAAGGTCACACCCACTTTGTTTAAGTTACGCCCATTTTGCTAAGCAACACCCACTTGTTTAAGTTACACCCATTTTTAACAACTATTCCTATTTTACATTGTTGCCTGTAAAATTTTCAACTGTATGATGTGTTAAGAAAACCGTAACAGACTAATAAACGGGAAGGCTGGCTAACACTGGCTAATAACTGGAGGCCTGACTAACTGGCTAAACTGGGGACTACCGGCTAATGAACTGGAGGACTAACACTGGCTAATGAACTGAAGGACTACACTGGCTTGAACTGAGGACTAACACTGGCTAATCAACTGGAGGACTAACAGTGGCTATCACGGAGACTAACACTGGCTAATCACTGGAGGACTAACACTGGCTAATAACTGGAGACTAACACGGGCTAATCAACTGGAGGACTAACACTGGCTAATCAACTGGAGGCTGATTAACACTGTCTAATGAACGGAGGGCTGACTAACACTGGCTAATGAACGGAGGCTGACTAACACTGGCTAATGAACTGGAGGGCTGACTACACTGCTAATGACTGGAGGGCTGACAACACTGGTTAGAACTGGAGGGCTGACTAACACTGGCTAATGAACTGAGGGGCTGACAAACACTGGTTAATGAACTGGAGGGCTGACTAACAGTAGGTAATGAACTGGAGGATGATAACACGGGCTAATATGGAGGGCTGACTAACACTGGCTAATCAACTGGAGGACTGACAAACACTGGATAATAAAACTGAAGGATACTAACCTTCTAATAACTGGAGGGCTGAGTACACACTGGCTAATAAACTGAGGTCTGACTAAAATTGGTTAATGAACTGGAGGTCTGACTAAAACTGGGAAATAAACTGGAGGTCTGACTAAAACTGGCCAAAAGCTGGGGGGCTGACTAACACTGGGTAATAAACTGGAGGTCTGACTAAAACTGGCTAATAAACTGGAGGGCTGACTAACACTGGTATAAAACTGAGGTCTGACTAAAACTGCTAATGAACTGAGGGCTACTATCACTGGGTAATAAACTGGAGGTCTGACTAAAATTGTCTAATATGGAGGTCTGACACTAAACTGGCTAATGAACTGGAGGGCGGACAACACTAGGGTAATGAACTGGAGGAATGACTAACACTGGGTATGAACTGGAGGGCTGACTAAACTGGCTAATAAACTGGAGGCTGACTAACACTGTCTAATGAACTGGAGGGCTGACTAACACTGGCTAAAAACTGGAGGTCTGACTAAAACTAACTGGCTAATAAACTGGAGGACTGACTAAACCGGGTAATGAACTAGACGGCTAACACCGGGTAATGAACTAGAGGGCTGACTAACACCGGGTAAGAATAGAGCTGACTAACACCGGGTAATGACAGAGGGCTGACTAACACTGGGTAATAAACTGGAGGTCTGACTAAAACTGGCTAATGAACTGGAGGGCTGACTAACACTGGCTAATAAACTGGAGGTCTGACTAAAACCGGCTAATAAACTGGAGGGATGACTAACACCGGGTAATAAACTAGAGGGATGACTAACAAAGGGTAATGAACTAGAGGGCTTACTAACACCGGGTAATGAACTGGAGGAATGACTAACGCCGGGTTATGAACTGGAGGGATGACTTACACCGGGTAATGAACTAGAGGGATGACTAACACCGGATAATGAACTGGAGGGATGACTCAAACTTTCAGATTGCTGCAACCTATTGGCCGACAGTGCAGAGCTTTCCTCTCTCCTTTCTCAATGTCAGTGACTCAATCAATGAATCACTTAACCCTGTGAAATGGAGCCACCCCTCTCTCCTCCCCTCCTGCTCCCAATTCCTCTAAGCTCCGCCTCCACTCTTTCCGGTTTGCTGGGCTGGCCTGTCTTGCTGCCTCATCACAGATAGGTGTGGTGAGAGCTCAGTGGGGCCAGGAAGTAATGCTTTTGAAATCAGAGGCGGGCTGTGTACACGTCTCGGCCATCGCTAACGTGGTGACGTCACGGAGCGGTGCGTGGCTGCGCAGCGTGCTCGGTGACTTCATAGCTATGCTGCTGGCCGAAAAGGCGGGAGTGTGCTGCAGAAAGCTGTGTGCCCTGAATTTTACCATGGGAACCGGCCCGGGGGGCCAGTCCGCCCCTAACGGCCCAGTCCGCCCGTTTCAGTGACACAACCAATGGCAAGACGTGCTCTACAAGAAGCGTGTCTTCCCGATGACCAGCAATAGTTGAGGTTTGTACCGTGTTAGCCATAAACAAGAGGGAAAAAGTAGAGCTGTATACAGTTTATTGGCTAACTAGACAACAAAAAAAATATATAGCAAGCTTTTGGGAGTCCTAAGCCCCCTTCATCAGGACTGGATCATGGACAGTGGACAGGTTGCAAGCATGGAAATAGACCAGAGCAATGATTGTATTAGTAAAACTGTATGTAGAAAGTGTACCCAGGGGTGAGGACTTAGCAGTTTAGGTCCTCACTCTGGGTACATCAGGTAGTGAGAAGAGGATTGGGGAAGGTGAATATAATTGGAATTTAAAGAACACAGTAGAAAATACCTGCACTCATGTGTATCAGAAGTAATGGGCCTGAGTGCAGTCCTTCCACATTCACAAAAATTAGGCTAGCCTTAAAGAAGATTCAAAGTAGTTTATTGTAAATCCAACATTTCCGCCGAAACGTAGCATTTACATTAAACTACTTTGAATCAGCTTTAAGTCCCATGGATGCGTAATCCCTCATAATAAAAGAAAGCGAATGTTGGTTGTTGAGACACATTCTATCCCCTATTTTCCTCTTAATGGCTTAATGTGCCAGTACCTCTCCAGACCCAGGAAACAGAACATCCAACTCAGAGACTCCTGGTTCTAGCACAGGAACAACCAGCAGGGCATTTCCTAATCAAATGAAATGATTGATGTAAGTACCATAGAAATAATAAGAAAGGAAGACATTTTCTGCTAAAACTAGTTTCTTTTAGAGCTGTATTGCCATTATGTCTAGATTATGTATTTGTCCTCTCCAGATATCTCTTTATTTATTTGTTTATCTCTTTATTATTTATTTACATTTCCCTCTATTTCAGGATCACTAACTAGATTTGTTGTTGTGAAAGCAATAAACATTAGTCTATAGCAGGATTAGGCAATCCATTTCCCCAGGGGGGCCGTTGTGAAGAGCCTGGACCAATTGGATGAACTAAATTCTGCTCAACGGATTTTAATTTTATAGGACAGGTACGTTGTGTGTTTGTTGATTAATCGCTGCTGATGATACTCAGTAGTAGCGACTAACTAATAATCCAAAATAAAAAGTAGGATTATTAGGCATTTAATGTTTTTAGATCCATTTGTTAATTAATTAATGGATTTTTAAATAACAATAAATATACATTTATCATCTCAGGAAGGCAGCACTATAAGTTAAACTTACCATTGTAATCAGAAATAAGGAAATGGGAGGGAAACACTTTTTTAAAGTAGCAGTAGGCTGGCTAGGGACAGTCAAAGGCTGTGGCCTCCCGGGCCTTACTTTGCCCAGGTCTGGTCTAAAGGGATATGCAGATTTGAAGGGCATTTCCACACTCAAAGTAAAAATCCACCCATCTGTTTGACTCTTTAATTAAGACCCAACCGCTCCTTTCTTGCCTCTCCTTCTGCCCACCCCCCATGAGCTTGTTATAAGCTTAAGTTGCTCAGGGCCCAGTTCTCGAGTTTCTTACGAACTTAAGTATGCTCAGGACAGCATGCACCAGTCAGTCAATCACTAGCTGTCATGTCAGTTATCAAGTCATGCTTTAGGGAGGGTGGATCGTTTTGGAAGAGAGGAGAGACTGGGACTTATTTAATGAGCAAACAGGTAGGTGGATCTTTACTTTGGGGGTAGATATAATGTAAATGTATGGTTTAATGGTAAGGATCACACCAAAGTAAAATTTAGTAGATTTAACAGAGGCTGCATGTCTGAAAGGTAAAAAGACTTGTGGCAGCTGTGTGAGTGCCTCTTCTGAAACTCGCCCAGCTGCCCCAAACTAGAGGTTAAAGTCAGGTTAACCAATCAGAAATAGTTTAGCACAAATTTAACCCCTTAGGAATGTGTAGTGGAGACAATGCGCTTCTCTGTAATTTGACCTGCCAGTCCTGTGGTGCTGTACCTTAAAGGGCATGTCCACCGCCAAAACTAAAATTTAACCCCTTACTGTCCACATCAAGTAGTTTAAAACAAGCCTTACCTTACATTTCTGCTCAAAATAGTTCCCCTGCTGTGCCCCTCCAAAGTCCAGGAAACTGCTGTGTGTGACTCATGCTGTGCGTCAACCTCGTCAAGATTTGAGGCATGCTCAGTGCAGCCTTCCCCCCCCTCCCTCTCCCTCCCGTTTTTCTCTGCCTCCCCCTAACATTAAACCCCTTGGGTATGTGGTAGGGCTAGCTTCCCCAGCCCCAACCACTTTAATATAATTGTTAGAAAGTCCCCCAATCTTTACTTACCTTGGCTGCCTCTCAGCCAATCACGGATGCAGCTGCCGGTCCCGCCTCCTACTTGCAATTCCATGCAAGCAGAGGGCCGGAACACTGCGGCGGAGGAGAGAGAGAAGGTAAGTAAGTATTGGGGGACTTTCTAACAATTATATTAATGCGGTTGGGGCTGGGGGACCATGCCCTACCGCATATCAAAAGTTGTCTAAAGGGGTGGACATGCCCTTTCACCATCTAATGTACACAAACTATAATCATCATAACATATATTGAAAGGTTAAGATGAAAAGGGTTGTGCATTATGACCATACAGAGCATTAAATATAGGCAAATTAACTGGATGGTAAACCAGTTACAAAGCCTGATACAAAGAATAAAAATTACCCAGTTAATTTATTTCAGTTAGTAGTTTTGATCTCACAGTAATCAGTAATTTGTTTGCTGAATCTACATTCAGCAAGGCCCCGCCTTCTACTTTAGTTAATGATGTCACTATATATTCCTTGCACCATGCAGTATTTGGTTACACCTGAGGAAGGGGGTTGGACCCCCCGAAACATTGTGTACCTGGCTTGTATGTTGAACACTTAATAAATGGAAGTTTGTTATTAACCTTTACCTGAGTATGCCTCCCTGCAAATTTACATTGGATTGATACTTACCTGACGTGGCACAGGCCTCAGGGGGTGCACCTCTCAACTTACCTGTTGGGATTCCACAAAGCTATTGAAAATTGGGTACAGTGCCTTACCTAACATGTACTGTTTCTCTTCTCCGAAGATCTCTGGGTTTTTGGGGAATTCTACCCACAGAGGTCTAGTTAATGAAAAGTAATAGAGATACATTAATGCAAAACACAAAACAAAAGATAATCGTCAATATGCAGGAGAAGGCTGACCTCATTACTGGCTCAGCGTACACATGGGCTCTATAAAAGAGCAGGTACCAAAAGGGAAGTAGAGTATAACGCTCCTCTATTGCTCTTTTAATCAAGGCTGTGCTGTTTGCACCGAAAAGCCAGGGTTCACGCCTCTTGCTGTCCTGGATAGAGTGAGCACGGAAAAAGGGTTGGAAAGCGCCAGCCTGGTACCACCTAATGAGGAGCTCTGGATCTGGGTCTCCAACAAATCCTCCAACATCAGCTATATGATAAAAAGAAGGTTGAATGCAGACTACTTTTTATTGACAGATTAGAAAGACAAGTAGCTAGACAGATTATGGTTACATAGTCCATTTTGGGTTGAAAACAGGTTGAAACAGTAAAGTTCAACTCCATGAAATACCCAGTCCCCCAACCCAACAAAAAAAGTCTCCTTTGTTTGATTGGTGCATGCCCCTCCAGCAAACCAAACTAGACAAGGACACAGCCAATCACACATGCACATACACATGATCCACCTGCTAATTGTCTATAGTTCCTCCTTAAAGGGGAACTGTGGTCCAAAAATGACTTTAGGTAAATTGAGGTAAATTGATAGGAATTGCTCCCCTGAGAATTTTTGCAATTTGCATTGTTTATTTTGCATAGTTTTGAAGATATTTACATTTTTGTGTGTGATTTGGCAGCAGCATCACCAGGTCCCCTGCACTTCTTGCTCTGAAACTGTCAGCCAATCTGTCCTGTGTCTCCTCCTCCCCTTTGCAGCCCCCCTGGTCCCTCCCACTCATGGACCACATGGTCCCTCTTGTTGCAGGCCCCCCGTGGCCCATTATCTTAAGCCCCACCCACTCGTGGGTGCCTAAGCCCCGCCCACCCGCGCGTGCCATGGTTTACTCAGACCCCCCCCTACAGAAAACTCTGTGGAAACTTCTGTCAGGACTTCACACAGCAGAGAGGAGGAGGGACTTCCTGTCTCCCTCACACACTGAGGGAGTCTGAGGCTGTGCTCGTCAGCAGCACTGTGCAGGAGAAGCCTCAGGAATGTCACAAGTCAGACTCCCACCCATTAACTTTCTGTACATTTTGGGCTGTGGAGCACGTAGAGAGGTGGTTGATGGCTCGTTTTAAAGGTAGGAAACTGGCCTTTCATTTAAACTTAACTTCTTTGGAGACCACAGTGTGGGTACACACAGTCTGCAAGATCCTGTCTGTCATCTTTCAAAGATCTGCATACACACAGTCCCGAGCGTTCTCCATATGAACATCATAGGGTAGAACGCTCGGGACTGTGTGTTTCCCTCGGCCGCAGCCGACTCCTCTATAGGGAACTTGTTCAGAAAACGACCTTCTGTGTACTGTGTGTACCCAGCTTAACATATTTGTAAGGGCTCGTTCACACTAGGAACAGACAAAAACGCAACTTAAAAATGCAGTGCGTTTAGTGACGTTTTAACACGTTTTGTATCCGTTGCTAAATTTTTGCGTGTGCATTGTGATCCATTTTTTTCTGCATTTCTGTACGTTTTAACGTGTTTTTGATTGCAATTTTTTAATTTAAAGGGGTAGGACCAAAGAACACGTGTCACTTCCTGGGAGTTTCAGGAGCTTTTGGAGAGAGAGGTAGCAGATAGTGTTGTGGAGAGATCTTATGATTTTCTAGTGATTTTGCTATTATTCATCACGTTCCCTATTGACTGGAAATGACATCACAGGAACTCCCAAGCATCCTTCGATAAAAATGTACAGAAACGCAATTGCATGCGTTGTTATCCTATGTACTGCGTTTTTATGCATTTAAAACTGACAGAAATGCGTGCAGCAGCGCCTTTTTAAAACAGACTGGAACGGAATAAAACACATCAAGTGTGAACGATATTGTGAAATCCTATGGGGTTTTACTGTCTTTCTGTTTTTTAAAACGCACCCGCATTTGAAAAACAGATACAAACTGATGTAGTGTGAACAAGCCCATAAAGGATTATCATATCCCCTGGCTAATGCAGCTTTTTTTGGGAAAACAAACCAAAATTGATCAGCTACCTTCATAACACAAATTCTCCATTGTGAGCCTCTGTACTCTTTCTAATTCACTGCTATTCCAGTGCAGTTTTGGTAATGAACAAGGCAGAATTATGCCTTCCTGCCTTGACTTGCTTATGTGGTTATCTTTTATCAATACAAAGCAAAAATAAAATCTTAATCCTTATTCCTACCTTCTACCAGTGGAAAAATCCTTTAATAGAACAAAATATGATTTCAGAATTCGCTATGACTATTCAAATTCAAATTTACTGTATTAACAGATTTCATTGTGTATCTTGGTAATGTGTCAGCAAAGAAACTTGAATGACAAACATGCCTTTATTTTCTTGAAAATGATCCCATTGTTTATGGGATTTCCAGAGAAGATGCTTTACCTATCTCACCAAACTATACCCACTAAGAGAGGAGTACTGTAGGATAAGGTGATACCTTTTTATTATGGACTAACAGTTCATTTTCACAGACAAGCTTTCGAGAGATACACTTCTCTCTTCCTCAGGTCAAGCAGTACTAAGAAACACAGGGTACATCACATCTTTAAAGTTGATCTGCAAACTACATCCAGAAATTCTGTTTCCCCACCACATGCTTTAAATGTAGACAATGTATTGTAGGGTACATAGGGACACAGCACTGAAAGCAGCTTCTTGTTCTTACCTCCACAGAAGGAAATCCCAGTCACACTTAAGGTGAGCAGCATCGGGACAGATATTTTCAGGTACTCCCACTCTGCTTTGTTATCTCCGGTCCAAACTGCACCTGTATTACAGTCAATACAGTCATACTCAGTAAAGGCCTTTATTTCCTTTATGGGTACACACAGTACTGATAATAGGCCAATCCCATTAGGCCAGACAGCATTAGCCTATTATCATGTGTGTGGTGAGAAATTGTCTGATCCCTTGGCTGACAAATTACTACCCTTGGCCTTTGCTGATTTGGACCGCAAATTTCATTTGGTTGATATTGACAGTGAGTGCTACGTGTGGCCACTCACAATTACCATTTTCTGTACTCAGTATATAGAGATTTGGTTGGTAGATGTAGCTACAGCCCCCATCATTTTACCTATACTGTATAGGGAAGATTGTTTGGCTGACACACACCTAACCATCATGGTTGGTTCCCTAAAATACAGTACAGGGAGTTGACTAGGAATGAGGGAAATTTTTGGTCCATACAGACTGTTAATTATCGGCCTCAGGAACAGTCTGTAACATTGCCAGACTAACCATTCTATAGATTGACTGAACCCAGGAAGTGGTCTTTCCAATATGGCCATTTAAGACGTCAAGCAGGTTCATAGATTTCAGTTTTAACCTTAAGGTGTCCACACACTAATTAAGACATTAGACCGATGTCCGATCTCTCATAAGACAAATGTTCAACCGCCTAGCCCGTTCTTTCATGCAATCAATTTAAGATCACAAAATGAATGGGCCAGATTAGAACATCTCAAGATATAAACTGTTGCTTGCAAAATGTGGTATTTAGACATTAAATAGATATCTCAAATCTACTGCACATAATGTCTGACTAGAGTATGGCCAACTTAAAGGATCTCAAAGGGCCTGGTTTACTAGTGAGGTGCAAACAGGAAGACAGACCACCATGTCTATAAGATTGTCGGATTGACTTTGGTCTGCCCAATTCATTCCATTTGTGATAAAGAGACTGTAAAACGAGCATTATTCTGACACATAATGACCACTCACTTCTTGATAACATTAAACATTTAGGATTTAACAAGAATCTATGTTAGTGGCACTAATAAAATAAGGCTGTAAATTCCTAGCCAGTGATTAACATTGCTTAGTGAAGAAAGCAAATAAAGCAACCAAATTTTTAAAGAGAAAGTTCCTGTAAAATTACCTTTTAGTCTCTTACAAACATAATAAACTATCCCTGTTGTTTGGTTTTTATAATAACTATTATTTTGCTTTAAATGTCACTCAGAGCTAATCTTATTTTTACGCTTGGTTGCTAATGCTAGTTGAACAAAACATAAAATAGGCAGTTACAAGTTTAAACAGATAATAGCAGTGTGATAGAATGTACATAATGATCTACACTGTCCAGCATCGTATCACTTGACTATGTGTTTTCTAAATAAAGATATTCCTCTGTAAAGTTTGTAAAATCTATGCAGTGAAAGATGTTATGCTTTTTTTCTCACCATGCCTTTGGGAACCAGCAAAGAATGATCTTGTTAGAACAAAGGGTCTCTCTAATCCATGTGACCTCTGGATCAAACCCTCATAGGTGGACATTTGCTGAAAAATGAAATTAAATGAGTTAATGAGAGTTCACACTATATATATCATGTTCTAATAACATTTACTCTTAATCAGTGGTGTAACTAGGAATCACTGGGCCCCCTGCAAAACTATGACAGGGCCCCTATACGTGCTTCACCCACAGTGGTTTTCTGGGAGGAGGCTATATCTGTCATAGGGAAAAGAGGCAGATGGGCCCCCTTTGGTTCCTGCCACCCGCTGTGGTTGCTTCCCCTGCTCCCCTGGTAGTTACAATATTGATGTCAATACTTCTTATGGGCAAGAACCTTATTTATTGATATTCTGTGTGCAAAACAATTTGGTAAAATAGACATTAATATTGTCACAATAAAGGTGATTGCAGAATTTGGGATGTTTAATGCATTGAAGTCCTGCCTTAGGGCTTCATCGTGTTTCCTGACAGTTGCATCTGACAATGGGTATTGTCAGCCAGCAGGTTTGTACTTTGAACTGCAATAAAGTTCCTCGTGTGAACCCTTTCTGGTTTGAAACTTAATAAGTTAACTATTTGGTTGCATAGGAATACTGTAGCTCCTTTGCCTGTTGTGTTTTGCTCATCACACACAAGTTGAGATGTTCAGAAACGGCATCTGTCGTTCTGTTTACCAATTTTCAAAATTCCAAGAATGTTTAAAAATTCTAAAACTAACCCATTGAAGTCAATGGGAGAAAAAAAATCAAAAAGTTATGGTTGAATTTACAGTATAAATAGCAAAAGTTAGTGTAAATGGCTCAGGGATCTGGGAAATGGTCAGGGGAACACGTACATATAACCAAAACATAGTTAAAAACGAACTTTCTTCACGGTCGGGATTTTTCTAGCTTCTGCAACATTTTCGAGGGTAACCGAAATCGATTTTCAGATTTGAAGACTAACAATTTCAGGAATTTGTGAGTCAATTTCAGTAACCTTCATATTCGAGGGTTACAGGAATCAAAAATTCGGAATTCGAGGGCTACCGAGATTCCTAAATTTTCAATTTTCGATAATAAGCTAAATTTTCAGATAAATTAGAAAGCATGAAAAACATTGAAAGTTCCAAAAGTTTTGTTGGGACGTCAAAACACTCAAGTCCGTTTCAAACCCACACTACATCTCTATTGAACAACCAATTTATCCATTTTTGACAATGGCCCATCAGAGGTGCAAAAATTTGCCCGTGCTGTACTTTCTACTACAGTTAGAGAACATGTCATTGGTTGCTGCAGAGTAATAGCACAAACACAAATGCACCTCTTATTAAACAAGCCCACGTGTATTTCTAGAACTACCTGACATTCTTTTCTGCAATTGGTGCCAAATCTGTCTATTTAGATTTCAACATCTGGAACTGTCTTTCTGTGGTAAGATTTTAATATGGTTTCAGTCTGGAACTGTAACCAATTTATAAAACATACACCCTGATGTTACCTGATAGAATCCATAGAGGTTATGCAGGTCCCTGTGTTCCCAGCCTTTATAATGAACTGCACTTTTTGGCATGGTCATCTCTGGGGCTTCAAAGACTGAGGGTTCATTCATGTCATTCCAAATAAAGAGAACTTCAGTAGAGCCCTGGGCCAACAGACCAAAAGTAACAAAAATCACAAAAATGCAAAGGGAAATTTGATGGGACTGTTTCCAAACATAGTAAACAGGATTTAAAGGGCATTTCCACCCTCCAACAAAAAAAGGGGGCAATTAGCAGTTACCTGCCCCCAACCCCAACTGATATATTTTGCACATTCTGTCAATACAGGCTTTCACACCTGACATCACAATCACCAATGATTGACTGCTGTTTTACCTGCTGCCTCTTCTACACATGCTCAAGCTTATTAAAAGCTCACTGAACAGATGGAGGAGGCGGGCACCTTTCTCAGAAAAGAATTGAACGAATCATTAAATATCTGTTTACAAATACATGTAATAATCTGGAAATAGCAGTTGGGGTTGCGGGCAGATAACTGACAAGTCATCAGTTTTTTGTTTTAAGGGTGGACATGCCCTTTATTAGAAGTATGGGAAAATGTGAACTAAGGGTTGCGGAGTCTGAAAGTTGCAGCTTATACTGTAAATGTAAATTTCTCCTATCTAAAACAGGTGACCTGCAATGATGCACCTAAAAAGTGTTCAGATAAATCAACGTTAGTTTAGTCATCCGACCGGCTTTCTCAGGTTAGAACTTGTTCAATTCAGACTTGTACAAGACTTTTTGGTAATAAATACAGTGGAATGTGTCTTAGTTTACATATAACATAATGATTATATTGATGACTAGTGAAACATCTCCAAGAAACAAAATTGAAGTCAATGTAGGGGGGGTTACTAAAGGCAGAAGGCAAGAGTTGCGAGTAAGCAGAAACTATAGAGAACCGAGATCTCCAAGAATATCATTTTGGCTAGATTGGGTTGGGCAGTCTATCGGGCTGAAATATTAGCCAATGTGTACTAGCCCTAGATCAACATTAGACAAAATAGTTCTTATCAGTAATGTTTTTTTTTAGATCTCCAGGAATAGGCTCTTAGAAAACCCCAGTTACCGTATTTATTGTGCATAGGTTTTAAAGGAGCAGTAGATTAAAAACCTTTTCTCCTTTTTTTTTTTGTTCAATACATTTTTTTATTGGTGTATTTTGTTTTTTCAGCATTTGTTTCCAGTCATGTATAACATAATTGTACATTTAATATAAAACGTTGTTAAATAGTAACTACGGTTTGATTGTGCGTTACATAGCATCCATAAATTTAGTGTTAAATATTTCTGTTATTATAACATTTTTCTATCATAACATCCAAATATATTACTTTATAAATTTTTTCCCCGTATCGTTCGAAAACCCACACCTTTGACCAATGTTTCAATGTGTTTGTTGCAGTGTGTGTAAGATATTCGTTTGTGTGTATTTGCCATATTTTATCGATGAGTGCTTCTTTGGTAGGTGAGGTTTGTTCCATGAGGCAGCCAGTAAGTTTCTTTTTAATAATGTCCCCTTTTCTTTCAAAATTTTTTATAAGGAATCTGTGGCATTCTTGCACCTGCAACACAACAGTGGAATAGTACAAATCCTGCACAGTCTAAATATGTATACACTGATGTCACTATTTGATAACCAGTGCATTATCTTTTCTCTAGCACCAATCTAAACAATGTACACTGTACAGCCGGTGTTGGACTAAACTGTTGGTGCCCACAAGGAAATCTGAGACCAGTGGCCCTCTGGCTCTGTATTTAAATTTTAGCAGTTATCTCTGATTTCTAGATTGCATGGACTGTGGGCCCACTGGGGGATTCCCCTTTAATGCTGTGGGCCAGTCCAGCACTGTGTGCAAAGAAAGTATTAAACACGCAATTAAAGAGTGGATGATCATAGAAGATTTGTGGGTTTGATTGTTCTAACCAACAATGTTATGGTTAAAAATGATTAGATGCGTCTGCATGTCACAGCCAATCACCACCTGATCCAACCAAGGCAGTTGTTTGGTCTAAACAAACTGTTGGACTGTGTATACCAAATCTTAGAGATCCCACAGTTACAGATCCCACAGTTATCAGCTACATGTAGCCAAGTCAGTAGACAGAGTGCATTCAGGCTGGCATCAGACTTTTGGTTTTTAGAGATTTCCTGAAGGATATGAGTAGGGAAAATGCAGTGAAGTGGGGTTGTGTTCTTGGAGTCCCTTTAATTACCTTGTGACTGCTGACATGAGCAGCATTTAATGCAGGTGGAGTCATTAGAACATAAGAGGTGACTTTGTTGTGTTAATATATAATGAATGATACATAATATGCTAGGATCTCATTCTTTACTTTTTAAAGGAAATAGAGATCAAACATGCATTATTTAGAAACAATTTTGTTAGCAAACAGGAGCAACAGTAAAAGAGGTACAAAGCCAAATATATGTATATATAAAGCCACTTCAACGACTTAAGCTTTGATCTGACACTCACTTTATATTTATCTAGAACAAACTGAGCAGAGTACCAGTCTCGCACAGCAGGGTTTGTGAAGTCCAGGTAACTAGATGTGCCTAGTCCAAAGAAAGAAAATACACACGTCAACATTACATCCTTCATCGTAAGTTAATAATAGCCATTGACTTTAATGAACATTTGACCTCTGTCAAACTGATAAAATAAACAAACCCATGTCCTGCTCTATGATTTCATTAAATAGTGCAGGCTGCTAATTAAAGGCTATTTATAGCAGACTTTAAAGAGTGGTAAGACAGCTATATATTTTCTCCAAAAAATGGTGTTGTATAATAAAAACAATAATCAATCCTGTTGACAGATGCTTGTGAAGGTTCTCATTCATCCAGGTCATGGTATATCTGTTGTATTCAATTAGATCAACTGGACTTGAAGTTTAGTTCTTGAAGACGTTTCGCTAGTCATCCGACTGGCTTTTTGTTGGTGTCCACAAGGAAATCTGAGTTCTGAATTGAGAAAGCCAGTCGGATGACTAGCGAAACATATTCAAGAACTAAACTTCAAGTCCAGTTGATCTAATTGAATACAACAGATACAGTTGACAGATCTTTATTGGAATGCACAGTGATAATATAGTAATAGTAAATATTTTTCCTTCACAGAAACATAACTACCACCATGTACAGGCACATAGCAAATATAAATAATCTACAGTATGTACATACAAAAAGATACAAAGCATCCAATGATCTAAAAGCTGGTCCATACACCCCAGTTACTGGGATTGTATGCACATTAGTCCAATAAGCAGCATGGAGTAAATCTGAACTGTTAGAGAATGTGCCAAAGAACATTCATTCTCTGAGAATACCTACACCAAGTAACGCTTATATGACTATGCAGAGAAGGAAAGTTCTGTACATAAAAAGCATCATCCCATACTTTAATTTATTCTAAAGAAAACATTAAGACTCTCAAAGGGAGAACACAAAAATATGATTTAAGCTGGGTATACACAGTACTAATCTTTCAAAGACGACAGACAGAATCTTACATCTTTGACACATATGGCTACAGTCACAAGAGCATTCTATCTTATAAAGTATAGGGAGATCACTCGTGACCGCCATACACCTAACAATCACGGATGACTGCCTATACTTTAGTACAATGGCGACCTGGGGTATTTTCCATTTATAACGAGCGGTTCCAATGCCAATTACTGAACGTTCATAGTTATGGGCACACTTTACAGATTAAGGGCCAATCCCGTCGGTGCTGGCAGGATTGACCCTTTATCGCTAATATGTGTACCCAGATAAAGAAACCACACTCCCACCTCTCGTTGTTATCTTGTTCAGAAGAAACTTAAAGTAATAGTTCACTGCAATAGTGAACTATTCCTTCACTACATTGATTGAAGACGGGGAGGTTAAGGAGCTATGCCTTACCTCCCTTTCTTAAATCAATTGTTGGGGAACAAGGAACAAAGGTGCTGAAAGCTTACCAGCGTGGCCGCAGCAGATTCCATTGGAGTCTGCCAGCAATATGTGATGGCATGCACATACACTAAAGCCACCCATACACGAGATCCATATTTTGAGCAATACGGTAAATTCAATCTAATCGCTCAAAATACTGATGACTTTTATGCTGTTTTTCCAATCGACAATATCAAGCGGTTTATTGGAGAAACGAAGCTCGTGCCAGGCAAAAAACTTCCTGCCGACCCCATCTTCAAGTCCCCACCTCTTCGCAGATGTCCCCTTGAAATCTGCTGAGGGGTGGGCACTTGTCAGCTCAAGGTGGGGAACTTTGAACGGTTCTTCCGATCGTTGCAGTCAATCAGAAATCTGATAGGAGGAACATATAGGTCTTAACCTGACCAACCTTACATACACAGTATGGGTACCAGTAAGGTCAGGCGCATACACATGTAACAATCGTATCAGCTCTTTCTACTTGTAGCAAAGGGAGCCAATAATGACAAATGGAAACTTTCCATCCATACCAACCAAACACCATGCCAACAGTATATTTGTCAAATACCAGCAAAGTATTCAACATTTTTGACATTCATTTAGAGGCGGGGATGGGACGGAGCTTGTTTATAATGACTTTTCTTACATTTTTATTACCCAAATCAGATCCCAGGTGGGAATGGGGTTAGTGATGTTTTACAAATTACTAAAAACCTAAAAATAATTGTGAATATTGTATTATTTAATGTATAAAAGAATGAAAATGTATAAAGCAGAGTTAGAAGAAAAACAGAAAAGCTCTAAACAATGTTATTATAATACGCCATTTACATAACATCAGAAATGATCCATTAGCTTGTTCCTAGTTTGTGAGACACCTAGTGGAGAAGTCTCCCTTACTATAGTACTTATATGATATTGTGGTTATTGCCTACTAAACCTGTGTATGGTCTCCTAAACAGTGTTTGCAGAGGTACAGGTTTCACAATTTTAAATCATGTAATGTGAATTATTTCTGACCTGGCCAGCAACTGCCTTCAAAGTCTTGTCCATTTCTGTCCTTCACAAAATAGCCCCTGTCCTTGGCCTCAGAGTACAGTATATAGTCTGGATCTACCTTGATATGGGGATCAGATATGACAACCAGCTAGGATTTAAAAAAAACATACTTAGTACAGTTGTGGGTTTTAAAGACTTAAAAATATTTACCGGTATTGAAATCTATAATTCCATAGAGAAAAAAAATATTACGGTATTTATTTATTCATCTTGTGCTTTAGATGAGGTGTCTCCTATCTCTCTCCACTCTATTAGGCTAGGTACACACAAGGAAATATTTCAACCTGTCTGATCGATATTCGGGTATTTTGGACAATTGGGCTGAAATATGGGTGGTATATATTTGCCTGCAACGATGGGCTGATCATTTTGCAATCAATATTACAATCTTAAAATCGATCATAATTACGATCGCAAACATGATCCATTTGGGAAACATTGGCAGGTAAAACTGCTGTTCCACTCAACATTATAATCAATTGTATTGATGTTATTAATAAGTTTAGAATGCCCATTAAACAAACACAATACAGTGTTCTCCCCAGAATGTTCCTCCATCTGAAAAAATAGCCGGGTGGGGCACGGTGGGGAAATTTGTGTCCCACATACAGAGTGTGCAGGTTTGCTGCACCACCCTTTCGGTGGACCGGCAAATTTAGTTAACCACGTCCTAACGTTATCTTGTGAATGTTAGAAAGGGGTCTAGAATGGGCAGTTTTGACAGGAGTTTTGTCTGGCGTTGGTGCCAGGCACATGCCTATTAACATTATACATTCACTACATTTACATTCTTTAGTAAATCACAACAATGTTCTCTACAGAATTTTTTTCCAGCATTTGAAGGAAAAAGTAGCCACCTGGCTAAAAGATGCTAGGGAAAACACTGCAATATAAAGATTTCAGTTTTGTTTAGAATGCAATAATATTACCCAAGAACAATTACAGATCCCCATGGCACCTTGAAGGAAACATGTTACTTGTAAAATGACTAATAATGGATTTTTACAGCATAGGGGGCGTGGCAAGATGGCGCTGTAGTCGGACCCACATAGCGGGAGCTCCACACCAGCTTATTATCCTGCAATATATATCAGTGATCTAACGAGACCACAGCACCCTAAAATAGGAGGTAAACACAATGGCCCCTACCAACCTTGAAGCCTCGCTTCACCCGACATGGGCGAAAAATTAGCCAAATACCAACAAATAGTCTCCCAATCAGCCACGCGGCACAAAGGCAGCACAGCTTCTGCAGCATGTTACGGGCTCAACAAGCACACGATCTGATCCAGTCGATGTAGAGACGTTACCCAAACCTGAGCAGTCATCTCCACAGCAACATGCATAACTACTGCAAGCTATCATGGACACTAAACTCGCACTTACAGGCCTTATTGAAGAGGTGAAGGTCGATGTTGGCCTTATCCGGCAAGATATGCAAGCATTTCGACACAGAGTAAGTGAGACGGAGGAACGTATCTCCCAAGAGGCAGACGATCTTGAAAACTATTCACGGCGCCAAAACCTTAGATTCATTGGCATACCAGAGGGGATAGAGGGCACACAACCTAAAACCTATTTGGAACGTTGGCTTAAAGAACAGTTTGGAGATAATATGTTGACCACATATGCGATTGAATGCACACACAGAATGCCTGCAAAACCCCTAGCGCCCGGATCTAGGCCTAGGCCGCTGATAGCCCGCCTATTGAACTGCCAGGACAGGGACCAAATCCTCCGGATGGCTAGGAGTAAAGGTGAGCTGCGCCTGGAGAACACCTCTGTATCAATATTCCCTGGACCTCTCTTTGGAATTGCAAAAATGTAGGGCCATCTTCCTAGAAGCCAAAAGACGCTTCAAAGCTGCAGGCATCACCTACTCAATGATGTACCCAGCCAAGCTCCGAGTGGCTCATAGTGGCTGCACTCATTACTTTGACTCCCAAACATTGGTACTAGAGTGGATGGAAACATTACCACACTGATGAGACTGGTAAGATACCACCTTAAAAAATACCTACCACATCTACCCACAACAAATGTTGCTGTCATGGATTGATATTACCCCCTGCTCTAATTTTCTTACACCTCTACAAACTACCTCCCCACTACCACTTTACTTTACCCTCTCTACCTCTCACCATGAGACCCACAATATGTGACAAGCCATGATGCAAGTTTAACGCTCCCCTGCTTGTGAGAGGAGGTGAGAGGTAATGGAAAGTACAGTATAGATTGGGGAGTTTCTGCAAAAAATACTATAGTGGTTGGGGCTGGGGGAAGGAGCCCTACACTACAAAAGAAATTTACAAATGGGGTGGACATGCCCTTTAAACAGCAATGGGAACACAATTATGTATAATTTCATGGAATGTGTGGGGACTAAATGACCAACTAAAACGTATATTAGTACAGTCCTACCTAAAAAACTATGACCCAGATATTGTCTGCTTGCAGGAAACCCACCTAATAGTGACTATTACCAAATATCTACAGAAAAGAAGGGTAGGATGGGCAGCACATAGCTACTTCTCAACGTATGCAAGAGGAGTATCAATATTGGTCCATAAAAGATTAAAGTATAAAATATTGAAAGTACTGACTCCCAGGGAAAATATGTATTTTTGGCTCTTACATTGGACCATATACTATATGTACTAGGAGGATTATACAATACACCTCCTCTATCCACACAAATACTATGACAGACAATGTTATTTGCACTAAATTTCCCAGGAAGCCAAGTCATAACTATGGGAGATCTCAATCTAATTATGAATCCCTCAACAGACAGACTATCCACACACAATCCAACACTCTCAACGGATACACAAACACAGCTCTCACCACTAAGACAAACTTTAGGACTACTAGACCCCTGGAGAATAAGACACCCCACACTACTGGAGTATACGTGCTACTCACCCACACACCACCCCCACTCCAGAATATACCTCTTCCTAACAAACCACATAACAATGCCAGAGATTAAAGATATCCAACACCTTCCCCGTGGCACTTTCCAGTATGTCTTACCCTGATTCACCCAGAACCATGGTCCACCGTTAGACCCTGGAAATTTAACCCATTCTGGATGAGCTTATTTCCCCACCTTGATGCAATAATAGAGCAAATAGAGATGTATATAGAATCCGACCAGGGCCCTGTATCACATGGTGTCAAATGGGACACTTTTAAAGCCTATCTAAGAGGATGCCTACACACCAAAATGGCTTATATCAAAAAGCACTCCACAGAGGAAGAATCCAAACTGGCGGCATTGGTACAGACAGCTGAAACTAAATATATAGACAAATATGGCAAGCACTGTCTAGCCAATACACTGCTCTCTTACGAGAAAAAGCTCAGAGGAAACAATTCTTTCTCAGTCAATCCTTTTATGAAACAGCCAACCTCTCAGCAAAACTATTAGCTCATACAGCAAAAGTAGACACTCCTCAGCAAACAATTATCGCCCTAAAAACAGTAGCAATTCAACAGTAACCACCACAACAGATATACTGTCAAAATTTGTTCTATTCTATAAAAAACTATATACCTCCAAATTAACCTGCTCTGTACAAGAACTAGATAATTACCTAGGCAAAATACAATTCCCACAACTTACAACGCAACACAAATAACAACTGGACCTACCAATCACACTGGAAGAAATACAAACAACCATTGCCCCACTCCCTGTATGAAGCCAACATTATCCTACTTCTAAAACCTGATATAGAGCCACTAGACTGCAACTCCTATAGACCCATCTCATTATTTAACTCTGACTACAAAACCGTCGCTAAAATACTGACCAATAGGCTTCAAACATTAATCCAGACAATCATACATGAAGACCAAACCGGATTTATGCCCAACAAATCCACTTCTATCAACCCCCTGCAAAATACTCAATTGGTAACAGACCATGACAACGTGGGTAGAAGGGTAATGGTCTCACTAGATGCTCACAAAGCATTTGACACCATAGAGTGCACATACCTCTGGTCATGCCTTAAAAAATTTGGTTTTGGTGATAAATTTGTAACTTGGATTCAAATACTGTAAAAACACCCAATGGCAACAATCTCGGTTAATGGCTCCATTTCTAGACAATTCAGACTGTACAGAGGCACAAGACAAGGGTGCCCCCTCTCTCCATATCTATTCGCAATAGCAATCAAAGCCCTACCCATACAAATACGCTCACACATACTGGATTCCGTCTGGGTCAGCTAGAAGAACGCATAAGGTTATATGCTGACAATATGATACTATATCTTGAGAGTGAGGGTACCCCACTAAATACAGCCATGCATCTTATAGACCAACTAGACATTAAGCCCGCTACAATAACGGGCGCTAGAAGCACAGAGTGCCCCCTTAGTGTCCCAAGGCCATAGTCCTCCTCCATGTCCCAAGGCCAGAGTACCCTTTTAGTGTCCCAAGGCCAGGGGCCCCCTCTGTCCTAAATCCAGAGGCCCCCCTCTGTCCCAAATCCTGTCCCAAATCCAGAGGCCCCCCTCTGTCCCAAATCCAGCCCCCCCTCTGTCCCAAATCCAGGGGGCCCCCTCTGTACCAAATCCAAGGGCCCCCATTTGTCCCAAATCCAGGGCCCCCCATCTGTCCCAAATCCAGGGCCCCCCCTCTGTCCTAAATCCAGGGACCCCTCTGTCCCAAATCTGTCCCCTGCAG
The DNA here is from genome assembly GCA_019447015.1 of Hymenochirus boettgeri. NCBI lineage: Eukaryota > Metazoa > Chordata > Amphibia > Anura > Pipidae > Hymenochirus > Hymenochirus boettgeri. The sequence goes on from CM033476.1 coordinate 286,213,434, forward strand.
TCTGTTTAATTGCTGTTCTCCCTCCGTGTGTTTCCTGTGTTTCTCCCTCTAGTGGTGAGTCAATAGGAACTGCAGAAACTCTCCCTCTAGTGGTGAGTCAATAGGAACTGCAGAGACTCTCCCTCTAGTAGAGAGTTAATAGGAACTGCAGAGACTCTACCTCTAGTGGTGAGTCCATAGGAACTGCAGTGACACACACAGACACAGGGACGCACACTTAGGGTTTTATTATATATGATTAAACACAAATAGGATTTATATAGCAGTCAGGAAGAACACAAATTAAACTTAGCAATCTGCAAAAACCCAAAGAAAATGGTGGCTTAGCACTCCCAGATATATGCCTATACTACCTAGCCTCTCAACTACAGTATATGCAAAACTGGGTCAATAACCCACCTATGCTTAATGTCTCAGAAAGTATTTTGACAAGCTACTTAGATGGGAATTTCCTGGCCTTCTTGGAATTACCAAGAAAATACATGATAGGACCTGGAACAGCACTATACACTCAATTCTGGAGAGTGTGGAAAGAAATCTAAAAACTCTAGGTCTACAAGGACCTTTCAACTCCACCCCATTATGGGGAAACCGTATATACCCAGAACTATTTGCATTCCAGGGCTCCAATGATTGGACCAGAATGGGAATCACCACCCTGGGACAGGTGTACCAGAAAAACCATCTCTGTACCTTTGAGCAACTACAGACAAATTATGATCTCCCCCCCCCCCCCCTCTGTCATATTTACAACTCCATCACTGTTGTAAAGCCCAATTCGGCTCACTAAATGTGCCGCTAACTAAACATTCAGCCATAGGCATACTGCAAACCCAAGGGCTCCAAGGCTTAACATCTAGGCTGTATACATGCCTCATTAAAGCCGAAGCCCAATCTTGTGTAGAAACAACAATGCTTAAATCATCCAGGTATATACCTGACCTTCAACAAGATGACTGGAGTTATATGACAGAAGCCTGTAAACTGGTATCACCAGCAGCCAACAACAGGCTGATACAACTGTATATACTACACCAAACTTGTATGTATGCATCCTCACCGATAGCACAGGATTGATAGTAACAGATCAGATGAGAGCCCTAAATGCTATGCACCAGACGCATCTAATGTGGAGCTGCCCGGGGGTCATGCATTTCTGGCAAGAAATAGTCATGGCACGGTCCTCTGTGCTAGACATCCCCATATCCCTAGACAGTAAAATGTTAATATTGGGCATACTAGAAGAAGGTCTTTTTGATAGATACCAATCCACATTATTGAGAGAACTCCTCTTTTATGATAGAAAAACTAGAACTACTAAGTGGATGTCACCTGAATCACCTGATATACCTCAATGGCTAGCACTTATCAATAGGGGCTATAACCCAGGGTACTAACCAAGTAATAAATGACTGTTTATTCAAATAGTATTTTTATAAAAAATGTATACAGGTAATACAAATAAACTGAGTCAACAGCTAAAGTTACGTTTGATCTTGTTTTTTAATTGTTAACTTTTGTTCCATAAGATGTATATTGTTGTACAATTAACAAGCCTAAGTGACAAAAAGTTTACAATATAAATACACAGAATGTATATGTTAACTCTCATTGCAAATGTATATAACCGCTGTACACGATTAAAAATATTTGATACAATTGCACTTTGGCATTAATTAAACAAATTTAAAAAAAAAAAAAAAGTATTTTTACACTGTAAAGATGGCCATAGATATATACAATTTTACTTACCCGACCGAGCGCTCCCACAACATTCCATCGATCCTGCCGGAACCGCCTCTCCTGTTTGTATCACTGATCTCTAAATTACATCCACCCAATTGCTGTTAAACTGCAATGCCAAACTGTTCTTGGATGGATATTCATACAGTATGTGCACTTTTTCCATCACTGCCACCTATTTCCTAACCGTGGACCGGTCTCAGCTACCTAGTATAACTCAGAATAACTCTATATCCACTAAAAGGGAGCTGCACAATACCCACAGTGCTCTGTTCTAGGCACAAAGTCCAATAAATACATAGAATAGTGGAAACAAAAATGCAGCAAAAATCTGCTAATGGACCTTAAGTACACCAGGTACATCAGAGGTAAGGCTTGACAAAGGATCAAACGTTGCTATGTATATCTGAATGAAAAAGAGAGCCATGTGTTGTGGCAGAAAATGCATTATATTTTGAAAAGGAAATCAATAAATTTATGTTTTAAAGAGTGCTGCTTGTCTTGCAAATTTTGAATAATGTACAGCAGGTGGATGTGCTGAGCTTGCACCAATTGAACCCCCCTGTAGATGTTTTCTGGTAACTTTGGACACATCTCCATAAATAAAGTACACAAACCAACTCATTTACGGAGGATTTACGGAGCATTTAAGGAGGAGTTAAACAGTAACAAATCAATATATATATTTGCACGGTTTTCGCAAATGACAACCGCGCAAGCAATTCAATATTAGTTTTTGTGTGCAACTTTTTAAGCTATTAGCTATTAAAGTTTGCAAATGACAACGCTATCTCACAATTCACCGGGAGGCACAAACGCAATATTAAATCACGGATGGGAAATATACAGAGCGATGGCGGCTCTGGATAAATCTTCCCCACAGTGTTTAAGTAAAAAGAGTGTGTTGAAGCTGAATTACCTTACGTCTTTTCTTTTGCAGCTCCTCCTGCATCCTGATTGGATTGGGGAATCTCTCATTGTCCCATGTAAAGTACTTCTTCTTATCTGTGTGCTCAATATCCAACCAGATGACATCATATGGAATTTGGTGTTCATCAAACCCAGAGTCCACTGCTTCCACATCAGCTTCATCTTCATAATTCCATCGACATTGGTGGTACCCAAGGGAAAACTTTGGAGGAAAGGCTTGGTAACCTGGGTTACAAAATACAACCTGGGTTAAATCCAAAATATAGGATACATAAATACTGATATCATGAAGAAATGTATTTTGGACAAACAAAAAGAAACAGTTTTGTTTAGCTGTTTTAACAAAAACAATTCCAATGGCGTAATTCCTGCATCTAATGCTCTAATCTAATAAATAATAATAATAAATAATAAATTATCTTGTTATCTTATGTAATTACTTACTTTCTGTTAACCTTTGTTTCAATCAGTACTGCTCTGACCTGAGGAAGAGGGTAGATCCCTCGAAAGCTTGCCTACTAAAATAAACTGTTAGTCCATTAAAAGTATCACAGTACTCTACTTTTTACTAGTCTAATAAAGGCACTGAAAGACATTTCTACTATTTCCTGTCCTAAAGCCACGCTAAATGATGTAATAAATGTTAGCGTTTGTTTAGTTGTTTCAACAAAAACAATAAAAACAATTCCAATGGTGTAATTCCTGCATCTAATGCTATTTTCTAATTAAGGCATTGAAAACAGTTCTACTATTTCCTGTCCTAAAGCCATGCTAAATGGTGTAATAAAGGTTAGCGTGGCTTTAAGGTTTTAAACAGCAGCTTATAGTAAAAAATATCATCTCTATACAATGCAGCTTACAGACCAGTTTTTATCCATTTGAAGGAAGATCAGAGCTATGGTGGGTAATCACCTGTGAGATGTGCATACTGCCTAAACACATCCTGAGGTCTAGGTCCCAATAATAGGAACATATCCACAATGCCACTCTCAGATATCCACCTGACATCAATCTGCGGAAAAGCCCTCTGCTTACGGGTTTTTGGAGCTGCCTTGTGAAAGAAGAGATAATAAGACATCAGGAAAATGACAATATCATTCTCCAAAGGGTAAAATGTTGGGTTTTCACAGAAGAATTTCATTCACAAAAGGCCCTGCCCCGAAGAGCTTACAATCTAAGCACATTTATTTGACACATACAATCTATCAGTATGTCTTTATGATTGTGGGGGAAACCGGAGTGCCCGGAGGAAACCCACACAAGCACGGGGAGAACATACAAACTCCTTGCAGATGTGTCCAATGGTGAATTCAAACTCAGGACTTCAACGCTGCAAGGCATCAGTGCTAACCACATCTTTCACACAACAAATAACTCCATTTTCTGTATTAGGGTTGTCCTCACCTGCTAGAGAACACTGCTTACTTCTAGTTGGAATTAAAATGGAAAGATTTACTTAGAAACATAAATACTAAGTGAGTAGCCCAACTTCTTAAAGGGCATGTCCACCCAAAAAATGGAAAATGTCCTGCAGGTAGAGGCCCCCCATATATGTAAAAACACCATACTCACCTTCCCCATACCTACTTGTAGGCTGAGATATCTTTCCCGTTCTTCGTCACCCCTCTCCATTACTCTTCTGTATGATGAGAAAGCAGAGAATTTTTGCGCACACACACTGAGCATTCACAGTGCTCAAAAGACAAGCCTCCACAAATACTATGTAGTCATTGGCCGTGACATCACCTGTGTAGGTGGAAGGGGGCAGTAAAGGACAGGGAATCATATCTCAGCCTACAAGTAAGTATGGGAAAGGTGAATATAGCATTTACATATTAAGGGGGCCTCTACCTGCAGAGCATTTTTCATTGTTGGGGTGGACATGCCCTTAAAGCTGGGTATAAGGCAATATTTTGACCTGCAAATGGGCCACAGACAAAAATTTTGCTTGATCGGGGGGAAAAAAAGTACCATGTACAATAGGCTGTTCGTCAGATTCGGACACTGTAGATGAAGCAGTAAGGGGGCCTTTTATAGTTTTGCAGGGGGCATTGCGATTTCTAGTTATGCCGCTGGTTTCAATGCTCGTTGTAGATACACTATGGAACATTTTGCTGGTAAAGGATTGTTATCTGTACTATAGACTAAAACAGGCTAAAAAAAACACTGCTACCTCTGTTCTATATTTTAATTTTTTTGATTATTTGCTTTTCTAATCTGTTTCTATTCTATATGGAATTTCAAATTCTTGTTGAGGTCATTAAGAACCAAAGCTTTGTACACAAGTTAGGTAGATCTCATTTGTTTGGTGCTTAATTCTTGTTCAGACACCTTTTGCGTATTTTTCTTTATCCCATTTGAATCACTGCCTGGCTTCAATTCAATCTGGTACTCACGTGAGAAAAGGCTCAGTAATAAAACTGGCAGCACAACATTTTCTACACTATTAATCATCCAATTTTATTTTACCTGCAAGGTTGCTCTGGTATTGATTTCTACCAGGGTCTCTGAGGCATTGAGCCAGAAAATACCACATGTATGTAATACTTTGTGTGCCAGGAGCAGTGGTACAGAGCCATAAGTGCCCATCTTATCGTGGATTTTGTATGCAAACACGTCAAGGTTGTACAGACGATAAGCTTCACTGTCCCTACAAAAAAACCCAAACAAATACAGTGTTTACTGCTTCAGTCATTTTTTCACTAATAGCACAGCATAACCATACAATAGAAGTTCTGTGGAAACACTCCTTAGGCTAAATAACAATTTCATTTTGCGGAAGTGCAACTGATCTGGTCTATCATTTATACGAACATAGAAAAGATAATCAATGCACATTCCTAGGCACCATACAATATCATATTATCTGCACACTGGCATACTTTATAAACAAAGTGGTTTTAGTATACATTACTGTGATCACATGAATGAAAAGCCGTCCAATCATGTCAAGGTAACTCCGGTCTGAACCCTAGTACCCCAAATAAAAATATATATACCGTAATACTAATACTAAATCATTAGTAAATTTAAAAAATCATTTAAGTCACATGGATCTCACACATGGCATTTTTCTTCATTTTGTCTAAAAAAGTAACACTCAGCTGCTCATAGTGATATTTTCAGGTGTCTTAAAATATCCCTTTGAAAAAAGCGGGCAATTTAAACGGCTCTTAAAACAAAAAACTACCTGACAACCCAACTGCAATTTTTCCCAGTTTATTACATGCATTTGTAAACAGGTATTTAATGATAAGTTCTGTTCTTTCTGGCAAAGGTATATGCTTCCACCCTCTGCTCAATGAGCTTTTTATATGCTTGAGCATGTGCAGAGGAGTAGCAGGTGAAACAGCAGTCAGTCATTGGCTGTGATGTCAGCCAATGATTATCCTTAGTAATCTGGTTAGTAATGCAGGTAATAAAGTGCAAAATATATCAGTTGAAGTTGGGGGCAGGTAACTGACAGTTGGCCAATTTTTTTGTTTTGAGGGTGAACATTCCCTTTAATAATTTAATAATATATACTATATACTAAACTTACCTAACTGGCTGTGTAAGTAATGTTTGAAGTATTTCTGATAAAAAAGGGCCAGACCAGACCTTTCTGCAGCTTCCGTGCACAGAAAAAGCACAGAAGCTAAGCAGAATACAGCAGAGGGTATGAGCGCTGGTAAGTAGTTTAACAGCACATTTGATCAGTAAAAACCTCGTTAGGTCAAGGGGGGCTATTAGGGGCAATTTTGGGGGGCAATTAGGCTAGATATAAAAGTTAGTTTGGGGGGAGGACATACCCTTTAAGATAAGTATAGGGAAATGTGGGGGGGGTTTAATTTATGAGGGTGGACAGATTAACGCCTGGATCCATACCCAGGGTTACATCTCTAACCTAAATATTTCTGTAGTGTGACTCTTGACGAGCAGTAAGAGAATAAAAGTAGAGTTGTGATACCTTTTATTGGCTAACTAGACAACATAAATAGCAAGCTTTCGGGAGTCCTAAGCCCACTTCATGTTATCACAACTCTACTTTTATTCTCTTACTTATGGCTAACACAGTACAAACCTCAACTATTGCTTTGGCCGAGCAGTAGATTCCTTTTAAGTTCAGTCACAACAATAGTAGATCAGCCATGAACCACCTTACCCTGTATTCTGAAGTCGGTGCACATCAGCATGTTCTGGCAAACCATAAACATACTCAAAGCCATGCAGAGAAACATCCAGTCCCACAGACGCTGGTCCTATTTGGACAAAAGGAAATGGAACTGGGGTAATATTACTGGCACTTATAAAGGCTGAATATTCCCTAAATATAAAGCATTACCATTGGCTTTAATGTCCACAAAGTCCCCAAACGTTTCATTCCATAGTCCATGGCTATCCTTGTGAAACAGATAAAAAGAACTAAAATTCAGCACAGAGAAAGGTCAACTCACTTTCTTTTTTTTTAAAGAAGTAACATGGGAGCAGGTAAGGTGAGCAGCGTAACTACCCATTTCAATCAGCATTCAATTTTGCGCTACATAGTACATGTGTTTTGTATTGGGTGTCCGCTATTATTTTCAGAATGTACCAGAAACAGCGAAGGCCCCAAAACCACTAGAAAACCCTCTCTAACTCATTATCACATCGGGTATTGTAGATTTTCAACATGTTTGGGCAATTGCGCCCTACCTTATTTAAAGGGCATCTATACCGAAAAATAGGTTATTTTAAATTGACCATAACTGCAAACTATAATTCTTCCCAACCACCACTGTATCATTTTTTTGTTGATCTGTCTCCTATTTCTTTAGATATCCAATCTAAAACTTCTTATATTTCAGCTGTCAATCAAGTTCCTTGATCTCAAAAACTATTCTTCTGTGAGTAGTTTTACTGTAGCTGGAATGGTGACAGAGATTTGACAGTTGGAATGCTGTATGCTGTGTGCAGGCTTGACAGTTGGTATGTGGGGAAAAAAGTCAGGTCGGATGGAAGTGGGAGTGGTTAAAAGAGGGAGGGGGGAATACTGCTCCTAAACAAAATTTGTCCTGGATCGAAGGCATGCAGCAACACATGCAAATCAGAGTAAGTGCTACTTACATGCATTAATATATAGATTAAGATAAGGCAAAGTAATTTTTTTCAGTATAGTGTCCCTTTAATATCAGGTAATAACATATTTTCTGTGTTCTTGATCTGCAACATCCAATCAGATGAAATGTAGTAGACCAGTAAAAATTTGATTGACTGCTGCAGATTAACAGGGTTATTCAATAAAAGTTCTTATAGTTAAAAATGGTGCTAATTTTGCCCCAACCAATCAGATGTTAGTTTTCAAATGTTAAATAAGATCTGATTGGATGTGACAAAATTAGCACCATTTTAAACGATAAGAACTTTTATTGAATCTCCCTGTATATCTGCAATAATATATTTGTTTAAATTGTCAGAATGTTTGGCAGCTGCAGTAAGGCTGGGTACATGTGATCTGACATTTTAAAAGTACTGCAGCTGACATTTCGACAATGATCGTGTGGTCTATCGAAGACCAAACAATTGGACAAAATTTACTGGCTTGTCCAGTTGAACGTTTGTCTGATTTGGATCGACCAACCAAAATTTTGGACGAGTTGATCCATCTGGCCAAAGGAACAATAGATATTTATAGTACTAGTGCTAGAGAATTTAAATATCCCGTAGATGACACTAAATCTTTTTCTATAAATAATTATTAGTTACTGAAAGCAACATGAAAACTCAATAATTTCTATAAACTGCTAATAACTATCATCCTTCAAACAAGCGGCCATTTCGTCCGATTACCACAGTGTATGGGCAATCGGTCAATCTGTATGGCCCTTTGGTCAGGCATCGTTGATGATCTGACCTGGCAGCACCCAAACACCAAATGATAGTCGGCTGAAGTGGACATTAGTTTGACACCCGTGTCGCGGGTCAGGTCCCTGATCACATGTGTGTACAGGGCTTAAGATACACAGTGCAGCTTCACTGTCTTGTTTACTCGTCCATCTCTTTCTTCTGACTTGTCCAAATAACAGAAATGATTATATAACAAAATACAGAATTGTATCCTTACCTGGGAGCAAACATTGGGAGCACTAGTTTCACCGTCTGTATTAACTCTGTGGGAAAAAAAGTTGTCCTTTATTAATGATGTACGTCATGTGTTGAATTACATGCAAACCATTTGTAAACATAAGTGACTTTACCAAACTGCTAAGGCACTGAGAAGGTGGAGGACGCCACTCAATGTTTTTTAATTTTAAAAACAGGGATCTTTTTCAGCCATAGAGCAATAGGTTGTTACCAATCTAAGTTCCTGAAGCCTCCCTGTTTGCAAACAAAATAAACATCTTGGTTGAGTTTTCTTATCTACGCAATGATCTAAGTGGGTACACACCATGGGCTCCAAAGTCCTGACCGACCTTTTGCCATTAGCAACTCTTTGGCCAGGACGAAGGTAGCCATGGTTGACAGATCACCATGACCAAATGTGTAGTCCTTTATGGATTGGCCTTGTTTTTCCAATGCGTCCGATCGCACATTTGTCCAATTTGACAAACGAACATTGCCCCAACCAATCAGATGTTAGCTTTCAAATGTTAAATAAGATCTGATTGGTTGGGGCAAAATTAGCACTATTTTTAATGATAAGAAATTTTATTGAATAACCCTGTTAGTGCAAGGAGGTGAATGGAGGAACTTTTAAGTTGGGAAGGGAAGGCATTATGGGAGACTTTCTTAGGGAATCAGAATACCCAGAACCAGCCCTGCAATGAATCATTTCTTTTAGCAGTCATACACCATTAAAATATTAAGAATAGCATGACACCAACTATCTATGCTTGGCATTGGCACAAGTTATGTGGAATATAATTTCCAGCATTGCCTCATGGGGGGAAATGCAGCAGTTAACACATCTGACCCTTTATAACCTTACGGGGTTCATTAGAGAAGCGTTTTTCACAATCAGGTCACATTGGTGTCTCCTGACCGAATCAGAGGCGTGTATGAAAAATGTGAATCTTACTTAATAAATATACTTTAAATATAATTACCGGTAATCAAATCGCTGTAGTTTAACAGCACTTCACTGATTTTATCCAAATTGACAATACACAATAAGGTTCACTGCAAACTTTATAAAACACATTTCACACAGATTTGCTGCAACAGAAATTTGCATTGGCAAGTCTGTCGCAGTCTGAGAAAATGTAAAACCTTTTTAAGCAATTGTAATCTGGAAAACTTTAACCAACTTGGACCATTATATTGATTGTGAAATGAACGGGCTGTTGTCGGAACATCGCAGGAATGTTCGGAACGTTTGTAGTGTAGTGAATGAATGTGAGATTATTATGCTCAATGCACAAGACATGAGGGGCCATATGTGGGAGCAGGTCATAGCATAGGCCATAGTGTCTATAGACACTGTGACAGGTTGCCATGTTCTGTAGTATGGCTATTGTAATATGGAAAATTATGCTCACAGTAACTCATGCAGGGGTGCAAAAATATCATGCAGGGGTGCCCCTACCATGAAGCAAACTGAAACATTTGCTCAGGGCGTGACCCTGGGGAACACTTAAAAGGTGGCAGTTAAAAAAATCCTCCTTCCTGCAATACTGCATTTCAGCAGCAGTCCACCAATCAGTGTTACACAGCCCTCCAGTCCACCAGTCAGGGTTCGCCAAGCACATCCAACTCCACAAGCCACGCCTATGTTCCCTAATGAAGACATGCCCACTTATTGTACCACAACCCGTCTGCCGATAGGCGGCATTTAAAAGTTGTTTCAGGTGTCAAAATTCCTAGGAACACCCCTGAACTCATGGGTAAACATTGCCAGTGCAAATTGCTGGAGGTCAATTCTAATGGAGACCTAGGCATGAATTACTTATGTGATGCAACTCTGGGAACTCCCCAATTAGATCAACAGGACACAACCCACCAGGTTTTGCATCCAAACATAGCAAAGAGAATCCAAAGAGAATGCTATAGTGTTTATATTCATTGTTCAGCAGTTTGTTGCATATTATTTTTCAATTTTAATATTAAGAAACTTACATCTTTACATATTGCATGTCCATGTGATTTCTTTACCTATATATGATGCTAAGTAATGATTAGCAAGGGTTTCTAGAAAGGACAGCGGGCACAGTAACGGGCAACAATAAAAGGCACATTATCCTACCTTTTAGGTGGTGACAAAAGACTCTCAAAATACAAGAAGCCCTGGGAATTTAGAGAGAGTAACAGCTTGTCCTGTGCAGTCACAGATATAGAAAATGGCTTTGCTGTGATGTGCAGTTTGTATGGGCCTTTTGTATTTTCCAGGATAACAAAATCTGATTCTATCTGTGACACACTGATCCTGTGTGATAAAAACATCATCAATATCATTCACTCAACACTATAGAAAGTCACTAACAAATCGAAACTGCATAGGAAACAGGGCTCCCACACTGTGAAATGTAGTTTATTTAAAGGGGATTGGTGGTCTCCATTCAAGTGGCCTTTATAAAAAAAGGCACAGTCCTACCTTTAAAATGACTCCAGGGTCATGATTCTAGCTGCAGTCTATCCAAAGTTACAGCAGTATAAAGGGTGTTTATTCTTGCTAGTACTGTGAGCTTCGACGTCACCAGCACCACTGGTCAGCCCCCAAGTTTAAGGTTGAAGCATGCCCATTGCTTGGACAGAGAATCATCAACTGCTTTAAAAGCGCCACCCCCGAACTTCTAAATTATTTTTAAAGCTAGCCACTAGCCTGAAATTATATGTTTCACTCCCTAAGGAGTCCATAAGTAGAGGAGAGGACAAAGAATGCAGGTCTGTAACACAGCTTATAACACATGCCTGCCACAGAGACACGGAGGCAGGGCAGTCTAGGAAGTGTAATTTTACAAGCATAGAAACTAGAAACATCATCTTAGCTTGTATGAAAAGTGTGTACTTGGAAACCACATGGAGTATGGATATCACAGTTACTCTTTAATACTCCAATGCTTAAAGAAAATATTGAATGCATATTACTAAAATCTACAATGTTTCTTTGTAATGACACTTGAAATCATCATGCACATTAAAGACATTTATCTAACCTTTCAGCAGATGGTTCTTTCACTAAAACATCAGCAACTTCATATTTTGGTTTTAATGGTGATATCTCATTGATTTTAAGCCTGAAGGTGTTATCAAATGCTATTATTTGCAACCGAAGTGGAACCTATGAGAAAACAGATCAAAAAAATAATGACTTCCTTAATTATATGCTGAAATATATGATACAATAGCCACCAACCAAATCAACAAAATTGTAATAAGGTCTTTTGAAAATTTCAATCTCATCAAGACACCTTAGATCTACAGACAAACATTCACATAACATTCTATTCCCCATAGACTAGCCATACAGGGCAGATAACTTGCCAGTGGTATAAATGATCAATGACATATGATGCACTGCTTGATGCAGTACAAAGAACGGGACCTTTGATACCAGCCATTCTCCCCTTTTCAATTTTTTCAAATTTCCCGATCAGATTTTTGATCAATATACCAAAAACAATTGCGAATCTATTGATTGGTCAAGTTGGAAGTAAATGATTTTGATTCGATCAAAACATGACCAGCCTAGTTCACACTAGACAAGGACCACAATGGACAGTCTATTTTTTTGGTCCGTTTTTAAAGGTTCCGTTTTCGCTATCTTTTAAATTATAACAGTCCCAAAACTAACAGAAACATGTCTAGTTCCCGTAGGGAACTGCACGATTGATCGTGATTTACCGACACGAACAGGCGATCGAGGTTGGTCGCAGCTGGCCGCCCCACACCAGCAGATATAGTGACCAATAGTGCTGTGAATCTGTCGGTCAGCCGAAAAGATCTGCTGGTGTATACCCAGCCTAAAGAGTGACAATGCAGATCTATTACCAACAAAACTAAAGTTTCTATTTAATGTTGTTAAATCACAAATTTAGATAATCAAATCATAAACTGTGATTTAAAGTGAGAATACTATGTCATTTTCTACAATGTTCTGTTCTTTTAGATAACTTATTTAAGGATGAGCCCACTTGATATAACCATAGAACAGGGGTTTACAAATATTGAGATGAAAAGGCTGGCCTGGTTTTAGCATTATTTATGGCAAATTGTCTTTATTATTATTATTATTGTCTCAAATTTTCCAAAGCAATAAGTTCCAAGTCAGTTTTATATACTCACTTTTGTGTCCTGGTTTATAATCTGTAGAGTTGCTTTATCTTTATCAACTGAAAGGCTTTCTAGTTCTGCACAGTACGGGGACTGGCCTGGAGGTAACAGCTTCTGCCTCCTAAACATTAAAAGTCAGATTTCAAATCAGAGTGTGTTTTAACGTGGAACTAAAGTCTCCAGACAACATTGCCCCAATAGAAAGAGAACATTCACAAAGATACAAAAAGCTGTGTCTCACCTCTCCCTTTGCTGTGGATGCTGGGTGACTTATGAAATTAACATGTGGGTACTAGGGGTCAGCTCCCATAATTCACCATAGCTGGGAATACTTAGCTAAGTGTACATAGTACACTTTAAAGGAAGCTTTTGCTTCCTGGAAGCTGACAACCAATCATGTTACAGCTCTGAGATCATCCCTCCCTCTGACAAAGAAGACAGATTTCGATGAAGTTTTTGTCCATACATAAATTCCAAAGATGCCCCTGTAGTGACTTACCTAAACCAGTCCCTCACCGTTTGTGGGTGGGGGGTGCATTTGTATGAAAAGTTTTTTAGGCTGGACATGCCCTTTAAACGAGGGAGGAGGAAGATACTTTTGCCAGAAAGGAACAGAACTTATCATTAAATATCAGGTTACAAATGCATGTAATAAACTGGTAGAAATAGAAGTTGTGGGAAGATAACTGACAAGTCATCAGTTTTTTGTTTTAAGGGTGGACATGCCCTTTAAAGCAAAACTATGGCAATCAAATAGCAGCACATGCAATATGTACGGTAACATCAGCTGTGTAGAGGTCTATATTTTTGCACAAATGTCTTACCTGTAAAGTCCAATCTGATTGCAGGTTTTGAATTTGTTCTTGTCTTCAGTTAGGATGCTATAAATGAAAATAGTTCATACTATGTATCATCATCCATTTAATGCTGGTATATTATTGGTTAAACATTCTGAATCGTTTAATTACCTTATATTTGCATTCTATGGTTGGCTTCCTTTCACAGCATCTTATCATATTTGGTAAACCTTCTGGGTTACACTAAATACTGCCTTCTACTGTCAGAAAGGAAATGTTCCAAAAGTTTATTATGGTTAGGGTTTCCAGATTTTGATATTCAAAACAGCAGAACAATTTTTTTGCCCACTTTTTGAGGTAATGTCCACTTTGAGGTAACCATCGGGTGCGCTATAAGCTTTGTTCCCACTAGGATGGACCAAAAACTTGCAGTCCATTTTTTTGGTACATTTTCATCCATTTTCTTTTTCTGGGGTGGGGATCTGTGCGATTAAAGGATAACAATACTGTCATTTACACACACATTCCTATTTATGAACCCAGTGTGAGGACCTAAACCGCTAGGTCCCAACCCCTGGGTTAAACATCTATCTCCTGCACTGATCTCTTAAACTTGCAATTGCCAGTGTGCTTTTCTCCGACTTCCACCTCCTGGTCCGATACCAGTAAGTCATCAGCTCGTAGCACGGAAGTAGGAGGTGAAAAAAAGCATTCCGACAATCGCAAATTTAAGAGGTAAGTGCAGGAGTTAGACACTTAACCCAGGGGTGAGGACCTAGTGGTTTAGGTCCTCACCATGGATTTTTTTCAAATGGGTGTGTGTGTGATACTCCTTCAGGATGGGTCTTTACCCTAATAATGATGGATTCATTGTTAGTGCCCAAATTTCTTCAACTATAGCCAGAGCCAGATTAAGACCAAATGGGGCCCAAGGCCCCCTAACGTTCCATGGGGGGCCCCCTAACGTTCCATTACACATTACCACCAGCACATCTCCCTGGCACCACCAGCACACTACCAGGATGTGCCAGTGGTGATAGGGGTGTGTGCTGGTGGGGCCACGGGAATGTGCTGGTGGGACCTGAGGGGATCACCCCCCCTGGCGCCACCAGCACACCACCAGGATGTGCTGGTGATGTTCCCCCCTGGCACCACCAGGATGTGCTGATGGTGCCAGGGGGATGTGCTGGTGGGACCTGAGGGGATCATCCAAAACCTGGATGATCCCCTCTGGCACCACCAGCACATCTCCCTCTGGCACCACACAGGCATTTTTTGTTTATGCACTGCAGCAGAACACCACCACCCCTCTCCCCACCCCCATCGGCACACAACTTTTTGTAAAAATGAACAGTTTACACGGTACACCTGGGTAGGTACCTGTGTGTCAGGAGGACAGAGGACTCAGTCAGCTGTGGCTGTCAAGCTCAAGATTGGGCCCATGGGGACTTGGAAGGTTATTATCCACCAATTCCGCTTCCTCCTGCGCAGGCTGCGCTCGCCTAAACACCAGATCAGATCCAGCCGAGGCAGTGGGCAACAGCAGAGTCTAATGTGCTGCGCAGCGAGCCAATGCCTCCTGAGTGCTGACTGGCTGCTGTGTCCTGATTGGAAGCCCAGGCCGGGCCCCCCACCACAATATTTTAAAGGTAATGCAGCAAAATGCCAAAATTGTGTTATACATCCACTGGGGCTCCCAACGGGCCCTCCTGCCACCCGGGCCCCAGGCACTTGCCTCGGGAGCCTTGTCTATAATCCGGCCCTGACTATAGCAGATATACAGCTAAATAAAAAAAACAGATTTCTTTCGGATGGATGGAGAAGAGGATCAGGGCTGGGGTGAGCAAGTTGTCCTTTAATTTTAAAGTGTATCTCCACTGGGGAAAATGAAGTTTGGGCTATTCGTTTTATTGAAGAACGGGAGGTAAAGGAGCTGTGTCTTACCTCCTGTTCCCATTCTTCAATAAAACTGAATAGCCCAAACTTCATTTTCCCCAGTGGAGATACACTTCAAGAAGCCAGACACAGGTAAAACTACTTCGAACTACTTCACACATGCAGGTAGATTTACCCAGAGCCGCAATTGCTGTGGGTAAATCTCACTTCCGGGATACAATGCACTATTTGCACGTGTCGGTGAATCCCAATCCCGCCGCACGACTTTAACGCCAGCTGCCATTAAATATAAAAACAAATACCTTCCACTTTCTTGCTGCCTTCAGGAGGTTCCACGACGCTCAAAGTCCCATAATAGTTCCAACGTAATAGATGGGGATCCCTGATAGGACTTACATTTGATAAAGGATCAAGAGGATCCGTAACATGTCGTGCAGACAGTAAAATAAAGCAATTTGGCATACAACTCTTTGGTGTCATTAAGTCCTATCAGGGATCCTCATCTATTAAGTTGGAGCCAGCTGCCATTAAATAGCCGAGCAAAACCTAGCTAACACAAGGAGCTAAAGCAGATAAACTTTCCTCACTGCCGGCTGTGCTGGGGATGTAACCAAGCGACTGTAACAATGTATCAGATTGTGAACTTTCCTCCCTTAGCTGTGCTGTGCTTTGCTTTTGTTTGCAAAAATGTATCAAGGGACAGGGACACTGCCTGTGTGTGTTTTAGATGCTGAAAATCCGGACAGGGGTTTATGGGAAATTCTGGCCAGACCCCAGATTTGCCATTAAAAAAAAAAAAAGAGGACAAATCTGTGATTTTCCCAACATCTGGAAACCCTAATTATGGTAAATTCAAACACTAACTGATTATTAGAGTCAAAATATCAGCCACGTGTTCCTGGGCTGGAAGATTTCTGCTGGAGCATGGCAACGTGCTGGAGAGCACTGAAAATGTGAAAAATATGGATTACACGTGCTCCGATTAACGGATCTCATGCGAAGTGCACTATTGTGGCCAAAACAATGCGATCGGATCGCGTTTAAAAGCGCACTAGTGTGGCCTAGCCCTAACTAAATGATATTCGAATGTAGGAATATTCCCTGATTCAGGGAATTTTTCATTTGGAAAAAATCAGTGCTGGAGTTCCTACTAGACCTATTAATCTGCAATGCTCCCTAAAACTGATCTGTAAATTCACCATACAGTGGTTGTGAAGTAGAGGTAGCTATCTCTTTGTATATAAAACAGTAAGTTTTCTGTCATAAAATGGAACAATAAAAGCAGAAAAACAATCTTGCGTTTTTTTCCAATTATTATTATTAGTGCTACTTTTTAATAATTTGTTAACAGATATGTAACCTGCTGTTTCTCCAGTGCTACAAATCAGGACTTATTTATTTGAAAACAACACATCTACCAACAGTCTAATATGGTGGTTTAATGTTAAAGGGTATGTCCACCCTTAAAAAAAAATTTTCACCAAAGATTCCCCCTGTCCCCCCAGCCCCAACCGCTGTGTTAGTATTATTAGAAAATGCCCCAAACTTTACTTACCTTCCCTCTTGCCTCTGCCACGCTGCCAGGCCCTCTGCTTGTGAGTAAATGCAAGCAGAGGGGCGGGACCGGCAGTCGCGTCTGTGATTGGCTGAGCAGCAGCCAATCACGGACATGGCTGCCGGGAGTTCAGTGCAGCGAAGGCAAAAGAGAAGGTAAGTAATGTTTCGGGCATTTTCTAATAATACTAACATAGCGGTTGGGGCTGGGGGGACAGGGGGAATCTTTGGTGAAAAGGGTTTTACACAAGGGGGAGGGAATCCTAATCGGGAGGGAGGGGGAGAAGGGCTGCATTACGCATGCCAAGCTTCTCCCGGGGGGCCAGGTAGGAGGCAGAGTCCTATATGGGCTCTGCTATCCTCCTGGTGGGCAGTTTTTGGGACTTTGGGGGGGAACTACAGGAGAACCTTATGGAGCTGGGATGTGAGATAAGGATTAAACTACACTACATGATGGGGCCAGTAGTGGGGGGGATTATAGTTTTGGGGGTGGACATGCCCTTTAAAGTGAGACAGTGAGATGCATTTGCAGATTGCATTTGAACTTCATACATATTTAAAAGGAATGTCCAGTCTAAAAACAAGGAGGTTTTGAAATGCTTATTACCCCCCAAAACCTCACTTTCGCAAGGTTCATAAAGTTCAAAGATCCCCCAGAGCTCACTTACCTGACCAGGACCCTCACTGCTTCTACTCCGCGGCTATTGCTTACAGCCGCCCGACTTCCTGGTTGCGGCTGTCAGTTAAGGCACAACGTGACGTCTCTCCCAATCGCCTGACAGCCACGACCAGGAAGAGAAGTGGCTGTCAGCGCAGAAGTCCCCTACTCCTGTTTTTGCTCTCAATGAGCTTGAAACAGGAGCAGGGGGTGTGGAATAGCCGTCGAGGGACCGGGTCAGGTAAGTAAGTTCTGGGGGGATCTTTGAACTTTACAAACCTTGCGAAAGTGAGGCTTTGGGGGGTAATAAGCATTTTAAAAGTTACTTGTTTTTAGGGTGGACATTCCTTTTAAACCTACAGTAATCCCAATGTGCAATTGGGAATTACAGCAAAGCTAAAATAGCACAATCTTCTGTTTTGTGGGGAATGAAATACCTTCAAATTTGTTTTACCTTTCTAGGGGTGCCATGTTATCAGGGCCATGGGGGAAGAGTTGTGCTTCTTGGGAGCTCATAGTTCATTACCAGTTTCTCCTCTTCCTGGTCATGTGATTGTGTTTGTTTTTTTGTAACTTGTTGTAGCGACACACACTGGGCATTTGTGAAACTGTCACTGTGGAATTTCTAAAAGGACAAGATACGCATGCAGTTTGACAATAAAAAGCCTTATAACACAGTTCATAGAAATAACATTTAGAAAATAGTAATAAACTGCTCCTTCAGAGAAAAGCATTCTGGACCCATTCAATGAACAGTGTTATACCAGGAAGACTAAATATACACAATTATCTTGGACTTAATTTTATAAATCATACATTTATGATCACTCGTGCAGGTTTTTTTTGTGCAGAGTAGAAACAGCGGAGACAGTCTTTATCATCCAAGGTAAATGTCCATATCTGCAAAGGTTGGGGAAAAGATTTGATTCCTTCAAAAAATGTAGCCAAGAAGAGGTTTTACAGCTGTTAAGTACTTTAGTGTTATAGTTGCCAGACTCTGCCAGTTAAATTATCCTAAATGTTTTTTAACCACATGTAACCTACACCATTATGTATGCAGAATTGTCTCAAAACAGAAGTATCATAATGAAACTTTACAGAGAATGCCAAGTCAGCCCAATGAGCCTACATTACAAGGCATTTTATAAAGTACAAAAATTTAGACAAACTGCAGGTAATGCTTCTTACTGGTGTACTACTATTATGGCAGCTGAAGCAATGAATGATTAACGAAGACAGAAAGTCTTGTTATATTACTTTTTATGGACCATTCCACATACTTTTGGGTGTCCTAATGGAAACGGGTGTGTTATAAGATGTGTGACCAGAATAATCTTCTCCATAGGAGACATCTCACCCTGACAAATGACAAAAGTGGTGGAAATGGAGCTTGGTGGGGGCGTAGATGGGGGTGTGGTGGAGTTAGGGGCATTCCAGGAGAGTGGCAGCAGAGTAAGGGCGTTCCAGGCGGGGGTTGCCAGTCCTTGCAGTCAACAGAGTTTAGGGTGGTCTCGCAGAAGTGCGGGAGACCTTCCCAGAATCTGGGAGACTATTGGGAAGGGTGGGATACCTGCCATATGCAGGAAGCAAATTTTAAAAAAAGGACTGTACAATTAACTCCTGCCATTTCATTCTTCCGGACAGGGTGGGAAAGGAGGCATGATGGAGGGGGCATGATGTCATGTGGGGCGGGGCCTTTGTCATAGGGGTGGAAAGAAGTGGGGTTAGGGCGGGGTCTGTAAAGTGAGTCTCCTCTCAGTCGCAGGAGACCACCCCAGAATGAGAGAGACTCCTGAACAATCCGGGAGAGATGGGATACCTGAAACCACTTTGGGTGACTGAAAAAACACAGCAGACAGACACGTACATACAACTAGCACATAATTCAGTTGAGTCCAATTGGTTTTGGGCATGCAAGTTGGCATCAAATTCTGCAAAATAGCCATTTTTGCCATTTGAATAAGAAACTGGTGTTTTGCAACAGGTAAACTGCTTTGGGACACTGAAACCAATTTGGGCCAAGTTGGACTCAACTGAATTATATGCCAGGGGTATGTACATGTCTGTGTACAGTGTTTGTTCAGTGGTCCAAACTGGTTTACCTATTGCAAAACACCAGTTTCTTATTCATATCGGAGTAAGAAACCAACTTCAACCTGTGCTTGTGGAGGTTCTCATTCATCCAGGTCATGGTATTTCTGTTGTATTCAGTTAGATCAACTGGACTTAAAAGTTTAGTTCTTGAAGACGTTTTGCTAGTCATCCGACTGGCTTTCTCAATTTAGAATGACTTGTACAAGAATCTGTGGCAATTATGTACCCTGGAAAATCCCAATTAGCATATCACAGCCAGGTGTTAATGAACTTCTGAATGAAAGGCGTGGTTGCATTGTGACTAATAGGTGTTATAGGAACGCCGAGGCTAAGGTGTCAACAGCATTGTACATGGCTACATTGTACATTGACACCTTACCCTGGGCAGTTCCTATAACACCTCTTAGCCACAATGCAACCACGCCTTTCATTCAGAAGGTCCTTAACACCTGGCTGTGATATGCTAATTGGGATTTTCCAGGGTACATAATTGCCACAGATTCTTGTACAAGTCATTCTGAACTGAGAAAGCCAGTCGGATGATTAGCAAAACGTCTTCAAGAACAAAACTTTAAGTCCAGTTGATTTAAGTGAATACAACAGATACAACTTCAACCTGCAAATAAGAAACAAACTGAATAAGAAACCAACTTCAGCTTCGTTGTGATGCTTTTCTATTATTGTTATTCCATATAAAAGTAAAACACTGCACTTTACTTTATGCTAAACACTACCTTAAAACACCCACCAGTCCCTTCGCATTCCCATAGATGATGCTACAATCACATGCTCTTACGTGTTTTATTTACATTTGTTTAACCAATCATTAACCAACACGCCCATCTCCTCTGATCCAATCAGGTTTTGGCAAGGGGGCGTTACCGGAAGTGATGCGTTGAAATCTCCGGTTCCGTTGGGTTGTGATGGCGACTCTAGTTTGCAGGAGTTGGTTAGCCTTTCTAGTCTGTGGTTTATCCAGCTGGCTCGTCTTACAGCCTGCTCAGGGAGCCGAACCTTCCAAATGGAGGTTAACGTTGCCTTTGGTAAGTGAACATGTCTCCAGTGTGGTCCGGTAGGTTAGTCCGGGGCATTGTGGGTAAGGAGAAGAGGTTGGCTGAGTGGCACTGTCATTTGAATTGAGATCAGGATCGCGGTCACAGAGCAAGTGAAAGTGGAAAGGACCAATCATTCTTGTAGGTACTTTTAATTGCAAAGAATCTGTACAATTTATGCTGGAAAATATGGTTTGCAATGAATGAGCTTAAAATTACCCATAAACGACATGTTCGTTCCTTTTACTGCATACACCAAGCACAGTTTAAAACCCCATTTTCTGCAATCCCTGGAGCTCCTGGGTGAAAATATTTTACCTTGAAATCCTCTGTTCCCCCCACGGTGCTAGCTGCCAGTCAAATCAGCAATGGTGACATCATGATCAATAACTTAATATGGCTGCAGGGGCCTGGACCCCCTCCAACAGCTTTTGAGCCAAGCCCCTGACACACACCCTCATCTCCCCAATCTCCCTACTAGGACTGATCATGCAAATGTGAGTAAAGGTGCGTGCTATCACCTGTTTAAAACACCATTACCGGAACAGCATTAGTTTAAAACGGCTCGTTGTGTGCACCATTACTTTCGTAAGCTAGTACTTACTGAGCTAGTCGAGAGATAGGGGAACCCTCTCAACCCCCTGACCCCCCCATTGCATGGTATGCACAAGACCGTCTGCCTTACAGCTTTATCACAAAGTGGTAAAGAAGGCAGCAGATTGTGACAACGGACTGGCAGACTGTTTGTTTTATCTGTTTAAATAATTCTCATTATAATATCATTAACTATTTTTTTTTTAATGTTGTTTGCTTTGCAGGTAAATCCTTTTTTCTTTGGAAAGATCCTGTTTCAAAACTCCACAATCTTAATAAAATGTAAGATCTTATCTATTTCACACAAGATTCAGGAATAGCACATTGTTGGTTTTTACAGGATGATAAGTTGTTCTTCTCGCTATATGGTATGGTTTACATCCTTGATCCGCTCTGTTCAGTTATAGAACCATAGTTGTGAACCTGACATTTAGATAAGGTTGGTCATTCTCTCTGTTCATAAGCCAGTTAATTTATTAACTTGTATTTATTCTGGCAGCTGCTGCTATTTCTTTATATTTTATTGTGTTTAGTATATACAGCAGTTGTGTGGCCTATTAATATGTTTAACTTAGGTGCACTTCCTTGTACCAACAGGAAGTTGGCAGTTGAGTAAATCTGTCATACTATGAATCTTTATATGTTAAATGTTGTAATAAATAAATTCTAATATTTGCAGCATCAATTTCTTTTTTTTTGATTTTACATCTTCAAGGGTGAGAGAATTTTAAATTTGTTTTTGAAAATCTTAATAATCAGCACATATTTCTTTCCTAGTTGATGGAAACTTTGAGAACTGTGAACCCAATGTTAATTACACTATTACCTGGTTACTGCGTTACTGCAACTGCTACAATGAAGTATCCAGTTTTGGGGTAAGTTGTTGTGTGTTTAAAAGGGGAAGCACAGGGTAATATTATAGAAGGGTTTTTGTTTTTTTTTGGTTTCATATATGAAGGTTTTCCCACAAGGCAAAGGATTGGTGAATGCACTTCTAAAAGCTCGTATACAGGTGCGACCTTCGACCCATGATCTGTATGCACGGCCGTTTCGGATTACTATTGTGCTGTATATGGGCACTTTGTTGGTCGAAACGACTGTTCGGTTGGGGCTCGTTGATTATTCTCCTGGCAGATTTGGCATACACATTGTGCAATGCGGGTTGGCCCCCACGATCGCACCTATGTATGCACCTTTAATGTATCCACCTATATTGGCTCAAACTGGGTTGCCTACATTTTATTTTGCCCCATCAGCTATGCTGAATATAACTTTTCTTTAGCATTGCTAGTTTGATCTGATAGCTTGTATCTGTACTCTGCGGCTAAATGTTTGATAGCTTACAAATTGACAATGTATTATATTGTATGGCCTGGTACAAATAAGTGTTTTTGTTGTTGCAGGTGGAAGAGGTTAAACGTTATCTCACTTCTACTTCAGTTGTCCGCAATAGCTGGACTGGATCTCAAGCCAACATGACTATTTCTGTGAAGAATTGCAAGGATTTTATCACTCCCCAGGTGCACATCCTTACAGACATGATGCTTCAGACTTTGATTGGGTCTGAGGAAAAATTATTTTAAATAGTGCTATTTTTCAATAATAGAATCGACAACTTATATTTATTTATTAAAGGAGATCTCTTGTGCATATAAAGTTTTAAAAAAACAGTCAAAATGAAAAGTACCGGGGCAGCGAGGTAAGATTGGTAATTTCTGCAAGAAGCACCGGCACAAAGAAAACTGCTTCATGCCAGGCTTCCTCAGTGCTTTAGCACTATCTATTATAGGAAAGCCCAGGACACAACACTAGCACGTACAGATTTCATCTGCCAGGTTAAAGTGTAGTTGCCCAATTTTAACTTTTTTCACTTCAACCATCTCACGTGCACGTGAGATGGTTGCAGTGAAATAAAAGTTAAAATTGGCTTTGCAGTGTGCGTCCTCCCCGTTTTTCTTTCTGGATTTGTCCATTTGGGTGTGGGGAACCCTTGGGTGGAGACGGCACCTGCTACCTGGACTACATTTCCCTATGTGCACAGGTAACCTGATCTGCAATAGTTTATTTATAAAGCGCAAGTTCCTTTTCACAAAATAATTATATTATTATAAAGTTATCTGAATTTTGTGAACCTCATATGTACTCAGTGCAACAGTAGTGGAAATGTTTCAAGGCTGTTGCAGATACAGTGTCACTTACCAAAAAGTGAGGCTGACTAATGATTGATGATGTCCTGTATTCTATCATTTGTTTATTTAGAAGACCAAAAATGTAGACATTTTGAAGAATGTTTATGAAAACAATAATAATAATAAAATGGTCCATACCTATCTTCTATTATTCTCATAGCATCACAATTTAAAGCCAGTTGTCATGCTGAGTTACCAATTTTGTGTCTTATTTGCCAGGTCTATTACAAAGAGTTCCCACAGCCGTTTATTCTAAATGAAGGAAAACCAGAGGTACCGATTCCCGTGTGTTTGTTTTATGTGTTCTCAAGCACTTTCTGTTTTAATCACTAAAGAGCAACTATTTCCTTTAGTGATTACCGGTATTGTTTGTTACAGCAGTGAAGTTCAATTAACCATGTCCCAAATAGTTGTGAAAGAATTACCTTGGTTTGCTGTGAGCGCTGATGCAATAAAAGGTGCCTTTGCAATTCATTTGCAGCAACCAATGAGATGATAGCTTTTTACTGCAGTAAGCTAGCATCTGATTGGATGCTGTAGATTAATAGTACAGGCAATGTTTTGCACCTGTCTTGTATCAAGGCAGAGAAAAGCTTTATTAGGAAGAGTCAACAGTAAGTGGTGAATCATTCCACGTAGTCCATAATTTAATGCGTTTGCCCACTCTTAAAACAAAAAACGGACGACTTGTGAGTTATCTGCACCTAACCCCAACTGCTATTTTTACTAATTTATTATATGCATTTGTAACAAGATATTTAATTGTAAGTTCTCTTGCATTCTGGCAAAGATATCCACCTCCTCTCTCTGCTCAGTGTGCTTTTTATAAGCTTGAGCATGTGCAGAGGAGACGGCAGTCAATCTTTAGCTGTGATGTCGGCAGTAAAATCCTTGATTAAAATGCATGGAGGGAGGAACCAGCTTACTTTGCCAGAATAAGAGAATAACTATTCTTAAATATCTGTGATCTGTTTTTGTTTTAAGGGTAGATATACCCTTTAAGATTTCTTTGGAAATTCCTGAAAATACCAATTTAAGGTATGGTAAGTCTCTCTAAGTGAATGTTTGCAGTCTGTAAATGTTGGTAAAAGGAGAGACATCCTTTACAATAATATAGTTTCCCTAGTGTAAAATACATTCAGGGTTATTCAATAAAAGTTCTTATCGTTTAAAATGGTGCTAATTTTGCCCCAACCAATCAGATGTTAGCTTTCAAATGTTAAATAAGATCTGATTGGTTGGGGCTAAATTAGCACAATTTTAAACGATAAGACCTTTTATTGAATCTCCCTGATTGTCCGATATCATAAGCCTAGTATATTTCATATATAGTTCCTCATCTAAGCAATCAAACAAACAAAGATATCTGGTCTTCATTGTAAAGGTCCGAAATACACTCTTGTTTCTTTCTGAGTGTTTATCTTAAATAATGTGGATATTTTCCTAAAATAAGGACAGCACTATAGCTGGGTGTGTATTTGTGTAGTAGTAAATCCTGTGTGTCATAGTAAACAATGATTTCCAACTGATTATTCTGAAAAGCAAGTAGAGACAATTTGCTTTGTTTGTTGCCAGTAATTTTCAAGAAGTCTCAGTGACAAATCTAAATCACGCCATGGAGTGCAGCTTAACCCTAAAAGTAAACATTGCTGGTTTCAAACTATTCTTTTAATGCTGAAATTGTTTACTTTCTAATCTTTTTCAGAGACGAGTTAATGCAACAAATAAAACTCTGTCCATGGACAACACAGTTAAGTGCATTCTATTCTGGCATAGACATAGTATTGACATTGAAACTGATAAACATTTGTGGTACTAGGACATTGATTGGTTACATAATTCTATACATTAGGGTAGAAAGAAAGAAGGTTCGATGGATCTTACAGTTGTCTTGTATCTTCTTTTTTAACTAGATGATAAATGCAGTTATGAAGACATGGCAGGACGGACCATATATCTTTATTGTGGAGGTAAAAAAAGACATATCCCATGATCCAAGCACGAAAAGTAAGAACGATTTATCTGCTGATAATGTCACCAGTACTTCACCCAGCACCAAAGACAATCCCTTAACTAGTAAGTTTAAATTATTTAGCTGTCATTTCAGATCCTGCAATGGTCCTTGTTCCCAGGGTGCTCTCTTCCTTGAAATGTTCTTAACTGTAATTTTTACCTCATTGATTGTTCGGCGGGCCAAACATGATAATATTTCTATTGTGCAACCAATCGCCACAGGAAGCTGAACCAAGGGCAAGACCATAATGTACCCTATTAGGGGTCCTGCAAACAGGAAGTCATTACTTGCACAGACAAAACACTATATGGACAATGGTTATAGGAATGAGAACATTCTCCTTTTTGTTTCTGAAAGCATATTTATTGAACTTCAGTGATCCAAAGATAGAGCTTTTCAGCACACACCTGTTCAAAATATTTCCCATATGGTCTTGTATAAAATCAGAGGAATTTATCAAACATCTATGCAAGCACACTAACAACAGGTTGCCTTATGCGGTTCAAGCTGCACAGAGCTCTTTCGCAAGGCTTCAGATCAGGTGGTCTGGTTCTTCTATTTATTGGTACCTCCCTTCATATCTTAAAGGGGGTGTTATATTTTTTTTAAATCATTCAGTACTATTAAATCTAGACCTTTACTTTTTTCTAAAAAAAAAAAAAGTCAAACCTAAAGAAGGGAAAGGGATTTAAGATTTTACCTTTAACTGGAATTTTAATTATTCTAAAACTTTTGTTTATTCGATGGGAAGGCGTCCGAGATGAATGCAAAGTCGGTTTAGTTTTTAAGTGCAGTAGTTTTAATGGTGTAATGATTTGACGCATTCTAAAAAAAATCCAGCGGATAAAATAATAAAGCAAGGAAACAAGTAGCTAAGACATTATCTAGTTCATAAACAATCGTGCCTGTAGTTAGTTTTCTTTACTTTTTATGTTGAAAGAGATACTTTGGTACAATCACACTGTAAGCACCATCATCCTACTTTTTTTTTTTTTTTTTTTTTTTTTTTACAGTGATTGTGGAAATAAAAGGCCCTTATGAATACCTTTCCCTTGCCGACTACCCACGGATGATTGTAAGTAGCACAATATTAGATGATACATGAAGGTGCCCATGCAATAGAACTCACCTCCCGACCAATCCCACGACATTCAATCAATTTTACCTGGAACAGCCTTTCCCCATTCTTCTTTGCGAATGACATAAGATCGCAAAATGAATGGGCCAGACTAAACCATTGCTATTGTATATCGGTCACGAAGAAGAATTGGAAAGGTGGTTCCGGAAGGATTGATTGAATGGCGTGGGATCAGTCGGGTGATGAGTTCTAATGTGTGGGCACCTTTTAGATCTATCTGTCATACCTATGCTGACATTTAAATCAATGAGGGTAGATGCTTTTTTAGTTGAGTCTCTCAGCTGTAGTTTAGGGACTGTAGAGTGGGCATAGTGTATCACACTATATCGTATAGCATTTGCGCTCATGTGAAAATATTCCTAAGCTGCATAAGGATATTGCTGCTGTTTATTTTAAAGTTGGTAGTGTCTGTTTCTATGAATTGGCACATTATTTTTATACTAGTTTACACTAGTTTATGCTTAAAATATGGAAAGTTTTAGGATCCAGAAGAGGGCTAAATGGAAAGAGCAAGTAATACATTCTATGTTTTTAACTTTTACTTTGTTTTCCTTTTATATACTGCAGTTCTTTATGGTGATGTGCATAGTGTATGTCCTTTTTGGTGTCCTATGGCTTACCTGGTCAGCCTGTTATTGGAGAGACCTTCTACGAATCCAGTTTTGGGTTGGAGCTGTCATTTTTCTTGGCATGCTGGAAAAAGCTGTGTTCTATGCAGAGTTTCAAAACATCCGTTACCATGGAGAGCCTGGTAGGACCTGTGAGATATTTAATATATAACCAACTTGGTCATCTTGGCCATTTAATCTAACCAACATTCCTGCATTAGACTGATGTTTGGGCAACCTGCACTGCTCATTTAAGTAATAGATATTTGACAACAAATAATGCTTCATGACTGGGGACATTGCAGGAATTTTGGAAGTTACAACCACTGGAAAGGTAATGCTGACTTTAAATACTGGATAGATTCCACAATCCAATGTCAAAACTATCAAATGTCTATTTACTGAATGGCCAGCTTTATCCTATAGTATTATATGCACTATAATAAAAAATATAACTAAGGCTTACATTTCACCTGCCTTAAACCCAGTACACAAACTTGATGGCACGCAAGACTGTTGAACAAGCAGGCGTTTAACGGCCTTTCTGGATAATAATCAAACGAGGACCGTTATTTCCGTTATTTGCTCTTGTTCGTCAAGCATTGTGTGTGTCATCTAATTTGTGTATTATAGAATTGAAAGCAAATTCAGCTCTTTTCTTTATATCCCCTTCTTCTACAAGTCCAAAATTGTATGCAGTATTTTAACATCTTAAAATTATTTTAGATTTATTAAAGATGCATGCGCGATCTATGCGCATAGAAGACAAGGTCTGTCGGGACCTGTCAGACCAAGCGCCGGGGGAGCGAGCGAGCGGGTAAGTTTCTTACCTTCTCTCCTGGCTCCTGTGTGTTCTATTGAAGAACGGAAGGTAAGGCACACCTCCTTTACCTCCCGTTCTTCAATAGAACTGGATTACCAAATCTTTAAAATACCAGTGGAGATACCCTTTAAGATATAAATTATTATAGATAAAAAAACATGTTTAATGTAATCTCGTCACTAAGCATAAATATGCATGCAGTATCACTTGCTTAGTTTCTGTATGCATCTGCATGCACAGGTTCAATGGGCTGATGAAATAAAAGGTGCAAGTTTGTCCATCCTATTAATCTGTAGCAA
The DNA here is from genome assembly GCA_019447015.1 of Hymenochirus boettgeri. Classification (NCBI taxonomy): domain Eukaryota; kingdom Metazoa; phylum Chordata; class Amphibia; order Anura; family Pipidae; genus Hymenochirus; species Hymenochirus boettgeri. The sequence goes on from CM033476.1 coordinate 286,242,050, forward strand.
CCAATCTGATCTTGTCTAACTGTAATTACCCAGTCCAAATCACACGGCTGGAGTGTTAATTCGAAATCCATGGATCCTGGCCGATACTATCAGGTCTGGAATATATACTAACCTGATAAGCGATGCCAAACCAAATGATGATCAGACAGTGAGAGACCTCCCCCTCCCTTTTTCCTTCCCTCCACCCTTTCTTATGTTATGTTATTTTATTAATCTGTATAAACTCAAGGATGCGAATATATATCATATTGCACAATTTATTTGTAACTACTGTTTTCAGTCTATGCAAATGGATGTATGTTCATGACCTGTTCTTCTAAATAAAACATGTTAAAAAAAACTGTAATAACCTAGTAAAAAGCTAACTCCTGATTAGTTGCTGCAAATTAATATCTCTGGCAAACTTTTGTACCTCTTATTACATCATACCAAGTAAGTCTTTTCTTACCCCATGATTTTTTTTTCATTTTGTATTTGACAGTTCAAGGAGCTGTGATCCTGGCAGAACTTCTCTCTGCAGTAAAACGATCATTAGCACGCATACTCGTCATTATTGTCAGCCTAGGCTATGGTATTGTCAAGTAAGTGCTTGTTCTGCTAGTCTCAGATCTAAAGCTTTGCCTTGCGTATATATATATATTATATATATCTTTTAGAATTTCCTTTCTGTCTGTTTTTTTACCACCAAATGCCTGTGCTGTTAAAGAATTGTCTACTCAAAACAATATCAATCTTTCAATCATATCTTTCTAAGCATCTATTATGTGCATTTTCCTAATCTGTTCATTTAAATTCAAATTGCTATCATCTTTGTAAAATATCACTTTTTTTTAAAGTATTTTTTTTCAAATAATATAATTAATAAATATATAATCGTCACAGTAATATTTATTTTACCAGCAGTGCAAATTGGTTAGGGACATTGCTGGAGTATATTTTCCTAACATGTAGCAATTTTCTCTTCTAATACCAAGGCCTCGGCTGGGTGCTACACTGCATAAGGTTGTCATGGCTGGAGCCCTATATCTGCTGTTCTCTGGTATGGAAGGTGTTCTCAGAGTCACAGGGGTAAGTTCAAATCAGCACAAACTGAAAAGGGAATTTCTTATTGTCTGTGCAAACAATGTTTTATGTATTTCTTTCTATGAATGAGCAGTAAATTAGCAGTTTAATCTGAGCTCATTTTTTTTTTATCTCTGTACTTTTTTCTATTTGTCTTGGCTTGTGTATTATACATAATAATGCTTTTGTATAATTTATTCATTCTTTCCACCCCCTCCCCGTAGCTCCTCATGTGTTCATAAGGGTTTTATAACAAACTACAGGATTTTGTTATAGACAATTTAACAGTTGCTAACAACATTTCTCTTTATAACATTGTCTGTGTCTTTAATTGTGTGTGTGTTTGGGCATCTGTGTTCCATCATCAAATCTATTTGTTATGACCTCAGTTTATACTGTTTATCACCTCACTTTTCACTTTGGCAGTTTTTGAAGAATTCTGTTTAAAAACACTAAAAATGAAATGTACCTGGGGCAGGAAGCAAGGATTTATTGTTCCTACCTCCCAATATTGTTTGTTGAGAAGCTACAGCACGTACAGTTTTCATTTGCCAGGTTAGTGTCCAGGCCTCCCTGTTTTAAAGATAGTGCTAAAGCCAGGAGAATGCCTGGCAGAAGCAGTTTTCTTTTTCTTTGTGTTAGCGCTCCTAACAGAACCGATATTAGGAGGTAGGAATTATCAAGCCTACCTCCCTGCCCCGGGCACTTTTCATTTTAACAGTTCTTTTAAAAAAAAAAAAAAAATAGTTGTCCTTTTAAATGCATATCTGTCAAAGTATTTAAGACCAGTTTTGCATTGGCTGCATAGGTCTTGCAAATCTTGCCCACACAGTTGCTGCAACTGATGTGATTTAACGGAAGCGTTAATTTTTGTGAGTTTGTTTTGTGTTTGTGAATTTGCCTTTTTAACTCCCAACTGTTCATTTGTGAACAGAGAACCTTTTAATCTGGCTACACACAGTACCGATAACCGACCGGATGCTTTATCAACAATGTGTGTACTGGAAAAACAACTGTCTGCGAGATTCTTCTTGCCCATGGTTGACTCCCTGTACTATAGTATAGGGAGCCAACCATGATGGTTGTGTGTTTGTGGCTGCCCTGAACAATCTTTTCTATTCTTCTGTATTGGAAGGCCGAGTGGGACACTATGTGTAGCCACATCTTTAGCAGATGGTATCTTAAACATTCTGTCTGTCATTTGCTAAAGATTGATATTGTGTGTTTGAGCTTTAGTACAAAAAGTGATTCCTGTAGCCTGTAAACTGTTAAATTTCCAGCATCCTCCAATTTAGAAATGGAAAAAGCATGGGCAAGGAAAAAGAAAAATGGATTATTCAGGTGAAAAACATATCAAATTATTTCACACGTTTTTACATGGAAGGTATATCCAAAATATTTTTGATGAATTAGCCATACAGCTCTCTGCAAGGTAGTTACTATATATAATTACAGTTGAACAGGTGAAAGCCAATAAGATATTTCCAGCACTCTACATTACAGGCAGTAATAAACAAATCTCAGTGTATCTTTACCAATATCTTCTGTGTTTGATAATTTGCTCTTTATATCTTAAACACGAACGATGATTGATATTTAAGGTTACCTTTGTGAATAGAATACTTTTACATGACCCTTTTTCAGCAAAATACAGCATAGTGTCCCCTAAGCCAGGTCCTCATTTTTGGATCCAGATTATGTACTTGATCATGTTCCCATCATTTTGTGAAACCTGTTTACATCTGCTTCTCATGAAGCTCATTTTAATCTCATGTGCTCTCTCTGCTCTAGCATGACTTCAGTACCCTGGTATTGATATCAAATTTGAGTCTGTCATTGATTGATGCCTGCATTATATTTTGGATATCCTTTCAGCAGAGTCTCACCAGTTTATAGCAGCACATGTTCTCATCCCATTCATTAACCCTTTTGGGGTTCAGAAGGTCAACAACCTGCTGGAAACAAAATGCAACTAGATTTTACAGACCTTATCAGCAGTGAAAGGGGAAGACTTCAGTACATCATACATTGTCTAAACTTGGTTTTGCATATCTGCAGAGATTGTTTTTAATGCTTTACAGAAATAACAAATAATCTCCTACATCATTATCCTGTTACTGCAACATGCAGAGCTTAATTTTTGTTTGCAGCTCCCCATTGTACATTTGCATGAGTATTAATTTGTGAATGTGGAAATCTATATTAATCTGAGTATATACTACCCACTAGTGACTTTAAAGGGTCACTATATTCATGCAGTAATTGACTGACATATGTTAATGTTAAAGGGCATGTCCACCCCCAAAACTATAATCCCCCCCACTACTGGCCCCATTGTGTAGTGTAGTTTAATCCTTACCTTACATCCCAGCTCCATATGGTTCTTCTGCTATCCCCCCCCCCCAAAATCCAAAAAAACGCCCATATAGGACTCTGCCTCCTGTCTCCCCTCCGGGAGAAGTTTGGCATGCGCACTGCAGCCCTTCTCCCCCTCCCTCTCCCTCCCGATTAGGATTCCCTCCCCCTAGCGTAAAACCCTTTCTATATAATATTCTCCCTGTCCCCCCATCCCCAACCACTATAGTGTTAAGTTCAGAAAGTGCCCCAAACATTACTTACCTTCCCTCTTTCCTCCGCTGCACTGAACTCCCGGCAGCCATGTCCATGATTGGCTGCCGCTCAGCCAATCACAGACGTGACTGCCGGTCCCGCCCCTCAGCTTGCGAGAAAATGCAAGGCCTGGCAGTGCGGCGGAGGAAAGAAGGAAGGTAAGTAATATTTGGGTCACTTTCTGAACGTAACACTTACAAAAAATTTTAGAAGGGTGTCCACCCCCAAAACTATAATCCCCCCAACTACTGGCCCCATCATGTAGTGTAATCTTACCTCACATCCCAGCTCCATAGGGTTCTCCTGTAGTCCCCCCCCCAAAGTCCCAAAAACTGCCCACCAGGAGGCTAGCAGGGCTCTGCCTGCTACCTGGCCTCAGGTAGATTTTTGCATGGTACTGCAGCTCTTTTCCTCCCCCCCCTTCCCTCTCCCTCCCGTTCTACTATTCTCCCCTAGCATAAACCCTGTATATAGTATAATCCCCTGGTCCCCAGCCCCAACCGCATGGTTTTTAATTTTAGAAAGCTCCCCAAACTCTTACTTACCTCTCCTATTTCCTCCGCTGCACTGAATGACCGGCAGACACGTCCGTGATTGACTGCCGCTAAGCCAATCACAGACGCGACTGCCGGTCCCGCCCCTCTGCTTGCATTCTCGCAAGCAGAGGGCCGGCAGCGCGGCGAAGGAAAGAGGGGAGGTAAGTAAAAGTTTGGGGGGCTTTCTAAAAAAAACATGCGGTTGGGCTGGCGGGGACCAGGGAAGTCAAGATAAAAAATAGAAATAAGGGTGGACATACCCTTTAATAATAACTACCATGTTAAATATTATACAAACATGTAAAATAGAATAAACAAAAAAACTCTTAAGTCTGCAGAGCCAGGAATGAAAGCCTCCCAAGGATGTCTTGAATGCTAATTTATTCACATAACATGTTTCTGACTCATGGTCCCTCTAATGAATGCAGCAAGCTACTTTCACTGTAACTTTATAGCAATCCAACAAACTTTTCCTAGGGAGAGAGCTGCACAGAGAGATGTACAGGGCAAGTCTGAGGAGCAGAAAGATAAAAAAGGCACTTCCTCCACTCTCACCTCACTTTCCGACAGTGCAAGTGTATCCGACAACAGAGTTGCTTGCAATCTGTAGGCTGAGCAGTGGAGGGAGTGTTCTTAAGGGGCCCATAAACGGACAAATGCCGATTCAACTAAATATGAGTTTCAATATCTATCCTGCGAATGGTGAATCAACGATTTTCTAGTTCACAGTGTTGTTTCTAATACATGCAATAATTTAATGAAAGATTCAGGGGAATAATTAGATCATGTTTTTTTTCTATTTTGCCTATTTGTTCCTGAAACTATTGTATTCCTAGTGGGATATCCGTTTCTAACCGAGATTTCACTGAATGCACTGAAAACAAACTGCTAATTAAAATTGCTAAGTATTAACGAGTTGTGAACCATGCTGTTTCATGTTCCTTTAAATTCACAAACGATGATATAATTGAAAGCTCTGCATGATATATGCGAGGACAACAAGGCTGTTTACATGTCTGGGATGATTGATTAGTTCCACACAAGTCGGCATTCTGGCAGTTTATTAAGAACATTGAAAGGATTCATTAGAGTCAAACCTCTGCCTGCAATCATTTAAATCTCCCAAAAAATAGGAATCCCTCGTACATAATTATATAATCCTAAAAGGATATCGAAAGATAAAATGAATGAAACTTCTTTTCCTTTACATGGGCATTTAATTTGTATCTAAGGCCTATATAACTTGGCATGCTTTTTGGTTTTCGTTTAAATGTGTTTTGTGGGTTGGCATCTCTAATAGTTGCATGTGCAGTGTGGGTATTATGAGAGATTATCAGTTGGCACTGACTGTCTTTACCTAATTCCAGTTCAATATTTAGCAAGTTTTGTATTTCCTCCTCTTAAACCCTGTGCTCCACTCCTGCTTTAGGCGCAGTCTGACCTTGCTTCCCTGGCCTTCATTCCTCTGGCTTTTCTTGACACTGCCTTATGCTGGTGGATATCCTTCCTTGGTCATTGTTTGGTGTCGCTGCTTTTGTTACTGTTTCTGTGTCTCTTCACTTTTTAAGTAACTGTATATATATATATGATGCTTTCTATTATAATATAGTTTACTCCTGAAAAACTGGGGCTTTAAAGAATGTATCGCAAAGAGCATGATTGAGAATACTAACAGAGGTTTCCCGAGAAGCCAGTGTTTTTGCTGAATAAAGTTAAATAAATCCTGGGAATATCACTGCTCACTCCCTGCAGTGGGGTTTGACATCAGGATAGCTAAAGTAAAAGTGCAGAAATCTTGGGTAGCCATGCACCTTGCTGATATTCCAAAAATCCCTTAAAATTTGCCTTATATCTGCAAAGTAATGTAATGGCCAACCATTATGCTGACAAACTACTGCGGTCAGTCATTACTGACAGAAAAGTTCTGGTGGTCAGTACTATAAAGTGTATGGGGTACCAGACTGACCAATCCCCAGTCCAGATATATATATATATATATATATATATATATATATATATATATATATATAGGTTTGACAGTTTGACTTTTTTTGCATCGTACTATTCCTGTCTGTTTTCCTTAACATGTTTGCACATCTTCATAAGTTTAACACAAACTATGAAGCTCCTGAGACTACGGAGGAATGTAGTCAAACTCTCTATGTACAGACACTTCACCAACACACTTATCCTGGCTGTAGTAGGTAAGAGTTTTATCGTTCTTATTGTAACTGCTAATTGGTACAGCTTTGTAGTTATCCAAGTAATTCCAGCACTAGAGAAACCAGTATAGTGGCCTACCAAAGGGTAGAAGTTTGTACTTAATGATAAACCAACCTGCAGCCCTCTGGGTGTTTGAAAATAACTCCCAGCATTCCTTGACTGCGCTCTACAGCTGCCCCCAGAGAATGCTGAGAGCTGTAGTTTTCAAACGTGGAGGGTTGCAGTGATATTTAGTTTACAGTAATATTTCCAGCTCCTTATGTATTTTAAGGGACATAAAAGTTCCAATTCAACATCATTAGGAAAGCTGCTATTTTCACCTTTTTATCATTGATATATATATTTTGTAGCTTTTGTCTTGTATAGCATTATGCAGCAATTTACCATTATTATTTTTTCCCATCACATAAGGCCCTGAGCTTGCAGTGTAATGTCTTTTGTAGGTTAAAAGGGAACCCATGCAAGCAGTGGGAGAATATAAACTATTTGTAGAAGTGGTTAGGGGCGGAATTGAACCCAGGGCTCACCCAGTGCTTCAAGACATTAGTGCTAAACACTGAACAGCAACAGTGTCTAAACTGTTATATCCCAGACATGTTCAGAAATTTATGAAGGCCTAAATGTTTGTAAGTATTTATTCTGACTCTGTCCTCTGATTGGCCAGTTGAAGAGTAGCAGAAATAATCAATTAGTGAGGGTTTCCTCTGCCAAAGGGTCTTGTAGCAGAAATAATCAATTAGTGAGGGTTTCCTCTGTCAAAGGGTCTCGTATCTGTGTGAGCTTTGTAATGCTGGCCATACACTAATTCCATTTAACATTCAATCATCAAATCTGTCTTATGTCGTATGTATGTATAGTTTATTTCTTAAGCGCCACTTGGGGACGCAGCGCTATAAAGCAATAAAATACAATAAAGTTAATAACGTCATGCAAGTGGGATAACTACATAGATAGTTCAGTACAAAAATATATAAATAGAAGTGCTAGAGCTTTGCCACAAGAGGAAAGGAGGTCCCTGCCCCATAGAGCTATCTAGTTAGGTGGGAAACATACAGATAAAATGGAGTGGGTATCTTTATGTTTATAATACATTGTTTTGACCTCCAAACATTCCCATGATTTTGGGTCCATTCATTTTGCAATTAAAGGACATGTCCACACCATTAATAATTTTTTTAATATAGTAGGGCTCCCTCCCCCAGCCCTAACCACTATAATAGATATTTCAGAAACTCCACAGAACTCAACTTACCTTACCTCTTTCCTCCGTCGTACTGTCCCGGCCCTCTGCCTGCATGAAACTGCAAGCAGGGGGCCGGACCGGCAGCCGCGTCCCTGATTGGCTGAGAGGCAGCCAAACACGGACGTGGCTGCCGGCTGCACAGAACATGGGGGAAGAGAGGTAAGGTAAGTAGAGTTCGGGGGAGTCTCTGGAAAATCTATTATACTACTATATAACAAATGGAATTTACACTAGGGGGAGGGAGAGCAAAACGGGTGGGAGAGAGGGGGGGGAGGGCTGCAGTGCGCATGGCAAAATTCTACTGGAGGAGAGACAGGAGGCAGAGTCCTATATGGACTTTGGGACTTTGGAGGGGCATTGCAGGGCAGCCATTTAGAGCTGGGATGTTAGGTAAGGATTTTTATGCACTACAGAGTGGGGCCAGTAGTGGATTAAATTATAGTTTTGGGGGTGGACATGCCCTTTAAAGGTTGATCACAAAATGATGGCCTGCATAAGTTAAATAAGAGTCAAGGTTTTTAATGAGGTCAAAGTAATGAAAACATTTTAAGGGCCAGTCCACCACTCAATGGAAAAATGATATATAGGTAAATCGCCCCCAGACCTCAAAACTGCAATAGTTAGAAAACTGAGAGATGTAAAATGAATCTGAAATGCTTCCTGATGTTCTATTACACCTCTTTCTGCTTCCTGTATATTCTGGATAGCAGCCCTCTGTCATGGATTTGACAGATGACATCACAGCCAATAACTAAATGCTATTCCCCCTAGCTTCCTGAGCATGTGCAAGCTTGTAAAAGAACTTGGTTAGGAGGCAGAAACCTTTTGAGTGGTAGAAGGAAAGGGGGAGAAAACATTTTGCTGTATAAGAGGTTAGTCCTACTGCTGTTCGCTTTGTAACTATTGAGTTTGGGAGATGATTTCCCTATATGTAAGTTTTCATTTGAAAGGTGGACATTTCCTTTTAAGTGCTAATTTTTAGATAGACGGGTTCTACAATTGTTGGATTTCTGGCAATGCATTTTATAGGGCGGAGATCTGGATTTCATTTCTTCTGCATTTAAAACCATAGGATCGTTTTTTTTAAAATTCACTCATTATTGATTTTTTTTCTCCTGCAGCATCAATTGTATTTATAATCTGGACCACTATGAAGTTTCGCCTGGTGGATTGTCAGTCGGTGAGTTTGAGGAATGAATGGGGCCCTATAAAGGGTCACTCTGATAATGTGGGAGTTCTGGTTTAATAAAAAATATTTGTTTTGTATGGCAGGACTGGCAAGAACTGTGGGTAGATGATGCCATCTGGCGCCTTCTTTTCTCTATGATCCTTTTTGTTATCATGATACTGTGGAGACCATCTGCAAATAACCAAAGGTAAATACAGGAACATGGAATAGGAGTTGTTAGATACATAAGAACGCATAATGTGTTTTAACCATCCACACACAGACCCCAACTTTCCCAATGTAAATTTATCATGTGTTGAATGTGCTGTGAAGCTACATGTATTGGCATTATGTCAGGAATAGCTACATGTCTTCACATCTCTTTTACATCCTGTGAGAACAAATATTCTCCAAATCTCCCAGATTGGTTCAGGCAATTGATACAATGTACTTTATAGGTATTCCCACTTGCATTATATTAGTGATACCATAATTAAAGAAGATTTATACTCCCCCTCAGTCCTCCTCCTCTCCTTCTTATTAATAGTGCTTAGGTTGAGGGCTTAAACCGCTAGGTCCCCCCCCCCCCCCCGGTAATTTTTCCAGTCAGCTGTTCTACTTAAAGTTTCCTTCACTGCTGCTGGTGCCTGCTTCCATGTTCTTCATTCAGTCCAAGATGTGACCAATAGGGCGATTTGGTCTTTGCAGAGCTTGTCTTCTCAATTGGTCTCGTCACCAGCAGATTGGGAGGGTGGAGTAATGAGGGAAACTTTAGGTAATTAAAACAGCTGATTTGGAGCAGTTTAGGTCCTCTCCTTGGGTTACTACTAAGAGGAGGAGGGGAATAAGCTTGGTATAATTCCCTTTTAATTGTAATTTTTACTTTCTTGTCTTTCCTCAGATTTGCCTTTTCTCCACTGACTGAAGAGGATGATGATGACGATGAACAGAAGGAGCCAATGCTGAAAGAAAGCTTTGGTATGAAAGAGTTTTACAGACTTTGGGAATCAATTCATTCCTGAAGAACCTTATAGTTGCCTATTATGTTCTAGTTGGAGTACTCCTTTTTAGTTACTTGTAGTAAGGTGGGTATAGTTTTTAATGGTCCTAAAGGAGTACAGACAAACAATAGAATTCTACTGCACAAACAATTATACTGGTAATTGCATATTGGCTATATCTCCATAAGGTTGCTGCTTCAAAGAGCCTGCCATAAACCTTGGATTAGAAAGGGCAGAAGAAATAGTAATGGATACAAACGTGGGCACACTTCTTTGTATCAAAAATATAAAAAGCTCCTTTATTAAACATGTGTGGGAGTAAGTAGATACATATACAAGGTATAGGGACAACCAAACCATTAAAAACACATCCCATATAGAGTAGTATGTAAGTAGCTAGATATAGCAAAGTAGTCTTATAAACAAATTAACGATCAGTATCCATGTACAGGGTAACATGCAGAGAACTAGATATAATAGAGTTGTCTCATAGAGTAATTACTAACCAATATACCGGTATATCGTCCTTAAGTCACTGCTTATATACTGAGGAATATCCCAGGTGTATATTGCTCTATAGTATATAACACGGCAGTGTCTTAGTAACTGTCAAATAAATCATTGGTTTTGCATATCAGACACATAATGTACAGTATATAGGCTATCTATACAGATAAATATCCTAAAGGCATATCCTAGTAACAACCTTTAGCAGGTACATTTGGTAGATACCTTAATAAGTGATATCAAATTATTACACATAAATAGCCATACTAAATGTTACCCGAATAGCTAAGTGGCAGATCATATATGAACCTCAAAAACATAGTAATAGCATAAAACGATACTACACCAGCGTTATGTCATATTCGGTACTCTTTGGGAGCAATTTAAAAATAGACTGGACGCGTTTCGTCTCAAGAGAGAGAGACTTCGTCGGCAGCAAAACCTTGGATTAAAAAGAGCAATTAGTTCCAAAAATTGGCCAAATTATTTTAAGCCCAACCACCACGTCAAGGTGGTACCTTTTTAGTTTCAGCAAGGACTCACTACTTTTTTGGATTTTAAATCTGAGCTGTGGATTTTGAGAAATCATCATTTGAAATCACAGCATTTATGGGGAAAGACCTGTCACTCCAGAAGCGGAAATGATAATATGTCCCATTTCTGACCTCTTACTAGGATCTTTGGCTGCCTGCCAGTAAACTTTCTGCAACATTTAAGAGAATTGTCAGAGAGAAGAAGGTTGGGGGAGGGAGGGGGAGATATGTAAGCAGAGCAGGGTCTGTGGTGAGGCTGTGCAGAACTTATAAGTGATGCAGACACTACAAGAAGACCGTGAGTAACGGAGAGTGGGGGTGAATCAAGAGCACTCACTAAACATTAATAATTTACTGACAAAGCAAGCACAGTTATATAAGTGAGTACCACTATTTTACATCTCTCAAATTGTAGTTTCAGATAATGTAAAGTTATTTGAATGAGTATTGTGACAAAAAAATTTATTTGCCTTATATTAATCTATAATTAAAAACATGCCTTCAATCCAGTGCTTTTTGTTTAGGCTCAGTGTCCCTCTCCCTTGTTTAACTAACAAAATGGTACAGTGGTGGTTCGGAAAAATTATAGTTTCCCAAAATAGGCAATGTAAAAAACACATTTCCCAGTGTACGTACCCTTTAACATTATCCTACAGCACATAGCAGGCTACAGGTTACTTGTATAACCTACTAATAAAGTAGTATGTAAATTGTATTATTATAATTTTATTATCAATCTTTTTAAGACCATAGGTTCATATCCTGGTTTACTCCTACCAATTCTATTATTATAATTCTATAATCAAACCTTTTAAGTCCACACTTTCATATCCTGATACACGCCAGTAAATTATAGCAGAAAGTTTTTCTTTATTTTCAACCACAGAGGGAATGAAAATGAGAAGTTCAAAGCAAGAAACTAACGGAACTGCTAAAGTTGTAAAACCTGTGAGTATGAATTGTTCTTGAAAGAACAACATTTTAATCTAGCGAATTATTCTGTTGTGAGAGAGCCTAGCACAAGCGTGCTGGAAGAACAAAGCTATTGTGTATTATACCTTATAGATGCCTTACAAAATAATAATATATGCATCTTTTTTTTATTATATTGATGACCACAAATCACTTCTTTCAGCATTGCTAGCTCTGGCAGCATACAAACATTCAAAGATCTAAAACTAAACCGTTCTTTCCATCATACTATCTGTGAAAGAACTTGTATTTTCTGTGTAACCTCTATTGTACCATCTATTTTAGGAGGATGATCTGAAGTGGGTAGAAGAGAACATTCCATCTTCTGTGACCGATGTGTAAGTATGGCTCTAGGAGTTGAGCTTGCATTCACAATACTAAAGGCTCGTACACACGTCCGATGTGTGCACCGAACCACGACCCCCGACGCCGATACATTCACACGCCATGCGGATTGACGAACGACCCCCGACCGAGCACACACGTGCGGTTAATGGCTGTTAGTTGCGCTAATGTATCGGCGTCGTGGCTCGGTGCCAAATTGCCTGTGAGTATAGACCTTAACACATTAGAGTTTATAAAGCATTGTGGTAATCCCTTACTTTCTCTGCTGTAGTAACATGATCAGTTGGTTCCGCCCCAGTCTATACCAATATGCATTTTGACAGATGCTTGATTTGGTGCATGCCGAATAGTTTACTCTCTTTGCTATATTTCCTTTGAGTAAAGGAAAAAACAACGTATAATTCTGTAATCCCTAATTAAAGGTACACACGGTATAAATCTTTAAGATTCTGTCTGTCATCTTTCAAAGATCAGGCTACACAAAAGTCCCTATATATAGTATAGGGAAAACGTTTGGGACTGACACATTTTCCACAACCGCGGGCGACTTCCTATACTAGTACAGGGGGCCAACAGCAGGAGAAAGACATCGCTTGTTACATTTTCCGAATGTAACGAGCGATCCCAAGGGTCAGCGATTGTCGATGTCTGTAACACTCACTTGCGTGGCACACACATTGCAGAGAAAGGGGAGATTCCGACGGAATGTGTGTGCCTAGCTTAACAGCTGTAACTTAGTTCAATATAGTCTAAGAGCACAGACAATCTTAGTGGAAAGCTTCCCTCAGTGACAGCACACGGTTTTGTAGACCAATATAATTGTTAATTAAAATTACACAACCTTTATTTCTCCATTATTACAAAAAAAAGTATATATCTACAAATCGACCACATAAAAACTCATAAAAGCATTAAAATAGTAACCAGTCCAGCTGATGGTTGAACTAACGGGGCGTCCCCCGTATTGCACACTCCAAACGTTCTCTCTCACAGGGATGTCCCGCAATTACCAGTTCACACACAGTCCAATAAGTCACTAGATTGGTCCAAAACATATTGCGTGAGGAAGCAAGCAGCCTCTCCGAACCCCCGGTCACAGGGAATCCCCAGCTTAGTGACAAGCGTTTCCCATACAGTTCTGACAGGACAGTTTGTTGGCGCCTCTCCGAACTCCCCGGGCATCTGAGGCTCTGTTCAGTACTTATGTACTCTTCACCTGTCTACGCTGTCAGCATTTCGACTCCCTATCCTCGGACCGTCGTTGGTTTACTCGCGACTAGCATAGAAATAAAGGCCAGCGGGCATCACCAGCAAACTTTCTTCAGCAGCATGGACGCCTAACCTATGCGTTTCATCTCGAGACTTCATATGAGAACCAAATGGTTCATCTGGAATTAAATAATTTAATAAGAATGCTCGTTATAATGTAACAAGGATGATAACTGCTATATTTAAATTTAAAAATGGCTGATGCATAATGTAAAGCAGCTCAATTATTGATGCAGCATTACTTCCTGTTTCCCATGATTCCCTGTATTAGTTGAAGACAATCATGATGATTTGGAAGGCTAAAGGTTAAGCCTTTAGCCGCACCAATGACCAGTTTTTGTAAATCAAAAAAAATATAGGTACACCGAGAGTAACCTGGACTTTTTAATTCTCTTTTTTACTTTTTGTAGTACATGCAAAAAGGATTTTTTACATTATTATTTCTTGATAACCTGATTTCAGAATTGTTTTTCACATTAAATTATTTAACGCATTGTTTCTTAAAATTGTCTTCCAGTGCTCTTCCTGCATTGCTGGATTCAGATGAGGTCAGTAGTTTTGTAATATAATTATATTCTCATGACAGTGAGTGCAAGTCATGTGCATTTCCTGAGTCAACTGAGCTATAGTGAGACTTCCCCTATTTGATTGCTGATTTAATATAAGGATCGCTCTTATTAAGAATGAATGTATCTTTTTAGACTGCGGTTTAAGCTAAATATTTCCAAGTGTGTGTGGGGGGGGGATTTAAATTCTAATGTTATGATATTCCAGGAGAGCGCACCTAGTGTGCCAGACCAATTGTCCAATGTGTGCCTTTTAACACACGATTGGATTGTGCATTAAAACGAATTGGTGTGGCCTAGCCTTTATTTGAGCCCAGAAAGAAACTTACACAGTATATGCACCAAATTGTGTCTCTAAAAAGGCTTTAAATGATGCCGACCTATTCTATAAAAGACGTTGCTGTTAAATGATTTCACACAATTCTCACCATTATCTCATTAAATTTCCTGTCTACATAACCATGACAGTTATGGTAATTTCAGGATGCATTTAATACCACTAATGCTCAATTTAAATATCTTGGACGTTAAATGCGGTTTTCAAACCCTTTACAAAAGATGAATGGCTTCTGTAAGAATAATGTAAAGTGTTACCCTTTGCAAAGTCCATTCATTTAATATGTTGTCTTTTATAGGAGAGAATGATCACACACTTCGAAAGGTCCAAAATGGAATAAAAAGATGGATAAAAAGGTCACTTAATACAGGAGCAGAACGGCATACTAAACATTTCTCACCTGAGCCCCATTGGTGGGTAGTGAAGAAACAGCCTGAAATCGTAAAGCTTCTCCATAAATAAACAGTCTAACTCCGAAGGATGTTACCAAATCTTACTTAACCATTTACAAAACCCTGTATCATGGAGTGTTGTCTATTGTTAATACTCTTACAAATCGGATAGAAAACCTGTTCTAATCTCTTTGGAAAGAGGAGCTTGGCTTGCATTGGAAGGGAATGGGACTGCTCTGGCACTTTAGGTTTATAAATCTGATTTAATAATAATCTGCAGAAGGATCATGACGGTTACTAGCTCTTGTATTTGTTTTTTGCTAATTAGGGTGGCAGCTACTGGGGAAACGGCTCTATTTATTTTATTTTGTGCTTTACTCTGGGCCTGTTTGTTTACAAACTGCAAGTATAATCTTTGGCCATGGCAAAGAACATCAAATTGAAATCCCATTTATCAATACAGTGGGTAAAAACCATATTTCTGCAACTAACTGTGACTTCCGCATTGGTTCAACTGTGATGCACAGAAGCCTTACTATTATTGTTACTTTAAGACTGATCCATGAAAGGAATTGTGGTCATTTGGCTTTTTTCAAAAAGCCAAAAGCTTTGAATGACATGATGTCAAATATAAAGAACATCAAGTAGGTTTTAAAAACAATGAGGCACTTGGACTTCAAGTATTTCAAAGTGACATCAACAGTTTTGAACATGGCTTTTTGCTAGTAAATTCATCTGTACATACTTATTCATGAGGCGTTTGAATCAAAACAACATACTTTGAAGGGCGAGGGTAGTGCGCTTAGTTTATAATATGAAGGGTTATTCAATAAAAGTTCTTATTGTTTAAAATGGTGCTAATTTTGCCCCAACCAATCAGATGTTAGCTTTCAAATGTTAAATAAGATCTGACTGGTTGGGGCAAAATTAGCACCATTTTAAACGATAAGAACTTTTATTGAATCTCCCTGATGGTCTTTATAAGATGTTCTCCTATCAAAGGAGAACTGAGGTTAAAAAAAAAAAGACATTAAAAAGAAAAGTTCTACGTCTTACCTTCATAAGGTTCACTTATTAAGTGGCAAAAAAGTTTCTGATTGAAGAAATGGCTGCTCCTTCCTCCACTGATGTCAATTCTTGGTCTTGCAGTGGTGGAAGAGGGGTGCTGGATTAGAAATGATGTCAATAGTAAAAGGCTACCAAAGAATGTTCAACAAAGGATTGTTTTGAAGGTTAGACAAAAGACTTTCAGGGAGATTCAATAAAAGTTCTTATCGTTTAAAATGGTGCTAATTTTGCCCCAACCAATCAGATCTTATTTAACATTTGAAAGCTATCATCTGATTGGTTGGGGCAAAATAAGCACCATTGTAAACGATAAGAACTTTTATTGAATAACCCTGTTTCTTTTGAAAGTCCTTGGTTTTAAGACCACAGTTCCCCTTTAAACATATTTAATTTGCATACAGTGATTTTCCAGTGGGTAAAACAAACTGCAGCTCACAATCATTGCACATAAAAATGCACAGTTTGTTTTTATTGTACACTTTTCAGATTGAGTGATGTTTGTGCTTCTAAGAAGGTGTATTTTGTTCTTTTTATAAATATAACTTAAACTGTAGTGTTTTATTTCTGAGTAATCTGTTTGAAAGGATGATGAACCATGTGCATGTAATAAAGAGCAACCAACAGGATTTTATGCAAACTGGTATAGACCACTTTAAATTATCTGTTTCGGTTATTCATTTTACAGCACAAATCAACGTTTAATCCCAACATAACATGGTCTGTATGAATTTCAGAATTCTAAATTGTTAGTATCGATTATTAAATGCAGTGATGTTTAGGGCTTTCTTTAGTAATTCCAGTTTTGGGGGGGAGGGGGTTCCATTTCGCTTACCGGTAAATTTTTGTTTTAGGATTGAAGGAGCCATTAATTTGTGACACTGAAAATGGTAGAAAAGGACCTTCAATATAAATCCTGTTTGCAGAGCGAGTGTGTGAGCTTTAAGCGAGTAAGCATTTTGTTTAAATAGGACATCTGTGTTTAAAAGCGTTTAGTAACTGCGGTTTGTAGTCGGTGTGAATGTATTAAAGGAATAGTTCACTGAGACTGAATTTAATGCATTAATTGAAGAACAAGGGGTAAAGGAACTATGCCTTACCTCTTGTTCTACAATTAATCTAGCAGGAGCCAGGAGCAAAGGTACAGATTTACCTCATGCGCGATCCACCGCAGGCTCCTCTGAGGAAGGCTAGGCTGGTGGTAGGGAACTCCATTATTAGAAAGGTGCGAAGGGTTATCTGCCACCAAGTTCCTACATGCTGAACAGTGTGTTTCCTACCTGGTGCTAGAGTTTAATACGTTGATCGTGTAGAGCGGTTATAGGGTGGGTCTGGGAGAGAACGAACTCTTTTTTTCACATTGGTGGCAATGACAAAATTAAAGGAGGAAGAAAGGTCCTTAAAACGGGCCAAGTTAAAAAGTAAGGACCTCCTGGGTAGTATTTTGAGAAATACTACAGCAACCTTGTGCTACACCTAGAAATTAGTATTAATGCGGGGATATGAGGTTGGTGTAATGAGATGGGGTTTGGTTGTTTTTTTTTAGAGAACTGGGGTGATTTTTCTGTCAGCTATAGCTAATAATACATTGGGGCAGATAGATGGGTAAGGAGTCGGGGCTAACAAGATAAATAAGGGAGGGAGCATAGCGGAAAGGAGGCATGTATGTCAAAGTGGAAATAAATGGTAATCTACAATGTATGTTAACAAATGCATGTTAAAATCACTCCTGCTTATAGTCTAGGTTCATATCTTAAGCTAGGTACACACCTAGCGATTTTTCCTCCTGACCGACCGTTCGATACTTTCGAACGGTGGGCCAGGAGGAAGGACTGTCGGTCGCGGCAAAAGCAGCCGCGTCTGATAGTCACCGCGACCGATCGTGCGGTCCATAGAGGACCGCACGATCAGACGAGGTTTTCCACCCTGTCCGATCGTCCTTTTGTCCGATTTGGACGAACGGTCGATCGGACATGGGCACATTCGAATGCGATAATTTCGGTCCGATCGACCGATACACTGAACTATCGGTCGATCGGACCGAAATATCTAATCGTGTGTACCCAGCTTTAGGTAAGGATACTAAAAAGAACAGAAGTGGACTGCTAAAGGGGTATTCAACGATTACAGTTCTAAATGTATACCTTTGGAGAACAAGTGTTAAAAAATGAGGTCTGCCCCTTCATGGCTTAATGCTCAGGAAAAAGGGAAATGCAAAAAAGGAAAATGGCTTTTGAAATCAGAGGGAACAGAGTAGTCCTAAATGAAGTATAAAAGCTGTAATAAGGAATGCAAGAAAGCAATTAAACTAGCCAAATACAAAATGAAATATGGATAGAAGAACAAAGCAGGACCAACCCCAAAATTATTTTAACGTAAATCAATAGATCTAAAATGAGGACAGGGAATGTGGAACTAATAAATAATGGAGCTAAGATGTGAAAAGGGGCAATCTGCCTCTGGATTGAAAAAAGGCTGATGTAATACCAATAATCAAATAAAGTAGTCCTTCACAGCCTGTAATAAAGATATTGGAAACTTTGTTGTGGGATCACATACTGGACTTTGTTTTCAGAGCTGATCTTGTAAGTAGTCCGCATGGATTCATGAGAAACACATATGCTCAGACTAATTTGCTTGCTTATTATTAAGTTGTAAGTAAGAACTAAGATTCTGGTATAACAGTGGAAGTAATATACTTGGATTTTGCTAAAGCTTTTGATTCTGTGCCACACAGGTTACTAATGTATAAACTGAGATTTGTTGGTTGATGGATTGCAGAGAGTGGCTGTCAACGGAGCTACATCTATGTAGGCTAAAGTTCTAAGTGAAGTGCCATAGGATTCTGTAGTGGGGCCACTTGTATTAAATCAGTTTGTAAATAATTTAGGCTGGGTACACAGCCAGATTTTTCATCCTAATCGAGATTTCGTCGCTAGCGAGCGGTCAGCTGGGATGAATCCCTGCTGGTCGTGGCAAATGTTGCTGTGGCCGACTCACATTCCAACTGTTTGTGAGGTCCATAGGAGACTGCACTATCGGCTGTGATTTTCCGGCATTTCCGGCATGTCCGATATGGTGGCCGGTGAAATCACTTCAGATTTTTTAGTCTGACCGACCAATCGATCCAATGAATTATCAGTTGGTATGCTCCTAAGTACCCTGCCTTAGAAGTGAGTATTGTATGTATGAATGTATAATTTTATTTATATAGCGCCACTTGGGTACGCAGCACTGTACATTAAAAAATACAGAGTATACAAACAAGGGGATAAGTGCAAGCCATTATACAGATAAAAATGTAATTAAATACAATTTCATACATCGGTTAAGAAAGCATATATATATACATATAAATTATGTATCGATATATTGATATATCAATTGTAAATTGATATAACTGCAACAGGCTGTGACGGAGCACCAGGGGTCTGCAATCACCTGAATTAGAAAATGCTATGTAAGGGAGAGTGCGGTTCCCAGTCTTTATTAAATAATATAACATTGTTTCATCCAGGCACCACCTCTCCCAGTATTATATCGTGTTTATAATGCATATGTAAAATGTACCCAAGCACACTGTTGGGGATATGCAGTTAGTCCTTTGTCCACAAGATGGCTCATTGGGTAAAACTCCTGGGATTGCCTGTTGTAAATTAATTATCCCGGTGCCAAAACGTCTGGCCTGTAGGATTGAGTTGTGTAATTGCTGATTGGTCTGCTGCCGAACAAGTCTAAAGCCACACGGGCACCGAAACGTCACGTGTTAATAAACACAGTTTGGTGGTTTAAGACTGGTGTGCGCTCTGAATTATATATTCTCCAAGTCTAAAGCTGGGTACACACGATTAGATATTTCGGTCCGATCGACCGATAGTTCAGTGTATCGGTCGATCGGACCGAAATTATCGCATTCGAATGTGCCCATGTCCGATCGACCGTTCGTCCAAATCGGACGAAAGGATGATCGGACAGGGTGGAAAACCTTGTCCGATTGTGCGGTCCGATCGGTCGGCCAGTAAGTATCGAACGGTCGGTCAGGAGGAAAAATCGCTAGGTGTGTACCTAGCTTAATGATTGACTGCTGGTTGAAGGTTGGTAATTTGCACTTTAAAGGGAATGTGGGAATAAAAAGAGCAGCTTTAGTCCACATGGGGAAGCACACAGACAGGAAGAGCTAGGATACATGCTGAGGCAGTATCCTGTAGCTGGGAGCTGATTAACACTATCCTGACCTTTGGCTTGAGAGCAAGGGATACAGGAGGCTAACCTGCAGGAAGAAGCAGACTAGGACTTGGCAGAAGGGAAAGCTAAGCAAGGGAGAACAGAGCTACCCTGCCCCTTAGCGTGAGAGCAAGGGACCCAGGAAGGCAGAGCAGACCAGGAGAAACCAGCAGCAGTTTGGATCCAAGGCAGTGGAGCCCAGAGATCCCAGGAACTGGGACAGTGCTTGGTAGGATATGGTTGTGCTTGATACTGGTGCGTATTAATAAAGCTCCTTCAATTGCAAACGAGCTTGTGTGGCCTGGTTTGCCTTATTTCCCACGACCTCACACAGGGCGTCCTGTGACACAAGCCATGACACATTAGGAATGAGATCCCTGCCCTGAAGAGCTTACAATCTAAGTGGGAGGGACAACATACAGATACAAGTGGGGTGGGTGGGTACAAAGTGCTTAAAAGGGCTAACAATCATTTGTTCTGCTGATGCTCAGAAAGTTATTGAGAGCAAGGTCTCTGTGTTTGCCATTGACCCAAATCCATGCAAAGTTTTGGAAACTTCAGGTGCAATTGCTTCAATCAGAAATAGATATATTATCAAAATGTGCAGAAGAGTGACAGATAAGATTTAATGTTGGCCCCTGCAAACGCACATGTGTATGAAGCTTTAGTTGTAGCAAAAAGTGCCAGAGAGCAACAGCTAGCAACATATTTTTTTTGTATAAAGAGGGGAAAACATTCAAGGGAGAAAAATATTAACCTCCCTCTTTACAAAGCACCGGTAAAGCTTCAATTGGAATAGGCAGGGCAGTTTTAAAATCCCATATACAAAAGGGACATAATGGAAATAGTACAGAGAATGGCAAATAAAATAATAAAGGGAATGGAGGGTCTTGACTACAGGCAGATTAGACAAGTTAGGACTGTTTACATATGGTCACTTTATATACAAATATAGTACTAGGCCATATAATAAACTCTCTGGTGCATTGTTCATCAATAGGTCAGGGTGGGCAGCACGGTGGTTCAGTGGTTAGCATTGATGTCTTACCACATTCCACTCTTGGACACATCTGCAAGGAGTTTGTATGTTCTCCCCATGCTTGCGTGGCTTCCTCCGGGCACTCTGGTTTCCCCCACAATTATAAAGACATACTGATAGGTTGTATGTGTCAAATAAATGTGCTTAGGTTGTAAGGGCATCAGGGCAGGGATTGATGTGAATGTATACATGTAATTGTAAAGCGCTATGGAAGATGTTAGAGCTATATACCGTAAATCCACAATAATAAGAATAATACAAATTTCAGAGGACCCGTGGATATGCGCATGTGATACAGACCAAAAATTGTGAATCCAGCAGCAGGGCGATCAGTGGATGCAAATTTTGTACTGCATCTAACAGCACCAGGTATTCCTTGGTTTATTTCTCAGCATATTTATTCTTAAATCTGATGGGGAAAATAACAATTTCCTTCTAGAAATCAATCGGGAGTCATTGATCATGTGTGCTCATCTATGGCTAGCCTTATATTACAGTTGGTCTAGATTTAGATCTATATCTGATTCTAGTTTATATTTTTTCCTTGGTCCGATGTTGTCAATATGTAACAAAACAAATGCAATTGTAGAGTTTAAAAGTTATAATAAAACATAAAGAGCAGGAATGTGTTTGTATCCAAGCATTTAAAGGGCAAGTTCACCCCTGCATTGAAAGCTAAATTGATGTTCTGCACTCCCCCTAAACCACTGCACAAGTGGAATTTTCATTGCTCACTGCTTCTGTTAGGCTAAAGCTGGGTACACACAGTACAGATCAGTGAAAGATGACAGACAGGATCTGCAAGATTCTGTCTGTCATCTTTCAAAGATCTGCATACACACAGTCCCGAGTGTTCTCCCTATACACATCATAGGGAGAACGCTCGGGAATGTGTTTCCGTCGGCCATGCTAGACTCCTCTATAGGGAGTTTTCGGTCTTTCCGATCGTTCGGTGGCCGCGCACTCGTTTGGGAAACGAAGGTACACACAGTACGGATCCGATGGTATCGGGGCTTTATCGTTACTGTGTGTACCCAGCTGAAGGCCACACTGTACCGCACTTGTGCGCGTTGGCGTGTGATCACAAACGGAGCGTGTGATCGCAAACGGAGCGCATGCGATTGTGCAAAAAAAGTGGAACGCATGAGCTCAGATTTACGAATCGCTCCCTAGCGCACTAGTGGGCCACATCAATTGGACCACACTAGTGTGCGCTTTTAAAAGGGCGACCGGAGCGCTTCAGTGTGGCCTAGCCCTTTTTTTCCTGAAAAATGTCCCATCTAAAATCATTAGAGACCCATCAATGTGACAGTTCCAGCTGCTGTCACCTACTGCAGGATTCAGTCCCGTTATTACTCCTCCCCCTTTAAGGCCGGTCTAGCAAACACCAATGGGGAGGAGCTTCGTTTTCAGGAAGTAACAGTTGCTGGGATCTGTCCGGGAAGTGGCCGCTAACCGGAGGATCCTTTTCACGGCCCGACTGTGACTGGTGGTGGCTGTTTGGCACCGGCTGGTGCTGTAGGAAACACCGCTATCTGCGGAGGACTTGCAGGCCGCCGCCACCATGCACGACGCCTTTGAGCCAGTGATGATCTTAGAGAAGCTTCCCCTTCAGATAGAGTGTCTGGCAGCCTGGGGTAATCCACCTATGTGTCTGTGTGCATTATGAGTAATCTAGACATGCGTCTGTGTGTATTATGGGTAATCTAGGGGGTATGTGTAGCTATGTAATATGTGTGTCAGTTAATGGGGTGTCATGTTATTGTCTGAGCAGATTTTCTATTGGTTGAGATTGGATCTGAGTTGTTTGTGGGTCATTATAAGTCACAAGCTCCTCCTGGTTCACTGTCAGGCCCCAGAATCAGCTGATGGCTTTAAAGGCTACAGTAAACAGTAAGATGAGGTAATATTTCCGATGACTCTGCACATTATATAGTGGATAATGCACCCCCAACTGTAAATTTTAGGATATTAGAAGTCACCAAGGTGTTCCGTGACCATATAAAAGCACGAGGCCGCAGGCCGAGTACCTTTTATACAAGGCACGGAACTCCAAGGTGACTTCTAATATCCTTATAATTTACAGCTGGAAGTGCATTATTTATTATAACCTACCCCTTTGTGGCTTCTAGTTTCCTTCTCCTTTTGGAACTGTAAGATTATAAGGCTATAATCTTACAGTTTCTCCCATAGAAATCCACTACAGGGGTAGGTTATAACTGGTTTTGGACCATATTTAGTTGTAAAACAACGACCACATGGGTAAAGGAGCAATATTTGTATTTTTTGATATTTTGATTTCCATCACTGTGTACATTTGAAGTACCTCCCTATATCCCAGCATGGAATCGGTTGTTTTCGGTACAACACAATACATATTGCCACAATCGCTATCTGCTCTTTTTACTTAAAGCTGGGGCATAAAACTGATAAATTCTGTTGGATAAGGACCAATCCTGCAGGAAATAGCGATGGTTTGTCTATATAACTGTTGGTCATTTTGTAGCCATACACATGCCCAATAACTACAAATCCGGTCAGATCTGACTGCATGTGTATGCCCAGTGTAATGCAGTGTATATTGGATATCTGGATGTTCACCCTGCGCCCTTTCAAAGAGCGATGGCCTAATGTGTTTATAAGTTCTGCCATCACTGTTTGAAAGTTTGTTTGGACGTGTTGGTAAAATTCTATGGGCCACACAAAATATCAGCCACTCTTTTCATTGGACTAACAATATTTCGACATGGTCAATAAGGTTAAAATATATGTACGTTTGGGCACGCGAGGCTGGTAACTGTTTTGTACATAAACACCACTACAAATGTTTAACTATTTAGGTCATATAAATGAGATCTGCACAGAACCCCTTGAGGAAACATTGATACTTTAGCGACATGATTTAAATTGTTACACATGCCAAAAACATGACAGTACTCTGTTTGTTTCTCATGACTGTAAAGGTCCTTGTGTGTAATTGCTGAATTGCGGCTGTTTATTTGCAGAAGAATGGCTTCTTGTGGGCACCAAGCAAGGTCACCTGTTGCTCTACAGGGTGAAGAAGGAACAAGGTGAGTGTTCTACAAAGGACACTTCGATAAAATATTAGATCATTGTAATAAGTCACAGGACATTGCTTTGGTCATGAGTTTAATGTTTCCATAGATCAGCATTAAGAACCAAACTAAAAAAAAAACTTGTAAAAAGTTGTCATTCTCTAGAAAATCTGTTCCCTACTGCCGAGTCAGTAGGGTTGTAATAAGAGGGGGTAGAGGCCTGTCATGGTGCAGTTTGCCTCTAATGTAAAGGGAATTTGTTTAAATGCAATTAGCCTGTGGTTTAAAAAGCAATTCATTATTCTAGATTGCTGAATCTGGCTTCTTTTTACTGGAGTGATGTTACTCACACATTTATAAAGGATACTGCTCTAAAATGCGTACTAAAGTGCTAAAATGAACCAGGCTTTTGTTGCTCTTTGAAAGGTTGTGCTAGAGGTAGATGTGAGAGAGTGCTGCTCCAAATTGTCTGTTTTCTAAGTCTTCTGCCAGTACGAAGACAAGGAAACGCAAAAAGCTTCATTACAAGGATAAACAAGACTTATACAGCTAACATGATTTTGACTCAAGCATTTTTATAAAAATATACAGACACTTTTTTGCTCTTATAAATTAGTATTTGGTAAAAAAAAAAAAAAAAAAAAGCTATATAGTGTTTAAAGTACTAGTTCACTCGAAAAGTGAACTTTTCCTTTAATGTATTTATTGAAGCCCGGAGGTTAAGAAGCTATGCCTTTCCTCCCGTTCATCAAACAATACCTCATCAAAAGAGACAAATGTAAGTATATTTACCTTTAATGTGATCCACCTCTGCAGAGCTGAAAATCTCCAACCAATTCCTGGTTGTAATCCACTTTAGCGCGCATGTGCGATAATGCACGCTATAGTGGATTAGAACCAGGAAGCGTTCGGAGGTTTTCAGCTCTGCAGCGGTGGATTGTGTAAGTTAAATATGCTTACCTTCGTCCCTGGCTCCTGAGATATTGATTGAAGAACGTAAGGCATAGCTCCTTAAAAGGAACACTAAACCCATGAAAACAACTATTTGCTGCTCCACTTGTAGCCGCTTCTTCACTGAACCGCTGTTCTCTCCCGATCGCGCGCCCTATCTTTTGTATTGGTGCGCATGCGCCTAAGATAGGGCGCGCGATTGGGACAGAGCGGCTGTCAGTGAAGGAGCAGCGGTAAGGTAAGTTCCAGGTCCCCCGAGTGTAATATTATTCACAGGGAGGTGAGAATAAGCGTTCTCACCTCCCTGTGAATAATACAAACGAATGGCAAATAGTTGTTTTTATGGATTTTTAGAGTTTAGTGTCCCTTTAACTTGCCGGGATTCAATGAATACATTAAAGCAAAAGTTCACTTTTGCAGTGAGCTATTCCTTTAACACACCCCAACTGTAAATTATAAGGATATTAGAAGCCACCAAGCAGTTCAATGGCCATATCAAAGAACCGCTGCCCTCGCACACCCTTTTTCTGAATAAGAACACACAGCTACTTTATCCAGTGAACACAGTTCTCACTTGTCTCTGATGGAAGAGGTGAAGGAGAGAGAGGAGGTCTTCAAGAGTTACACTTCTTTTCTACCACGCTCATTGTGAATACCAGCACTCTTCTGTATTTAGCATGGTATGTAACAGTCCGGCCAGGGGGGTGTTGCTGCTGCTGGAAGGATATGGTTTCCACGTTATAATCGGCACAGCGACAATGCAATTATATAAACTGAAAATGAAATATACAATTCTGCTTTTTCTTAGGCTGCAACCAATTTGAAGTTACTTTAGAGAAATCCAACAAGAACTTTGCCAAGAAAATCCAGCAGGTAAAAGTATTTCTGTAATGTATGTGAATGTCATTGACCTTTCCAAGGCCTTGAACTTTATGTAGCGTTTGATCTTGATTTCCTTTCATTTCAGATTCATGTTGTCCCACAGTTCAAGATCCTTGTTAGTCTGCTTGGTAAGCAGAAGCTTCATTGAGAAAATGTAGACATTATAATTTTACCTACTGAGCTTCTCATTGTGAAGAGTAAGACACAGTCTGATCTTCATTCATTGTGATATACCTGTTACAATAATAAACCTAAGAAATTCCTCTTATTCTCCAAACTGTAGTATAGTAATGTTAAAGGGCATGTCCACCCCATAATTTAACTTTTGATATGTGGTAGGGCATGCTCCCCCAGCCCCAACCGCATTAATATAATTGTTAGAAAGTCCCCCGATTCTTACTTACCTGCCCTCTCTCCCCTGCTGCAGTGTTCAGGCCCTCTGCTTGCATGGAATTGAAAGCAGGGGGCGTGACCGGCAGCCGCGTCCGTGATTGGCTGAGAGGCAGGGAGGGCTGCACTGAGCATGCCTCAACCTTGATGAGGTTGAGGAAGTCTCAGGCACAGCATGAGTCACACACTGCTCCTACACAGCAGTTTCCTGGACTTTGGAGGGGCACAGCAGGGGAACTATTTTGAGCAGGAATGTAAGGTAAGGATTGTTTTAAACTACTTGATGTGGCCAGTAAGGGGTTAAATTTTAGTTTTGGGGGTGGACATGCCCTTTAATATCTGTATATTTTTAGTCTAACTGAATGTTTTAAACCCCATAGGATTTTAAAAAGAGAAAGCTCAACATTATTAGGCCACTTGCAATAATACATGTTTTTAAAGAGAATGCCACACCACTTATTAATTATATAGTTAAAGCAGGGGTGGGCAAATTATCTTTGACATTAGGAACCAGGTATATAATTTTGCAAGTCAACCTCTTCCTTAAGTAGCTAGTTCAATAGACATTATTACAAAACCCCTTGATTTGTCGCATATTAAGGTACAGCAATAAGGCACATGTATCTGCTGCTATCAAAACATTAAATAAACAAACCACAACTATGTTTGATACAAGTTTTCCTGTTAAACATCTGTTGTTGTTTTTTTTTTTAAAGGGTATCTCCACTGATGGAAAAACGTTTTTTTTTTCCCCTATATGAAAGTTCACCTTCCCCCAACACCCCTCCTACTTTTTTTTCCCCCAAAAATCAGCTCTGTTTCTTTGTAGCAGCCTCTGGAAGCTGTGTAGCTCCTGGGGGTGTGTATGCTACTGTGCTGGGCAGGCTGTCAGTCAATGTGCATCATCACATGCATATTCATGATTTCTGCCACACACACTTGACCCCAGTGATGCCTGATGTAAACAAAGCCTTTCCTCCCTGTCTCTGCACAATCTATTCACAGCTGATAGTGCAGGGAGAGACAGAGGGGGGAAGTTATAAGGTTCAGCCACACAGCTTTATGTAAGGAGACATTTTTTAACAATTGCAAAAGTAATAGAATTTATAGGAATCAAATGGGGGGAGGTGTGTGTGTTTGTAAGGGAGACAGAAGGTGTATTTCAGAGGGGATGCTGGGATTGTCACTAGCTGTATTGCAGGGGGGGCTGGGAGACAGAAGGTGTATTTCAGAGGGGATGCTGGGAGTGTCACTAGCTGTATTGCAGGGGGGCCTGGGAGACAGAAGGTGTATTTCAGAGGGGATGCTGGGAGTGTCATTAGCTGTTTTGCAGAGGGATCTGGGAGATGCTATTCCTTGGAGCAAGAAACAAAAAGCCAATACCATCTATCATCTATCTATCTATCCTGTATTTATCTATCTATCATCTATTTATCTATCTGTCTATCATCCATCTATCTATCATCTATCTATCTATTGTCTATCTATATCTGTCTGTCTGTCTTTCTATCTGTCTATCTATCCATATCTGTCTGTCTATGGATCTATCCATATCTGTCTGTCTCTAGCTATCCATCATCTATTTATCTATCTATATCTGTCTGTCTGTCTATCTATCTATCTATCCATATCTGTCTGTCTATCTATCTATCTAATATCTGTCTGGACACACACACACCCCTCTCTCTCTCCCGGAGGAGCTCTTGCCGATATCTCTTGCTGCCATGGGAACATGACGCCTACGTTCCCATTGGCTGTCGGCAGTAGACGCGGGGTCAGCTAGTCCCGACTACGGAAGGGACTTAGTACGCATGTCCAACGGGAGCGCGCACATCTGCAAAATAGGAGGCAGGCGGGCATATCGGCAGAGGAATCTTGCGGCTGTACAGTGTAAAGGCAGCAGATCGGGGCACATATGGAACAGAGTGACCTAAGATTGCGGGTATGAATAAGTTTACTATAAACTGCGACAATAGCCAATGTCATTTTTTACAGTGGAGATACCCTTTAAATGCCAGCCATTCCATTTGTTTTATTTATTTATTTTTTTAGTCCAGCCAATAAATTATTTTCCAGCCCATTGCTGGTTAAGAATTCCATTATTAGTCTTTAGAAGGAACATTACTACGCTAACGGTGAAACCTCTTTTACCCTACAGTAAAATGTCATTGAGTCACTTTTTGGGGGAGATGTAATATAATGCTTTATCACCCAAACCAGTGCAAAACCCACGCTTCTTAATGTAATATCAGATCATTGTGGGGTTTGCACTGGTTTTTATTGGAAACAGCGTGGTGCTCCCGATGCATACCAAATCATATTTGCGTATAAATTTGTTTTCCTGTTTAGCAAGGTTAGATTACTGCACTGGGGGAACTTATGTGTACAAGGGAACAATATTTTATTTGTGTCTAGAAAAGAAAACCTCACTGTATGCTATAGGTGGTTGTTCTATATAAGGATCCTTATTTTGGTATTATTTAGGGACAAGTAGTTACATTTTCTTTTCTTTGAAAGGGATCTAGTTTTTGTTATATATAACAGAGGTATTTCTGTTTAGGAATCACTAGTTCCGTATTGTTATTATTTCCCCCTCAATAACACTTTTTTTTTCCCTGTTCTTTTTCTTAGATAGTAATGTTTGTGTTCATGACTTGTTGACCTTCCAGTTAATAACAACTATATCCAAGGCAAAGGGAGCATCTCTGCTGTCTTGTTATCTGCAGGTAAAACCTTTTATTTCAAATCTACTTCTGCTTCCATACAATATTTTATAGTGAGCACAATCACATATCTACCATGATATATCAAGATAAAACCATAATTACTATACATATATATGTAAATTAGATTGTAGTCTTTTTTCTTTTCAAGATATAATGTAATGATATAACCATATGTAACATTTCCCATATGTTACCACGGATTCATCATCTGTATAAACACTATGTTGTACAATCGATTTATTTATGGATACAATAACAACTAGAAAGGGAAAGTTTAAGTATAAACTTTGAATTTGACTTGAAAGACTGCATTTTGGAAGGGAATGTGTGTGTTTGTGCTGCAGATTTTAAAACTCAATAATGCCAATGATGAGGACATTGTTGTTTTTTACTTGCCCTTTAAATATGGCTGTCACATGAATTAAAGGCAGGTCAGTTGGTGTGTGTACTCGTGTCGAATTACTTTTTTGATAATTGGTCAAAATGTGTTTTTTTTTTACTATACTTACTCTTTTTAAATATGATTGCCACATGAATGAATGGGTACCTCGGTTGGTGTATGTACCTGTGTCAGGTTGGAAGTTAAAAAAACAAACTTTTGATTATTGATCAATTTATTTTTGACTATAGTTACCCTTTAAGTATGTCTGCCACAGAAATGGAAGAGTACGTCAGTAGGTGTGTGTACCTGTGTCAGGTTGGGGGTTAAAAACAAATTGATGATTGGTCAAAATTAGTTTTTTTGACTTTAGTCACCCTTTAAGTATAGCTGCCACAGTAATGGATAAGTAGATCAGTATGTGTGTGTACCTGGGTCTGGTTGAAGTCTGGTCTTTTTTTGTGTTTACAAGCATATCTTTTATTGAGGAAAAATCTAAATTAGTTTTTTTTACTTTATTTACCCTTTAAGTATGGCTGCCAAAGGAATAAAGGGTATGTCAGTAGGTGTGTGTACCCGTGTGAGGTGGGGGGTATATGGTTTTGCATGTATGACCATATAACTAACTTTTATTGATGATTGATCAAAATTGGTTTTCTTGACTATAGTTACCCATTAAGTATGACTTTCATGGGAATGGAAAGGTAGGTCAGTAGGTGGGTGTACCTGGGTCTGTGTGGGGGGTTGGGGGTATCAGCGTTTGTATTTATGAACATGAAACAAACTGTTTTGAAATATCCACATTTGAGGATTGTTACCATTATAGTTTATGGCAAAAAATGTCCCATAATTCACCAATAGCGCCGTAACGCTTCCACGGATTCCTTAACTATAACACAGTATCCCACTCACAGTATCCCACTCACAACTAGTGATAGGAAAATATAATAACTGGATAAGGTGATAATAAGCCCAATTCCACATTTTGTATTAACACTTTAAACTATTACATTTTTTACTATTACATTTTACATTAACATTTTTACATTTTACTTTAAAGGTTAAAGTATAAATCAATATATGCTATTCACTTTGTTTATGACACTTTTTATACTTGATTAAGCACTTTAATTCTTATTCTATATTATATATTATATATATATATTATTCTATATTATTATATGGTACTTTATATTGGATTAGCACTATTAATGCACTTTAATGTAATTTGCACTTTATGAATCTTTGTTTCAATAAGTGTTAATGGGTGTGTTTTTTCATCACTTCCTGTTTGAAGCCTTTAAAGATGGCTACATTGTGTGGTTTAGATACACTTGAGAAAGGGTTCCGTGTGACTCGAAACATGTCGTGTCGAAGCCACATGTAATAAATGTTTGCAGTTATTCTGCCTCAGTCTGTCTGTTACCCAATTGCACATTTTGTATTTTTTTTTTCCTGTAGAAATCTAAATCAGGAGATGAAGTGCTGAAAATGTGCGTGGCTGTCCGGAGAAAGTTGCAGTTATATTTCTGGAAAGACCGAGCCTTCCATGAGCTCCAGGTGATTTGGATTGTCGGTGTTTAATAGGGACACATGGGAAGAAAAATCAGGCCTGGTACTAATGTTCCCTCTAATTAAGTTATCTGTGTGCACAAAAATAAATTGTCTGTTCGCATATAAAATGAAATTGTATGCGCTACATACTGCAGCACATATATTCCTGCAGATTTATGTGTGCGGAGACCTGCAGAATTGTGTGCACGAGCACGCAGCTTAGAGGGAACACTGCCTGGTGTACACAGGAAATTTCGACCCAATCAACAGTCTGTTTTGGTATTTTGTTTGATTGTGTCAAAATATCAGCATAAAAGTTTCTTTCTGACTGCAAGACTACCAATTAGTTTATTGATCGGTATTCTGTCAGCCAGGAAGTGCTAGGCCTAAGATCAGTGGGGTGGGGAGCAACCTAGTCAAAAAGTTCTATTACCTTGCTTTCTATGATGTGTGATATTATAAACTAGAGCACAAGGCAGGTAAACCAAGTTGTTCATTTCTTACAGGGGGATTTCAGTGTACCAGACGTCCCAAAGTCTATGGCTTGGTGTGAAAACTCCATATGTGTGGGTTTTAAACGGGACTATTATTTGATCAGGGTAAGTAACTGATGCTGTATAAGAAAGCTTATAACCTATATAGATGCATAGAGAAAAGGAAAGTCTTTGATTGAAAGGTACAAGAAGTATTTTTCATTATTTTTATTACACATTAATCCCAGCATTGAAAAGACCCAAGAGCTTTTATTTTGCTGTTGTAAATGCTGCACTTCCAACTGCATCATTTCAAAGTGCTTTTCATAATGAAATGCTTTGTCTTTTGCTTATTATTGTTATTGACTTTGTGCACAAACATTTAATGTCTCTTGTGATTACTAATCTGCTGCTCTTTTTCGCTTCAGGTGGATGGGAAAGGATCCATTAAGGAGTTATTTCCCACTGGAAAGCAATTGGAGCCACTCGCGGTACCGCTGGAAGATGGGAAGGTGGCAGTGGGTCAGGATGACTTAACTGTGGTTTTAAATGAGGAAGGGACTTGTACTCCGAAATGTGCTCTGAATTGGACTGACATCCCTATGGCAATGGGTGAGTTTGTTTTTAAGACTCTATTGTTGTTCTAGATTGGGAGTGCCCAACCAAGGGCTAACTGGGGGCTGCAATAGCGGCACTGTCGGCAGACACCGGGATGCTCTTAGCTCCGCCCCCGACCTGCCCAGAATATACCCACAGACCGCCTATTACCACATCACACTCGCCTGCCATGTATAGTGGCCACATGTGATAGTGTTAAAATTGTAAATGTTGTTTGCATGTAAAGTGCAAATGCTGTTCTTAGCCATTCACTACTTTTAAAGGGCATGTCCACCCTTCAAAACATTTTTTTATATAATATTCCCCCTGTCCCCCCATCCCCAACCGCTATATTTTTATTATTAGAAAGTGCCCCAAACTTTACTTACCTTCCCTCTTTCCTCCGCCGCACTGCCAGGCCCTCTGCTTGCAAGAAAATGCAAGCAGAGGGATGGGACCGGCAGTCGCGTCTGTGATTGGCTGAGCGTCAGCCAATCACGGAAGCAGCTGCCGGGAGTTTAGTGCGGCGGAGGAAAGAGGGAAGGTAAGTAATGTTTGGGGCACTTTCTAATAATAAAAATATAGCGGTTGGGGCTGGGGGGACAGGGGGAATATTATATGGAAAGGTTTTTACGCTAGGGGGAGGGAATCCTAATCGGCAGGGAGAGGGAGGGAAGGGGAGGAGAAGAAGGGCTGCAGTACGCATGCCAAACTTCTCCCGGAGGCGAGACAGAAGGCAGAGTCCTATATGGACTCTGCTATCCTCCTGGTGGGTAGTTTTTGGGACCATATGGAGCTGGGATGCGACGTAAGGATTTTATTACACTACATGATGGGGCCATTACTGGGGGGGGGGATTATAGTTTTGGGGTGGACATGCCCTTTAAAGCCCATGAAGCGTGCTTATTAAACCCTCTGTAGGCAACTTTAAACTTTATGTTGGCAGCTCTAGGGGAAAACCTTTTAAATTTTCAATAAGAATAAAAATAAAACATTTATGATAAAGATATGGATCGTTTCATATGAGTCAAATAATGAAAATATATATAGGTCTTAGGAACAGGCCAGAAATGTTGCTGATTGCACTGTTTGTTGCACTTAATAAATGAACAGAAAGTCCCTTGAGTGCTCTCTTTTCCATACCCATACACACATATATATATATATTATTGTATATATACTAATAGGCATTCCATTTACCCACAGAACATCAGCCTCCATATATAATTGCAGTTCTTCCCAGATATGTGGAAGTCCGGACATTTGAACCACGGTTGTTGGTGCAGAGCATTGAACTACAGAGACCTCGATTTGTAACATCTGGGGGGTGAGGACATTCTTGATCCTAATGTTAAATACTATGAAAAAAGGGCTTTGGTGTTTATCCAGTCAAAATGGATGACTGAGGCTTGCAATTTGTTTCTAAATGAAGGAGTACAATATCTGCAATAACGGTAACTACTTGTACAAACACATTAGTTATTGTTTGTCCAGTATGGTAATTACTTTATTAAATTTATTCTAAAATGTCTTTCAGACAATGTCGTCTAACAATAAATCTGCTTGCCTACTAGAATATAGAATTTCTCCTATATGGTCTACTACTTGTTTACTCTTTTAAAAGGTACCACATACAAAATGGCTTTATCAAGAATTTCTCTTAAAGGAAATGTTCACCCAAAAAACAACTACAGCCCTATTGCTAGATCACAAAAAGTTTAATTAAATAGAGTTAACTCTCAACTTCCCATGTGCCTTGGTTCCAGAGATCTAAGTAGAAAACCTTTTGCCTTCTTTCAATCATGGTGCCTCCCCTCCCTGTCCCCACTGGCAAAATTTTTCAATGCTTTTCCTAGCAGTAAAACACCTTCCAATGTTCAGTAAATATAACAGTCTGGTAGGGGAGCTGGTACAGATTGAGGTTTGCAGTGTGATTTAAGATTTTTGGTCGCATAGAAGAACAGGAGAAGTGGTTCTTGCATGATCAATCGAATGTCAAGGGAGCACTCGGTCGGGTAAGTAATATTGAATATATGTATGGCCACCATTACTGATAGAATGTAGTATATTAGATCAACCCCCCCCCCTCACTTTTTGTCATTTATGAATATGCATTAAGTGCCATTGTGCGATTGGCCAGTAGTGTAAAGAGGTGGGGCTTTCATTAAAAACAGTATAAACAGAAAATACATTTGTCAGCATATATCTCTGGAACCATAGTACATAGAAGGGTGAGAGTTGTCTCTATTTAATAACCTCTCTGTGATCTACCAATGGAAGTGAAGTTGTTTTTTCGGTGAACATTTCCTTTAATTCAATTAGAATGGCTCAGGGTGGATCTGATTTAAATCAAACTTGATTTAAATTACTAGTCAGTAAGGCTTGATTTAAATCATAGTTTTCTACATAAAGACTAATTCTTGCTGGTATAACTTTAATATGCAAGTAGATGAAGATTTTGAGAATAATAACAATTTAAATAGATTTAATCAACTGAAACAATAACATTACAGCATGTTATTTGCTTAAACAAACATCCAGATCTATTCCACTCCAAACAATCAGAAAAATATTGTTTCTATTCTATTCATTGAACTTGAAACTTAGCACTGAAAGGGTTGATTCTGTATTCATAGGTTTGTAGAACAATAGGATTAAGGTATTTTTCTCAACTCATGTTATTACATTTTTGCTGTGAAGAAGAAGCATGTTATCTCTGCTGAATCAAATTCAGTTTTGAGAACTGTAAAAGTTAAGTATCTGTGATAATCTTGTAGGCAGAAAAACTGCCCAATAATCTTAAAAAAAACCTCTGGAAAAGCATGACATTGTGAATGGATTAATGGAATTTATTTACCAAATAAATATAAACCATATACAGCCTTATTCTACATAATTAAAAAAAATCATTATTTCATGATGGAATAACCTTTGGATGGTAATATATTTGCCTCAAAAAGCATTTTATTTTTTAAAAAAAACATTGATTTTTATCCACCCTGAAATGGCTTATCTGGTTCCATTATTTAGAATCCCCAAAATTGGTCCATGTGTGATCACATAGTTTAATACATAGATATAGATATGTTATAAAATAGTTTATGTGTAATGCAGAATGACTTTTTGCGTATAAATAGCCTACCCATTTTTTCTTCATCTATTTTTACTCATTTTCTTTGTCTATTTCTTCCACCCACCTTGATTTTTTTTCTTACAGACCAAATATTGTGTATGTAGCCAGCAATCACTTTGTGTGGAGGTTGGTTCCAGTGTCTATTGCCATACAGATACAACAACTGCTGCAAGACAAACAGTTTGAGCTCGCACTGCAGTTAGCGGTGAGCATAAAGTGTATGGGAGGTAGAGGCATTCAAGAGTTCAGATTATTAACTATGGTATATGTGTTTGTGTGCTGCTTTCTCTGTCGGCCTGCAGGGGGAGGGTTATGCACCATTCTCCAGGCACAGACACTTAAAAATTGAAAGAGGCTCCGGTGCTCCTCCCATGAACACAAGAATCCTCCTCCAATTTTAAATTGTTCGCTTCAGAAGATGGACGAAAAAGCAGACTTCTCTACTGACAGGAGCGGGTGGTTCCAGGCCTCACCTGCTCCCTACGCAGGAATGGCATTCAGAAGCGGCTGAGCCCCTTGCTTATGCCACAGAGGGACTGCACATCATGTCTTTCGGGACTAAAATATGCAGACTCCCTCCTGCACCGAATGGGTAACCAGCAGCCCAGCCTCTTCTTCCTGCGACTGCACAGAGACAGTCTCGCTTTCCTAGGCTCTTGATTGGCTCAGAGGGCGGGACTTCCGCCTTCTAACTCCTGAGCTTTCTCAGCCCTTGTTTCTGGCTCCTTGGGTCTTATATTCCTGGCACCATTCTGCAGCATGGTTATCTCCTTCCAGGCCTGCTTCTGCTCAGCTAAGTTTTTTTTTCTCTGTATCCCTTTCTTTCCTTTAGGGGAGGCTCTCTGTTCTAGTGCTGTCCCTGGATAGTTTGCTATCCAGATGGCGAGAACTTTTCGTAAATCCATTGCTTCTCTAAAGAATCCTCCTTATAGGTTGGCCTTGCCACCAGTCTCTCTACCCCCCCCAGGAGTCTGAACCTGCCTGGGCAAAATCTCTAATGACTTCAATGTCCGTTTTATCGGCTTTGATTTCCCAGGCTTCAAAGAGCAAGATGCCCCATTGAGACTCCATTCATCCCTTCCTTAGAGGAAGCTTCTATGGAAGAGGAAGAATTGGATTCCATATCTTCCAAACAAGAGGTCCAGACTTCATAGAAGACCTGTTGATAAAAGCTGCCTCCTTGGTGAATCACCAGGTATCCTGGTGTGCGACAATCATAACCCAGCTAGGTTGGGTCATAAACCTGGAAAAATATTCCACGAATCCTTCTCCCTAAATTGGTGGACATCGGAGACCAACCTGTTGCTAGTCAAACATCTGTGCCTGCCCACAACAGATGCCAGCCAGGGTGGGGAGCATTGTGCGGTTCTAATAAAGCTCAAGGCCTGAAGCTTGACTTCCGATCAATATCCTGCAGCTACTGGCAATATTTCTAGCCCTGTCTCACTGTACCGATACCTTGGTAGGCAAGAACATCCGCATCAAATCCGACAACACACGGCCGTGGCGTACATAAATCACCAAAGGGGTGCACAAAGCGATATGGGGATGGCAGAATCTCACCGGATTCTAACACGGGCAGAACAATACCTGCTAGCCTTTTTGGCGATCTTCACTTCCAGAATCCTCAACGAGGATACAGACTTTCTCAGCCAACACACACTTGACCCGGGAGAATGGGCTCTCCATCCAGATATCTTCCAAGAGCTAGCTTAGAGATGGAGAGACCAGACGTAGACATGATGGCCTCATGACGTAACCACAAGATACAATCTTTCTTAGCCAAACCTCAGGACCCTCTGGCATGCCTCATAGATGTACTGGAGGTACCTTGGCAGTTCCACCTGGTATACGTTTTTCCACCAATATCCAATATGCCCAGGGTCCTAAAGAAAACTACTATGTTGGCAGCAAGAAAGAGGTCTTCCTCAAAAGTCTATTACTGGGTCTGGAAAAGATATGTAACATGGAGCTCCTCCAGGGGTTTTCCCCTGTCCAGTTTTGTGCTATGCAGAGTCCTCGTTTTCCTCCAGAGTGGGTTTGACAGCGGCCTCTCCCTTAGCGCTTTGAAAGGGCCGGTGTCTGAACTCTGTCTTTTTTTTCATAGAAAAACTTGCCAGCAGGAAGGATGTTCAGACCTGCAACAGGTCGCTCACTTACGCTCTCTGGTCAATGGTCAATCTCCTTAACTTTGCTCACTTGGAAGACGGTGTTACTTTTGGCTCTATCCTTTCTCCCAGCGCTGACGGGTCTCTCAGTGGTCTAAGACAGGCATCAGTGTCCAGGTGGGACTAGTGCAGGATACTTATTCTAACATCCTTCATCAGGAGAGCTTCAGAACTTGCAGCCTTATCAGGGAAACCTTCATGCCTGAGACTCCAGTCAGATAAGGTCACCCTTCGCCCTAATTCCTTATTTCTTCCAAAGGTGGCCTCATCCTTTGACATCAATCAGGAAATTGTGGTTCAATCCTTCTTTCCGAATCCTTCCTCTTCCAGAGAATGCAATTTACATTATCTCGATGTGGTGCAGGCTCTTAGGATCTACATAGCTCGCACTCAGGGTCTCCTCTTTTCTGTCTGCTTACACTCCCTCTTTGGGACAAACTGGAGGAGGCTTTCTGTGCTCAGAGTGGTATACCCTAAGGGGAGTAGCACTGGAGCCTCACTTTCATTTAAAAGTGTCTGCTCCTGGAGACTGGTGTTTAACCCTTTAGTTTCTGAGTCCCCCTTACGGCTTCAGAGAAAAGGATTTTACTGGTAAGTACAAAAATCCCCTTTTCTCTTTTAATAGTAATAGTTATGGATAGTCACAGATAGATTGATCAGTAGGTCGATATTTTTCATTGCTTCAGCACTATCTTCAGAATATTGTCCAGGGAAACTCAGGACAATATTCTGTCAGATGGAAACTGTATCAGCTGGCACTCTCTAATGAAATTATATTAGGAGGTAGGAATAATCGATTCTACTTTCTACATTTCATTGATTGTCAATAGAATGGATGCTAATGCCCAAATACTTTACTGTACTATAATGTAAACACTAGGATAAAACAAATCTAAGCCGTATTTTGCTAAAAAGTATTCAGGACCCTTTGTAGCCATTGCTAGCCAATGGGTGCAAGCAGATTTTGGAGGAGAGGCTTGGTTTTCTCTGGGGAAACTATTTTCTAAAGCTGGGTACACACTTAGAAGATTTTTGAATGATGACAGACAGGATCTTGCAGATCCTGTCTGTCATCTTTCAAAGATCTGCATACACATAGCCCAGAGCAATCCCCCTATGCACAGCATACAGAGAACGCTTGGGACTCTGTGTTCCCTCGGCCGCGGGAGAGGAAAATTTCCCCTCTTTTCCGAGCTGATGTTCGGCCGACCTGATCGGTTGGTGGACGCACGCTCGTTCGGCTCGTCGAATCCGTCGGTATCGGGGCTTTATCAGTACTGTGTGTACCCAGCTTAACAGTTTTATTTGTCATATCTTAAAGTAGCAGATATATCATTTGAAATATAAAGTTATAACTCATTACCAAGAAAAAACCTTGCTTGAACAGTTGATGGAACTATATCAGGAACTGCTCACTGCCACAACAAAACCTATAACTCTCCTAATCACTAAATGGAAAAACTACATAACATTGCATGCTTAAAAAATAGAATTTCTGCTTATGAGCTACACCACAGTGTCCCCTGCGGCACCAAATAAGCGAATAAAATGTTACATAATAAACCAAGCATACGTTAGCCCAAGACACCTGAAACATGAAAAAAATCACACCAAGCTGAATGCCCCAAATGTAAGAGCCCAGAAGCTGACATTTGGCACCTAATATAGGGATGTTCTTTACTACAACACTATTGGACCTCAATAATTTACTTTATAAACCAAGAGCTATCCATCCCAACACAGCTACAGGTGGACATCTGTGCGGTGGGAATATTAGACGAAGATCTCTGGCCTTCAGATACAATTTACTTACTCAGATACTGTTTTATGCCAACAAATGTATAGTCCTTAAATGGATGGCTTCAGAACCCCCAACACTCCCACAATGGATAGAAATAATAAACAAAGATTTACTATTTTATCAAATTCTATACAAACACAGAGGCTGTCCGTTAAAATACCACAAAACATGGCTGACATCTTCGATAATGGGTCGCAACTAAAATTGAATCGCCTGAACATCCACCCTGCATTTGACCCCCTCTCATCCTCCCCCTCCCTGGACAGTGTTCATAAGATACTAGGAATAAGCGTGCAAATGCAGAAAGATAGGTATAAGGGACAATATATGAACAATAACTAAAGGGATAGATATCGTAGAGCATTAAATGATAAGTATACCAGTCTTTATATCGTAGAGCATTAAATGATATGTATACCGGTCTTTATATCAGAAAAGTTTATTGAATTGAAGTTTAGTTTAAAATATAATATACAACTGATTTATATACAGCATGAAACAAATAACAAGGATACCAAATATACACATGCAATTGTGAATTTAACTACAATTGTATGTGTTATTTTCCACAAATGTATGATTTAGCTGAATGTAAATAAAGTGAATTTAATCTGCCAGCCAGTCCACAGATACGGACTGAGTTTTGGCTCTGAAATGTTTTGACAGTTGGAATCTTGGACGTTCTGTATCAAATTCTGACTGTAGTTTCGACCATCAACATTTTCCACTCATTAGTTTTTAGAATGCACATGGCAGTTGTTGTTTTGTTCTTTCCTAACTGTGATGTTGTGTATCCTTTTTTAGAGGATGAAAGATGATTTGGATACTGAGAAGCGTCAGCAGATCCATCACATACAAAACCTCTTTGCCTTTAACTTATTTTGCCAGAAAAGGTTTGAAGACTCGATGCAGGTGTTTGCCAAGCTGGGTACAGGTACATTTGAAACACGTAGTGGATGTTTGTCAAATAAAAGCTTAAAACATTCTTTGATGTGAACATTTCTTTTCTGTGCTAGATCCTACACATGTTATTGGGATGTACCCAGACCTTCTACCTTCAGATTACAAGAAACATCTTCAGTACCCGAACCCTGTTCCTGTGCTGTCTGGGGCAGAGTTGGAGAAAGCTAATCTGGCATTGATAGATTACCTGACCCAGGTGAGCTGGATTGGAATCGGAGATAATGGAATTCTTTGTACTCTGTGGCGCTGGCCATCATGTAAACTTATTATTATCATCATGCTACAAAGCTAATTTTATATCTGCTAGGTAAATGTGTTTGGACTGATGCTTATGTCAGAAGTGTTTTATTGTTTTAAGCAAGGGGGAAGTTATAAACCATCTCTAATAGACGGCCTCTTTGTTTGCCTTCAGTTTAGCAAAAACACAATCTCTCAAGTTAAAGGGGAACTGTGGTCTAAAAATAACTAGGCAAATTGATAGGAATGCTCCTCTGAGAATTTGTGCAATTTATTTTCATTGTTTATTTTGCATAGTTTTGAAGATATTTACATTTTTGTGTGTGATATGGCAGCAGCATCACCAGGTCCCCTACTTCCTGCTTCCTACGCTGGAACTGTCAGTCAATCTGTCCTGTGTCTCCTCCTCCCCTTTGCAGCCCCCCTGGTCCCTCCCACTCATGGACCCCATAGTCCCTCCAGTTGCAGGCCCCCAATGGCCCATTATCTTACAGCCCCATGTGGCCTGCCCTGGTGGTTGATGGCTCGTTTTAAGGGTAGGAAACTGGACTTTCATTTAAAATTAACTTGTTTGGAGACCCCCTTTAAAAAGCCTGTGTGCCTCTTTCTATTTATTTATTGGGTTTACTATGTTAATGAACTTTTATTTCTTACTAAACAGAAAAGGAGCCACCTGGTAAAGAAGCTGAATGATTCCGATCACCAGCCCACCACTTCCCCTCTCATGGAGGGAACGCCAACCATTAAATCAAAGAAAAAGCTACTGCAGATAATAGACACCACCTTACTGAAGTGCTACCTGCATGTAAGTATTGGAGAAACCTTCACAGAGTCTGTAGTTCACACTCTAGTGTTGACTTATGAATTTAGTTTGAATGGCTAAGATGACATTCACACATTGTTATAGGAA
The DNA here is from genome assembly GCA_019447015.1 of Hymenochirus boettgeri. Taxonomy (NCBI): domain Eukaryota; kingdom Metazoa; phylum Chordata; class Amphibia; order Anura; family Pipidae; genus Hymenochirus; species Hymenochirus boettgeri. The sequence goes on from CM033476.1 coordinate 286,283,362, forward strand.
GCATGTCCTAAAATGGTTTCACTAAATAAGATGAGACATTGCTTAAGAGAGCCTCTGATTTAAACATCACTACAGTAACACTGCGTTGCCTGACAGAATATGCATGCTGAAGAACAGCTGTTTGGAGCAACCTAGTGTGGCCAATCACTTTTGGCGATTATGTATTCTGTTTTGTTTGGCAGTGGATTAGTAATATCAGTTATTCTTTAATGCAGAATCTCTCTCGTTTATACACCATGATCCTCAATGCTACCCCCAATATTGTAATGCTGTTTGGAACATAGGAATTTTTATGGCAAATGCAAACCAGTTTGTGGTTGTGGATGCACAAGTGTTCCTTGGTTGTACCCCAGGATGGGCACCCCTGTTCTTTTACAATAATATTAATATTTTTGCAGAACATGCATCAACAGCATTCTAATTGTGGCAATAAGGGTGGGATTATAATGGTACAGTACAAAGGGAGCATTGTACGCTAATCTAGGTTTCCTTACTACTTTGCCATGACACAAATACATGACTTAGATTCTGTTTATTGGTCAGACTAATACCGCTCTGGTGGCGCCACTTCTGCGGCTGGAGAATAATCACTGCCACGTGGAAGAAAGTGAACATGTCCTGAAGAAGGCTCATAAGTACAGTGAACTAATTATCCTGTATGAAAAGAAAGGGCTGCATGAAAAGGGTAAGATAAGAACCACTTAAAGGAAAAATATAGCCAGATTGGATAGATTGACTGCCTAGGCTGAAATTTTAGTCAGTTTGGGTGGGGATTGACTGAAATTTGGACACAACTGATTGTTTTTGACATTTCACAAAGGAAGAGTGGATATGATGGAAAATAAAGATTGTATTTCCTGATTGGGCCTTACTAAAAGTTTCCTGTATTTCCAAGAACAGGGCTAATTGGTGGGATTTTTAATTGATCATTTAGTATAACTTTTTGGATACGTACAGAATATAGTAATCTCTCTGCATAGTGGCTTATAACATTGCCCGGTGTTATTTTTGAGGTTGGATTTCTAAATTTTGCTTTCCCATCAGCCTTGCAGGTCCTTGTTGATCAATCCAAAAAAGCCAATTCCCCCCTGAAAGGCCATGAAAGGACCGTGCAGTATCTACAACGTCTTGGTACGTGATTACTTCTTAAAGGGTATCTATACTCTAAAAAAAATCAAATTTTCAAAAATTAGACCTTTAAATACAGCAAGATCCCACTGCTTCAAAACTTTTTTTCCGATTTTAAATCTGAGCTGTAGATCCTAGGAAATTATCATTTTAATCACAGCATTTACAGGGAAAGACTTGTCACTCCAAGAGCAGAAATTGTAATATGTGACCCGTTAATGACCTTTTACTAGGATCTTTAGCTGCCTGCCAGCACACTTTCTGCAACAATTAAGAGAATCAGCATAGAAAAGAAGGCAGGGAGAGGGAGGGGGAGATGTGTAAGCAGAGCAGTGTCCATGGTGAGGCTGTGCAGAACTGATAAGTGTTGCAGACACTAGAAGAAGGCAGTGAGTAAGGGATGGTGGGGGAATTAGGAGCACTCATTAAACATTAATAATTTAATAACAAAGCAAGCACAGATAAATATGTGAGTATCACCATTTTACTTCTCTCAAATTGTAGTTTCAGATAATGTAAAGTTGTTTGAGTGAGTTTAGTGACCATTTAATTATTCCACATTCCGTTATTAGATTTGTAACCCTTTATCTTGTGCATTTGTTTGTCTATCTAATTTAATTACTGTGCATTGTACTTTATGGAGACCAAATGGAGCACATTGATTAAAAATAAAAAGTACATGATGTGAGAAACTGAACCAGATCTATAAATAAACCATTCAACCTGATGGTTCACCTGATGATTCCCAATCATTTCAGGAGCCGAGAATCTTTCATTGACATTTGCATATTGTCGCTGGGTGTTACGGAATCACCCTGAAGATGGACTGAAGGTAATATGAATATGTCATTGGGGTGAGGTTGCAGTGAGTAGGCAGTACTAATATATTTCCTCATTTATAGTGATTTCAATCTGTTTCTTCCGTGTCCTCCCTTTCATTGACTTTATTTTTCTTCTAATCAATTCACAAAATTTCTAGTTTTTCTATTATTTAGAGGACATTTTCGTTTTAGTTTTCCTTAATTTTTTTTAGAGGATCTACCACAACAAGATTCACTTTCAGCCCATAGACCTATACTTGCACATGAATCCTATCTTGATGCTTCCTTTCTCTTTAGTCTCTGCTGTGAAAAAGATATACAGGGAGTTTCTATAAATGTTCTTATGGTTAAAAATGGTGCTAATTTTACCCCAACCAATCAGATGTTGTAACACTGTCTTATGTGAAAATATATAAAACCACCCTTTATTGTGCAATAATATATAATATAATTATTAGGGACATCTTAAAAAACATTAAAAACACTTGAAAAATTCTCCTAAACAGAATAAGACTGCATATCAACATTATTAACTTATCGCACACATGATATTCAGAAGGGTCAACTGAAAGATCTTAATGCATAGTAAAAATTATATATGGATTAGAGTCTGGAAGGAGAATAATTCAGCTAGGGGGGGGCATGTGGATTAAGATCTTTCAGTTGACCCTTCTGAATATCATGTGTGCGATACCTTAATAATCAAGAAAGACAGTGTTGCAGTCTATACTATTTTCTTCCTAGATATTGATAACTTCTACAGACTAGCACCTGTACTATATTCTATAGTAGCCACAGTTTACTCGTGCCCTGATCATTATATTTTTAACCAATCAGATGTTAGCTGTCAAATATTAAATAATATCTGATCAGGGGCAAAATTATCACCATTTTTAACGATAAGAACTTTTATTGAATCTCCCTGATATAGCCTTAGAAATATAGTATTAAATATTTCAATAAATGATAGTGCCTTAAACAGGTCTCCTGCCCCAAAATGCAGGGTAATGAGAATACAGAGATGGTTCCTTTGCTATTGTTTACACAGGGCACTGCACTTTCTATTAGCTGGTTCTCAATGTTCACTTATGTAGGAAGTATTAGTGGTGGGTAGGCATCCAGTATCAGAGAGTCTCCCTTCAAACCCATCAAATACCGTACAAACTGCAAAATGTAAGTATCCTTGACAGGCAAGGAATAATTGTTCCCTTTTTTGTATGGGTTAGATTTTTACAGAAGACCTCCCTGAAGTGGAATGTCTCCCTCGAAAATCTATTCTGGATTTTCTATTGGAGAACTTCATTGAACTGGCAGTTCCATACTTGGTAAGTAGATGATTTATTTTATGGTGACATACTCTGCTTTCGATTTTAAACACAAAATTTAAATTTAAAGGGCATGTCCACCCCCAAAACTATAATCCCCCCAACTACTGGCCCCACCATGTAGTGTAGTTTAATCCTTACCTCACATCCCAACTCCACCTGGTTCCCCCCAAAGTTCCAAAAACTGACCACCAGGAGGCTAGCAGGTCCATATAGGACACTGCCTGATACCTGGCCTCCCGGAGATTTCTGCCATGCGTGCTGCAGCACTTCCCCTCTCCTCCCTTCTGCTATCCCTCCCCCTAGCGTTATCCCTTGCTATCCCTTCCTCCATGTCCTCAGCCCCAACCGCATACTTTTTATTTTAGAAAGCTCCCCAATGTTTTACTTACCTCTCCGCTTTCCTACGCGGAAGTGAGCTGCCGGCAGCCGCGTCCGTGATGGCTGCCGCTCAGCCAATCACAGACGCGGCTGCCGGTCCGCCCCTCTGCTTGCATTTCCTCGCAAGCAGAGGGCCGGGAGCGCAGCGAAGGAAAGAGGGGAGGTAAGTAGAGTTTGGGGGGGCTTTCTGAAATTAAAAATTACGCGGTTGGGGCTGGGGGACCAGGGGGAACAACATATTAAATTTTAGGGTGGACATAGCCTTTAAGGGAATGTATATCTCAATTTGGTATCTTTGATTTCTTTCTTATCCCTAAGTTTTCCTCGATTTACTGATTGATTAATAGTCTTTTGGTCAGTAATTAACAAGTTAAGGCCTATATTTCAGCCCACCCTGTTGTTCAGGCAATTTAAATACCCATGGTACCAGGTAGATTGCTCAAATGATTTATATTTCTCCTACAGCCTACAGGGGGACCCAGGAACACAGGGGTTAAGTACCCTCACTTCAGGAGCGGACACTTAAAAAACTTGAGGCTCCAGTGCTCCTCCCCTCCTATATTAACTCACCAGCACCGGAAGCCTCCTCAGTTTTTAAAGTGTCCGCTTCAGGAGTGATGGACTTCTCTCCCCTCTTCTTCCAGATGGACTGCAAGGAGCCGGTGAATCCACTAAGATACCGGCTCCCCACGTGGGATCGCATTCAGCAGAGGCTCTCCTCCTGCTAATGCGGCGGAAGAGCTGGCCATCATGACCCGCGGGTCTAAAATGGCCAGACTCCCCCCTTCCGCACGAACCGACAAAGCAGCAGTCGGCCGCCGCTCCAGCCGCATGGGATCCTGGCAGGCTGAGGGAGATCGCGGGGGAATCCTTTGGAGGTGGACCGTTCTCTCTCCCGTGCTTTTAGGGGGCGGGACTTCCGGCAACTTCCTCTTTCCGGTTCTCTGTCTCTCCGGATCCAGCTAAGTTCCCCCTCTTAAGGGGATTCCTCGTTTTCTTTATTTTTTCATTGGTGTGGGCAGCATATCCTTTTCTCCTTATCTCTATATCTATATATGTGTCTTATAGGGGCTTATGGGTAGTTCTGCAGATTGTCTATTTTCCTTGCCTCCAACCAGTCATGTCAAACAAGGAGAAGTCCGCCTCCCGCTCCAAATTAACAAAATCCGCCCAGGCGATCTCCTACGTCTGCGCTTCATGCCAGACTAAGTTGCCAGCCGGTCACTCTGGGCCACTATGTGAACCATGCAGTGTCAACCAGGATCCTCAGCCCACGCAGATGGCGACCGCCAGTCAAGAGCCTGAGTGGGCTAGGACTCTCCGGGCATCTATTGATTCCATGCAGAATCCACCTGCCAAGTCGGGTTTGGCCCGAGATCCTTCGGGGGCCCCTCCTCAGGAGCCCGAACTGGCCTGGGCCAGATCCTTATCAGAATCCATGTCGGTACTATCGGCTTCTATGTCACAATTTTTCAGTCGATTAGTTTTACCGGGGCGGAAGCTAGACCACAAAGAGCAGTCAGAGCTTCAGGGCCCATGGCGTCTCTTGCAGTAGAAGAGTGCCCCTTAGAGGAAGGAGAGGAATCGGAAGAAGGAGAACTAGACTCCTTATCTTCCGAAATGGAAATTCAGACCACATTCACGCCAGAAACGATCAACAATCTTATTAGATCAATTCTGCAGGTTCTGAATATACAGGATCCGGGCGAACCAGTAGATCCTGCCAAATCCTTATTTAGTCTGAGGCTGCCCTCAGACCCACCTTTGCTTCCGCTTGGGTGGCCCAAAGCTTGGAACCGTGGCTGGACCACTTATCACGCGTGGCTAAGGAATCTTCAGACAGTCACTTAATTGTATTATCCCAACATTATCTGATGCAGCCATATAATTTTGGGATGCAGCTCTTGAAAACTAGCCTTCATTGCACGTTCATCTGCGGCCTCCACAGCGGCCAGACGATCTTTATGGCTTAAGGCTTGGGCGGCAGACCCAGCATCCAAGAAGGCCCTTACCTGCCTACCTTTTTGGGGGACCCTCCTGTTCGGTCCTGAACTTGAGAAGATTATTGCACAAGCCACTGGCAGTAAGAGTACCTTCCTCCCTCAGACTCAGCACAGGCGATTTCCATCCTTTCGACGTTCGTCTTCCTTTCGTCCGCCCAGAGCTTCCCGTTCTACAAACCTCTCAAGGCCGGAGGCTACCAACCCCTTTCCAGCGCGACAGGGACAAAGACCCTTTACCCCCTGGCCTGCCAAGCGAGGGGGCTTTAAAGCAGAGGGAGATAAACACAAGCAGGTATGACTATCCGCCTCCACCTTGGGTTGGGGGTCGCCTTCGTTTTTTTTTCAAGGAATGGCAACTGCCATCCACAGACTCCTGGACTATGGAGGTAATAACCAGAGGCTACCAGATAGAATTCTCTTCTCGACCTCCTCCTCGTTTCTTTTCCTGTTAATTTTTCTTTTCCTGTTTAGCGCAAGGCCCTAAACAGCTGCGTGCAAACTCTTTTGCTGGCAAAAGTTATATCCCCGGTCCCAGAAATTCAGAAGTTCCAGGGCTTTTATTCAAATCTGTTCCTGGTTTCAAAGAAGGACGGAACCTTTCGACCAGTGTTGGATCTCAAGGCACTCAATGTCCACGTACAAATGTTCAGATTCAAAATGGAATCCCTGCGTTTGGTAATCTTAGCGATCAAACCAAACGACTTCCTCGCTTCCCTTGATATTCAGGATGCGTACCTTCACATTCCCATCTGGACCGGACACCACCGTTACCTTAGGTTTGCTATAGGGACCCGACACTTCCAATTCACGGCCTTGCCATTTGGACTAGCTTCTGCGCCCCGGGTCTTCACCAAAGTGATGACATGCCAGGCGGCCTTTCTTCGGCTTCAAGGACTCTTTGTACTTCCTTATCTGGACGACCTGTTGATAAAAGCAGACTCCTTCGACCTGGCTCAGCGTCCGGTATCTCAATGCATGGCAACCTTATTCCGATTCGGATGGATCATAAATCGGGCAAAGTCCTCTCCAATTCCATCGAAACGGATGATCTTCTTAGGAATGCTGTTCAACACAGCCAGTCACAAGATCTTTCTACCTCAAGACAAGATCGCCGCCCTGAGAAGCTTAACAGTTCAGGCCCTAACCGCCAAGACTCTCTCAATTCGACAGGCTATGCGCCTGGTGGGAAAGATGGTGTCCTCAGTGGAAGCGGTTTCGTACGCTCTATTCCACCTTCGCCCTCTTGGGATTTGTCCCAACAACTGAGAAGATATCTCAACAGTCACTGGACTCTTGGATTCACCTCCCTCGTCCGATTCTGACTTTGCTAACTTGGTGGACCTTGGAGAACCACCTTTCAATGGGAAAAGCACTGTGCTTCCCCGTTTGGACTGTGGTGACCACGGACGGCAGTCTCTGGGGATGGGGGGCGGTTTGCGACTCTCTCCAGGTCCAGGGTCTCTGGACCTTGGAGGAGTCCCAGTTGCCGATCAACGTCCTGGAATTGCGAGCGATCTTCCTAGCTCTATCCCACTGGACAGACTGGCTGAAGGGCAAGAATGTACGCGTACAGTCAGACAATGCCACGGCCGTGGCATACATAAATCAGGGGGGCACGAGAAGCGTACTAGCAATGGCAAAAGCTCACCGGATCTTAACCTGGGCAGAGTATTCTGTGCCGGCGATATCCGCAATCTACATTCCCAGAGCGTTCAACATGGAAGCAGATTTCCTCAGTCGAGTCACTCTTGATTCCGGGGAATGGGAGTTACACCCGGAGGTGTTCCTGGAATTGACGCTGAGATGGGGAACACCGGACATCGACCTGATGGCTTTCCAATACAATCGCAAAGTTCCGTGCCAAAACAAGGGTTCCGCTAGCGGCCCTGATAGATGCTCTGGTGGTACCTTGGAATTTTCGCTTGGGTTACGTGTTTCCTCCAACACCTATGATTCCCAGGATCCTAAAGAGGATAAAAAGGGAAAGAGCTCCGGTCATCTTCATTGCTCCGCGATGGCCAAGGAGGGCTTGGTTCTCGGATCTTCTCTCCATGTCAATCGAGGAACCATGGTCTCTTCCACTAAGACCTGCTTGTACAAGGTCCCTTCAGACATCCCGACCTACACCGCCTCCATTTATCGGCGTGGCGCTTGAATCCGCCATACTGAGAAGACGCGGAGTTCCCTCCTCAGCTATTCCGACGATGTTAGCGGCTAGAAAGCCTTCTTCGGCAAAGGGTTATTTCAGAATTTGGCAAAAATACGTTTTGTGGAGTTCGTCCAAGGGATTCCCTCCTTCCAGATTTGTTCTATCCAGAATACTTAGCTTTCTACAAAAGGGTTTTGACGGGGGGGGCTTTCTCTTAGTGTCCTGAAAGGACAAGTTTCAGCGTTGTCAATCTATTTCCATCGGAAACTGGCGAACAGGAAGGATATTCAGACCTTCTTACAGGGAGTAGCACATTTACGCCCAGCTGTTCGCACTCCAGTCCAACCTTGGGATTTATCGCTAGTTCTTAGGGCGCTCAAGAGACCTCCTTTTGAACCGTTACAATATATTTCTCTTTCTCTTCTTTCCTGGAAGACTGTTTTTCTTTTGGCCATTTCTTCCATAAGACGGGCTTCGGAATTAGCGGCTCTATCGGTGGAACCCTCATGCCTAACTTTCTATTCAGACAGGGCGGTTCTCCTCCGTCATGCTTCTTTCTTGCCGAAGGTGGTCTCATCTTTCCATATTAATCAGGAAATTGTTGTTCCAGCTTTCTTTCCTAATCCTTCTTCTTCCAGGGAGCGCGACTTACACTGTCTCGATGTGGTCAGAGCTCTGAGAACTTACATTGCTCGCACAAAAGGCATACGTTCCTCTCAGGCATTATTCGTTCTCCTGGCAGGGCCTCGACGAGGGTCTCGGGCCTCTCCTCCAACTCTGGCCAGGTGGATTAAGTCTACTTAGCAGTTGGAGCTGTTTCTCCCTTGCGGGTTACAGCTCACTCTACCAGGGCAGTTGGAGCGTCTTGGGCAGCTCGTCATGGCGCCTCGGTGGACCAGATATGTCGGGCGGCAACTTGGTCTTCAATTCACACGTTTATAAAATTTTACCGCTTGCAGGTATTTACAGAAAGGGATACTGCCTTAAGCGGCGCTATCCTTAGAACCGCAGAGGTTTAATTCTTCAGGTTAATTTGTCCCACCCTAGTTTCCTTTCGGGACTTCCCCTGTGTTCCTGGGTCCCCCTGTAGGCTGTAGGAGAAAAGAGGATTTTTATGTTTCACTCACCTGTAAAATCCTTTTCTCCGAAGGCGTAAGGGGGACCCAGGTACTTCCCGCCCTTTGTTGACATGATTGTCTTTGGCCTGTTGCCTGTTACTGTGCTTGTTTCTATTGTTATTTATCTTTCGCTCCCTCTTTGGGAGCAACTGAGGAGGCTTCCGGTGCTGGTGAGTTAATATAGGAGGGGAGGAGCACTGGAGCCTCAAGTTTTTAAAGTGTCCGCTCCTGAAGTGAGGGTACTTAACCCCTGTGTTCCTGGGTCCCCCTTACGGCTTCGGAGAAAAGGATTTTACAGGTGAGTTAAACATAAAAATCCTCTTTTGTGTAGAAGTGATAGGTTGGTTGTTGGTGTTGCTATAGATTCTTTGATGATCAGAAAACCAGGAACTGATCAGGGTCAAAATATCAGCCTGTGTATACCCAGCCTTAGACTCGGCAATAGGACTAAGAGAAATTTTAAAGGAATAGTTCACTGCAATAGTGAACTATGCCTTTTCTACATTGATTGAAACCAGGGGGGTTAAGGAGCTATTCCTTACCTTGCGTTCTTCAATCAATGTTTAGATAGCCTGGAACGAACTTCAGAAAATCTTACATTTCACGCGATCCAGCGGGGCCGCTCTGAAAATTCCCTCCTGCTTCTGTTACACTATAAAACGCATTATTGGGCATGCGCGTTATAGCGTAACAGAAGCAGGAAGTAGTTGGGAACTGTTAGAGCGGCCCCGCTGGATCGCGTGAGGCAAGATTTTCAGAAGTTCGTTCCTGGCTATCTAAACATTGATTGAGAGCAGGAGGTAAGACATAGCTCCTTAACCTCCCGGGTTATAGTTTACTATTGCAGTGAACTATTCCTTTAAGAATAAATGGGTTACAGAGCGTTGTCCCTTACATGTGTTTGGGGTTTCAGGTAAAACTCAGTTGCAGCAAGAATGTTCTTTTTAAAGAAACATAAGCCAATGCTTTAATAACGTTTGTTTAGGTTTACATTTTTTCCCTTTCATTCTCCTTAAATGATTTTATTCTTTATTGGAAATACAAATATAATCATTCAGCTGACTTAAAATGGATCATTGTGGTAAAGACTCCAAAGATCCTTCACACTGATTGTGTTTATATTCATCTCTAGGAACATGTCATTTTAACGTGGGAAGACCAAACACCGGAATTTCACAACTATCTCATCAAGCTGTATTGTGAGAAGGTGCAGGGACTGATGAAAGCTCTACCAGGTACATGATATGGGGGAGTTTATCTTTACGCCAATGCAAATAAGTTGGAGGAGCACATTACTTCATTTTCAGTGTTTTATTGAGCAAAAAACATACAACGTTACGGGGGATATGACTTCCCCGTCCTCAGGCATAACTGTGTACACACCCCTTCCACCTTATATACCCTAAATCCCACCCATTTGTCATGTGGCATAAGTGACAACAATAATTAAACCGTGAGGTCCAATGCCTACAACCAATTTCACATTTTCTTATAGATATATAACACACCATCATTATCAGTAAAACATCTTAACATCAATACACACATTAAAACATCTCATGTATATTTAAAATTGGTGTAATCAAAAGTGCTAAGCTTATGGTTTAAATAAAGTGCCTAAGTGCTATAGTATACAATAAAATTGTTCTAAAAGTGTTACGCATTAATATAAAACAGTGCCCTTATAATAACAAGGTAAATGCCAAGTGCATATTGTATTGTATTGCTGGTGGTGCAGAATGATTTATTTATTGCTCTATTGCACAATACTAAGGGACACAGATCTGATTAGACACTCCCAGTAGGAGGAGTCTATTGGGTATAAAGCACAGTGTTTGGACACTTTAAAACTCCCCTCTACTGCACAACAACCTTGCTCTCCATTAAACAGCCTATTGTTTACAAAATCATTCTCTTAACATTTAAATCCCTTCACTCTGCTGCTCCTCCGCTTATCACAGAACCATCTCTTATACAGGCCCGCCACTCACATCGCCTCCTCTCGCCTTTTTCTCTTGTGGATCCCTTCAATTGTAATCTCACATCCTACCTTTCAGAGGACAACATAGGATTGTTAAATTGACACTTCTATCCTTCCCTATATATCTGTATGTTATCCACCTAATAAGATTGTAAGCTCTACGGGGTAGCGACCTCTTTCCTCATGTTGCATGGCTCAAGCACTTGTAGACTTTTTGATGCTCATACTAATTTATAGATTTATGTGTTTATTTATATTTTTGTCCCCCCCTATACAACATTTTGTATTATAATATTGTAACCCTATATAAATAAATATATACATTTGTCCATTACACATACCGGTCCCTGTACTTTAAATATTTAATATGCTAGACAAGCTTTTGAAGTTCTGCCTTCCCTCTTCCAATATATCTTCTACTTTTCTTCAAACCCTGTTATGAAAAGACTCTGGGGCTTGCTTTAGACTCCTATCTGCTTTTGACTGATTTAAAAATACCTTTAAAGGGTATGTCCACCCTAAAATCACATTTTTAATAAGCCTTCCTCCTGGTCCCCCAGCCCCAACCGCATAATTTTATTTTAAGAAAGCTCCCCAAACTCTTACTTACCTCCCCTCTTTCCTCCGCCGCGCTCCCGGCCCTCTGCTTGCAAGAAATGCTATATCCCACAAATATCTGTTGTATTTCGTTAGATCAACTGGACTTAAAGTTTAGTTCTTGAAGACATTTCGCTAGTCATCCGACTGGCTTTCTCAATTCAGAATGACTTGTACATGGATCTGTTGGCAATTATGTACCCTGGAAAGTCCCACTTAGCATGCCTAGCGAAAACATCTTCAAAAACTAAACTTTAAGTCCAGTTGATCTAACTGAATACAACAGATTGTTGGATGGATGAATGAGAACCTTCACAAGCATATATACCACAAACCAAGTTAATAAATTATTAAGGTAAAAATATAACATCCCCCAAATAACCACATTCTGTTACACACACTTAATAGCGAGGGGTCTGTTCTGCCAGCAGGCTTGTAGAATACTAGTGAGATTTCGGCTCAGAATTACAAGGCGAAATGAGGATAGATTATAATGTTGACTGCACAAAGTATATATTCTAAGTTTTATGCAGAATATATTTCTCTATCTCCCCCAGGGCTTGCATGTAATGAACTGAAAGGAGGTGGGGCAGTACCTGCCGGAACAGAGGAGGGGGAACTTGGAGAATTCCGAAGGAAACTCTTGGACTTTCTAGAAATATCAGACTGTTACCAACCAGACCAGCTGATAAGCTATTTCCCCTTTGATGGTATATCCTATGTCAGGGTGCCTATTGCACTGAACTTGCCAATGTATTACAGCAACATTGTATTATTTACACACTTACAAACATATGAGTGTATGATAAAACACTTATATCATTCAAAATAACCTCAATGTATTAACATTGTCACATGAGGCTATAGCCATATAAACCAATTTCTGTTGCCTTTTGCCCTCTAAAATGAATTTTGCCTTTAAATGCGATTTCTCTGTGTTGTTCAGGTCTGCTGGAGGAGAGGGCTCTGCTGCTGGGCCGGATGGGTAAACACGAGCAAGCTTTATTTATATATGTGCACATACTTCAAGACACAAACATGGCAGAACAGTGAGTTCTTTAAAGGATGTTGTATTTGGTTATGTAACACTTTGGTTTGCATGCAGATCAAGCATTAATATGGTATATATAATTATGGTTCTTAATATTATATTCAGTGGTTTGTAATTGTTTTAGATCTTAAAGGGCAACTATAGTGGGGGAAAAAACTGTCTATATACAATGTACAGATCACTTAGTATAAGCTGCCTTACTTTCATGTTGCTGTGTGGCTTCGTTTCTTCACACTAGGAGAAGTTTGTACCAAGCTGTGTAGTCCCCCTCCCCTCTCTGTCTAGTCTCCCTCAAGCAGTAAAGGGCTGTATGAAAAGTCCGGGCATGCTCAGTTGAAAGGACTTTAAATGAAGTGCTGACATCCTGTTGACCCCCCAGAGCTAGACTGCAGGCAAGCAAAGTGTGGGAGAAAGTAGCAATATGTTGAAGGGAGGGGCAGAGGGGGAGAGAGGATGACAAGTGGTGCTGAGACTCTTTACAAGTAAGTTACAGAGCTCTGCCTGTTCTCTAAGTTTGCTAATTGTTATTTATTTTTGTACCTAAAGTTCATATCTCTTCCCCTGCTTAGCTGAGCAAAAATCACTGAAGACAGAGTCAATGTAACAGCAGCTGTAGTGAGACCTTCACAAACACAGTGACACTGCTTGTTGTCCTGATACATTTCATTTGCTTTAGTCTATATATTTCATAGATTGCACTGTATGTCATGTTTGGTATATAGTCTGTATTACTGTATTATTATATATGATGTATAACTGTATTATTACATATACTGTATTAGTGTTTACTTTGTGATGTCCATTTGAGTCACTGGTTTTGTATGTATATAAGGGGGGAGGGACTGTTTTTATAGTGTTATGCTCATATTGCACTACAGCATTTGACTATGTTGTGCATATAGTGTGGGTGAGGGAGTGTGTGACAGTACTGCATGGGAGCTTTGGATTGTGTGGGTGTGTGACTGAGTGACAGGTGAGGTGTAGCAGCTCCTACAAATCCAAGCATATTCAAAGTCTTATATCTCGGGGACTATGAAGAATTTTCTCTATAATTGCCCTTTAACATCTTTTTTAAAGGGCGTGTCCACACCCAAAACTATAATCCCCCCCCCACTACTGGCCCCATTGTGTAGTGTAGTTTAATCCTTACCTCACATCCCAGCTCCATATGGTTCCCCTGTAGTCAGCCCCCCCCCCCCCCCCCCCCAAGTCCCAAAACCCCCCCCCCCCACCCGCCCTATTTTTATTATCAGAAAATGCCCAAAACATTACTTACCTTCCCTCTTTCCTCCGCCGCACTGAACTCCCGGCAGCGGCATCCGTGATTGGCAGCCGCTCAGCCAATCACAGAAGCGACTGCCGGTCCCGCCCCTCTCTTGCATTTTCTCGCAAGCAGAGGGACTGGCAGCGCGGCGGAGGAAAGAGGGAAGGTAAGTAATGTTTTTCTGATAATACAAATAGAGTGGTTGGGGCTGGGGGGACAGGGGGAATGTTATGTAAAAAAATTTTTATAAGGGTGGACATACCCTTTAAATTTGCATAACAGAGTAATCTACAGTGTTCCCATAACATATAAATCTACAGGAAGGAGCCTATGGGCATGTGTTTGAAATGAACAGTAGTGCATTATCAGGTGATAATTGTAGACCATATACACAATTTAGTCAGTGGGATGGGGCTCATGTTGGTAATAGTTGAGACATGAAGGTGGCCATAAGCATTTGGAGGGTGGTCATTTCTCTAGGAAGGAAATAAATACGAAGTTCATCAATACAGTTATAAACGGTTTGAATTTACAATCTCTATTAAAGGAGCAGTTCAGACCAAAGAACATAATTTCCTGACTTTTAGCTCTTATACTTATTTAACAATGTATGATGTTGCCTTTCTAAGTGATTCTAAAATACAAATGGGATGTTGGTGATATCTGTTGCTACAGCAGCTCCACCAGTTAATTCCTCACCCCTCTGTTTCCTAACATTCAGTGGTTTAGGCATGTTAACTGGAGAGAGAGGCTTTTTATGATCTACTCTATATACCACTGTGCTAATGGAAGAACTGAAAAACGAAAATATTAAACTGACAATGTGTTTGTACCTAATTTTCTATGAAAAGTCAGACCTAGATTAACTATTAAATACAATAGTGATACATTTGTCACTAATCATAACTAGTCACTAGAATTTGTATTCATTCTCTATATGAAACTGTAAAGGTGTTGCTGTTTTGATTCGGTAGGTTCATCTGTTGAACGGTCCTTTCCTTACAGGTACTGCCATAAACACTATGACAGAAACAAGGAAGGCAACAAAGATGTAAGCACATTTTTCACATGTTAATCATTTTTGTCTACTAGCGCAAGTTACAAAATATTATTTTGTCACCAATTATTCACACTGCAGTTTGTGTTGTGTTAACGTGTAAAGTGCAGTGATAGGTATTACCTATTTTATTTACAGCAGTGTTCTATATTAAAAGTGATATGACTATTTACAGTAAAATAAAAATCCTGATGTGAAGTTATAGTTGTTGAACCCCCCCCCCCTTGATATTCTATCAGTGGACAATTTGTATATATAACTTTCTCTTTATTAGATTTTATGTTATCTGAAAATGACAATGGCAGATTCCTATTAGCCAGAAACTGCTCCTAGCCTCCTTTGTAAATGTATAATGTTCCCTTTTCTTGCAGGTCTATTTGTCCCTAATTCGAATGTACCTGTCTCCACCTGACGTTCACTGTTTAGGCCCAATCAAGATAAAGTTGAAGGTACCAGAACCTAACCTTGGGGCTGCTTTAGCTGTTTTGGAGCAACATCATGGAAAGCTAAACACTACCAAGGTGACTACTGCATTCTTTTAGCTACTAAAGGAAGTTAATGTCCATTATAGGTGCTGATGTTGATTGAACTAGTGTTTATTTTGTTGTACATGCATTATTACCACGTGGCTCTCTTGGCAGAGAGAGTGTAAACAATATTGGAAGTGAAAATAAAAGGGCAAGTCCATCTGTAATAATTAGAGGCCCTTAAATTAATTTTTAGTAGGGGAATATACCTCAGATCCCAACCGAGCTTTATAAACACACTTAACGCAAAGTGCATATTAAAAAATATATAAAAGAAAGCTCCCCCAAGAGAAAAAAGTCCTTAATGATATGGTGATAAAATTGACAAATGTCGGATTAAAGGGCTTATAATCACCAAATTTTGTTCAG
The DNA here is from genome assembly GCA_019447015.1 of Hymenochirus boettgeri. Classification (NCBI taxonomy): domain Eukaryota; kingdom Metazoa; phylum Chordata; class Amphibia; order Anura; family Pipidae; genus Hymenochirus; species Hymenochirus boettgeri. The sequence goes on from CM033476.1 coordinate 286,299,133, forward strand.
AGAATATTAAATAATTCACACAATTAGCAGTTATTCTAAAACAATATTAATAGGAGGAGGGAACAGAGGGGAGGGGGAAGTGCTGCAGATAGGTCTGACACCATGGAAAAACAGAGTCACTGACAGAGGTAGGAGAAAGGCAGCATAGAGTACATGAATTTAACTTAAAGGGCAAGTACAGCCCTAAAATGAAAACATACATACAGGTAAATCACCCCAAAACCCTAAACGGTAATAGTTTGAAATGTGAAATATATAAATCTAACCTGAAATCCTTCACAATGCTTCCTGTTTCTGCTTCCTGGTTCTTCCAGTTAGCAACTGTCAGTTATGGATTTGACAGTTGACATCACAGCCAATGACTGAATGTTAATCCCTTGTCTGCCTCTTCTGAGCATGCCCAGACTCAGTACAGGTTTCTAAATTGCTCAGTTCCCATGAGGCATCCAGAAGCATAGCAGGCTTACAGTAATGAATTCACAGGGCAATATTAGATATATATACATATTTTAAAGAGGCCATTCTTTCTAAAATATGTTATTATGAGGGTGGAGTTGTCCTTTAAAAATGGTGCAATGTGTTTTTTTCACTATAGATGCCCTTTAAGTATCCATCTCTGTCCTTTTTGTTCACACTTTCAACATTGATATGAATTTATAGCGAGGTGGACTCCAATGTAACGGTTAGTATTTAGGTGAAAAAAATTCCGGTTCTTAGTGTGTCTACACAATAGTGTGCAGCTAATGACCAAAAGTATGACCATTCCCTGTATTGTTGCTGTGATATAACAACAGCCAAAAATGTGGGATTATTTGCATTAATGAGCATTCCACCATGATGTGACAGTGTATACGTCGGTATTATCTATTTTGTTGATTTATAGGCAATAAACCTTCTCCCAGCAAACACCAAGATAAAAGATATCCAGATCTTTCTGGAGAAAGTTCTGGAGGAAAATGCCCAAAGAAAAAGGTTTAACCAAGTTCTCAAGAACCTGCTTCACTCTGATTTCTTAAGGGTAAAGTAAAGGCTTTTTTTCAGTTTGTTCTTTTTATTAATGGGTTAAAAATGTAAAAAAATGTTTTCAAGATATTAAACTGGATGTTCTCACAATCCCAAAACAGTCTGCAAAATGTAAAGCTTCTTAACCACTTTCTTTTACATTTTGGTGTTTATTATATGGTTTGGAGATCTTTTCATTTGAATTGTAATGTGTACTGATGTGTGATATGTAGGGAACATAGAGGGGCACAGTTTTGCCACAGAGCGGAAATACACTATAAGCGAAGACTATATAAAGGAAATGTATTTATGTGAGACACTGGAAAACTGAATGGTGATACTTTGCGAGTGCAGTACCACCAATCACCTTATTGGAGCAAAGTGATGGGTCATGTGACTAGAACAGTTTAATTGCCCTCAACAATTGCAGCTTCAAGCAAGTGTACTAGTGAAATTATTTCCCATTGCCTTGTAAGTAAGTAACCCATTGTGGGATTTTTAAATACTGAATAGTCGGTAATTAAGCTGAGTCTGTTCTCTTATGCAGGTGCAAGAAGAGAGGATATCCCATCAGCAACTAAAGTGCGTTATCACAGAGGAAAAGGTTTGTAGTGTGTGCAGAAAAAAGATAGGAAACAGGTGAGTTGTCTAAAAGTTGTCTCTTTTGGCAACTTGCATTTCAGAGCAAGCTGTAGCTAATTTGGTCAATAATGACGGAATTCACATTCCTTTTTTATAGGGCTGTTTATAACCTAGTAGAGCTTGAAGTGGAACCAGGTTAAAGGTTTGTACACACATGCGATCGAGGGTGCCGACCCGCAACGCACAATGTGTACGAACAGCCGTTTTGGCCGATAATCGGCCAAAACGTATGTATCGGAGATCCGCCCACCGGATCGGGCAAAGATCCCCGAACGAACAGCACCCACGATCGCACATGTGTACGAACTTTTACTGCATCCTAATCTCATGATGTCATAATCTAAACTGATCTTGTATTCTAAAAACTGTAAATAAATCATTGTTGGTCATTTTTTCTGGGAACCATTGGCCATTGTTTTCACTGGAGGTAGAGAGAGAAGAGAGCGAATGATTGCCAAAGGAACTGGCCAATAGAATTCAAAACAATCTACAGATAAGTGCAAACATTTTATAACATAAATATTTTTAAAGGGCATGTCCACCCCCAAAACTATAATCCCCCTAACTACTGGCCCCATCATGTAGTGTAGTGTAATCCTTACCTCACATCCCAGCTCCATAGGGTTCTCCTGTAGTCCCCCCCCCCCCCCCCCCCCCAAAGTCCCAAAAACTGCCCACCAGGAGGATAGCAGAGTCCATATAGGACTCTGCCTCCTACCTGACCTCCAGGAGAAGTTTGGCATGCGTACTGCAGCCCTTCTCCCCCTCCCTCTCCCTCCCTCTCCGGATTCCCTCCCCCTAGTGTAAAACCCTTAATATATAGTATTGCCCCTGTCCCCCCAGCCCCAGCCGCTATATTTATATGGTTAGAAAGTTCCCCAAACTTTACTTACCTCTCCTCTTTCCTCCGCCGAAATGAGCTCCCGGCAGCCGCGTCCGTGATTGGCTGCCGCTCAGCCAATCACAGACGCGACTGCCGGTCCCGCCCCTCTGCTTGCATTTTCTCGCAAGCAGAGGGCCGGCAGCGAGGCGGAGGAAAGAGGGGAGATAAGTAGAGTTTGGGGAGCTTTCTAAACATATAAATATAGCGGTTGGGGCTGGGCTGGCACGGGGAATCTTATATTAAAAAATTATTTTTAGGGTGGACATACCCTTTAAGGGGTTATTCAATAAAAGTTCTTATCGTTTAAAATGGTGCTAAATTTGCCCCATCCAATCAGATGTTAGCTTTCAAATATTAAATAAGATCTGATTGGTTGGGGCAAATTTAGCACCATTTTAAACAATAAGAACTTTTATTGAATAACCCCTTTAGATTGTTAGCTTTAGAGGAAACCCAAATGAGCAGAGGTTATAATTATACTTTAGTTCTGCTTTATAACCAAATCTATAATTCTAGAACAGGCAGGCACTAGTATTCCAACCTCTCGTTCTGTTTCCATTTAGAAGTAATTAGCTTTAGAAGTTTAACCAGTGAGCAATAGCAGCCTTCAATCTCCCTGGCTGATATGATATTGTTACAAATACTGTATTGATGAGAATCAGATAAGCCATTTATTTAATCTTACAGGAAATTAACCAGAACCCCTCTTTTATCTGGGCAGCAAACAATCTACATAAATATTATATGTCCAATGTATATGTCAAATGTGATCACAGTAATGTATACTAAAACCCCTTTGTTTATAAAGTATGCACGTGTGCAGATAATATGATATTGTATGGTGCCTAGGAATGTGCATTGATTATCTTTTCTATGTTTGTACACATGATAAGATAAACCCTTAAGTCATTGGCCTCCTCTAAGCATGCACTAAAGCTTCTAGAGCATACCTTTGAGGTGTGTAACTAAAGAGTAACTAAAACAGTTTTGAGGTTTTGGGGGTGTGTGATCTACCTAGATACGAATTATTGTTTTGGGGTCGGACATGCCCTTTAAGAAATTCAATTACATGTGGCCTTCACTTGGCCTTGTAACTCTTAACTATGGTGTCCGATTCTTTATTGGGCGTCCAGTGGACATACCTGCTGACATTACTGCACCATTCATTTGAGATCGACTTTAGAATGTAACGTTTCTTGCAAATGAATCGCCCCATCTGGTTGTTGGAAGATCGGAAGGGATGTTGAGAAGTGTATGAGAGAACATTAGTATATATTTAGCATTATAATTCCTTGTGTTTTATCTTCTCACAGTGCCTTTGCCCGATATCCAAGTGGGGTAGTCGTACATTATTTTTGTGCCAAAGATGTCGGCTCCGTCAACACATGAAAGGACAGAGACCTGCAGGGAATGAGGACATTCAGAAGTTGCTTTTTATATCAAGAAGTGTGTTAAATCCTGGTAAATGTAAAAGTTACATTTTACCAGTTACCATTGCAAGAGAAAGTCACCAACTGCTGTATGTGACTGCTCACCTAATGGTCTTTCACTGTCTGGCTGTTTCTAATGTGCAGGTGAAACACAAATACATCTTATGTCTTGCATCTGGTCACATTAGCACAATGCTGCTAATGTATCAAATACTCTCAGTGTATGCAATGGCATCTGACAATCCCAAGGAAGACTGCCGTTTCCAAGCTTTCATTTACTGAATGTTGTGCTATATATGATTTCTTATCATTCGCATTACCCTTTAACTCAAGAAGAATGGAGTTTAATGGCTTCTCAGATGGATTAACTGCAATACACATCTGAATGGGTTTCCTAACGGGATAATAAGAAAAATGCATTTCTTCAGATGTTCTATTAGTTAAATTATCGGTTTTATTTCTCACTACAGAGAGTGAAGTGCTGCCCGCTGCATTTGAAGCATTAGACTTGCAGATGATGTGTATTACATTATTTCTGTAATTTATCTTGTGACTACAGACCAGTTTTTAATGCTGCGTCATGGGATTCTCCTAGCTCTGGTATTAACCTTAACACCCGGCCATCAACACTTAAAGTAGCACGTTAAGGGCCCTTCTATTGCTGTCCTAGGGCACAATTGGGCATCTGAGCTAGGCAATGTAGGTGTAATGGATAGTCTCTTATAAAGACAAGTAACTTTTATCACTTAATAATAATGTTAATCACTAAATATTTTCTAAAAACTTGATATCCTATTGCATTCATTGGTACTAGATAAAGAGGTTCTTATCTTGTATCAACAGTATGTGGTTAGGTGTTGCCGATATTGTCCAGCTTAGTTATACTGGGTATTGTCCTTTCAAACTTCAGGTGAATAAATATCTTCTCCTTATGGGCACATTTATGCAGTGGCCATAGAAAGCCTGGCTTTACACATATCTGGTAAACACCTTGTCTCATGATCAATACAGGGTATTGGCTGATTATTGTCCCGTGTATGGTGCTTGCCGACAAAGTCAGACCTATCGTATCGGGCTGATTCTTAATTTGGTCGGATAATATCAATCCATCTATGACCACCATTTAGATTCAAGTTACCAACTGATTCATTTTAAGGGGGAATAATGCCATTTGAACAGTCTGTGCCTGTATATCGGACATAAACCAATAGCAGCCAAACAGATTGTACCTGCACTTTGAACGTGGTATGCTTGCTGGACTTTTTGAAGTGATCCAATGCGATGTGGCCATGGTCCATGTCCACATCATGTTAAAGGTCCAGTGAGCATACTCATTGTGCCTCAGTGGTAGGTAGTAATGTAGGTGGGTATAAAGCCTTAATATCGAGTTTTTGACTTTATCTGTTTAATGGAAAATATATTTGTAAGTGGGGTCGTTTTGTATGTCTGGCTCACCAGCTACTTGAACAAATATCTTCTCCTGTCAGGTGTAAGGATGCCTTACATAGCAGGCTACATATGCAAGACATGAAAAAAACACATCACAATTGGTTGCATTATAATTGATTTTATGGCGAGATTCACTGATTGGCTGACCTTCCTTGTTCCACTAACTTGCACATTCATTTAAAACTCTTCCATTTGAGTTATTTAACCATGTACATGTTCTTACCGAAATACATGAAATTGTTCTATCACAATTGCACTTTGGTTATTTCAACTGTAAAAAAGAAATCTGTTGTGACTGTAAATATTTTATAACACATGTAAAAAAGACAAAGCACAGCACTCAGAACTAGTGCAGGAATGACAAAATGTTTTATTCTGCTGCCTATTTAATAAAATACTAACCTGTAGATAAATAAGGAAACATTTTGTATTTTGTACTCTGGGACACACTGGAGGAATTCAATTAACATTGGTGCTTGGACCAGTTCACATACAGTGAGTAGATGATATAGTTTAGGACCAGATTGAATGGCCTCAGTTCTCTGTGCATTGATGCACAATAGTGTTTAAAAGTCTAATTCCACAGACAGTACATTGTCCTACATTTAAGGTGGCCATACACACAAACAAGGGGATTTGGCCATTATTGTCAGTGTGTAGGGGCTGTTCCTGACCAACCGGAGTGCCGATGAACGACTGTAGTCGGCATTACGGACGGTCGGGAACGACAGAAAATTTCCGTCTGCTAGTATCGGCTCCCTTTACCTTAGGTAGAGGGAGCTGATACAATTGTACAGTGTATGGCCCGCACGGCCAACGGATCCCTATACCACGTGTGGTCTGTCAGCACACATGCTGTGAAAATTGCATGTATATGGCCACCTTTAGTCACATTGATATCCTGCAGAGTAAGTAATTATTTAAAAATTGTCCTGTCTGTCCCTTGTTTTTTGTTTTGTGGGACAAAACATGTCATCCTGATTTGCCCATACATCTTTTTCATTATCGGGCAAATCCTGACAGATCCAACGAGGTTTGGAGTATGGGATGAAAAGCAAATGACCATGATGCAAACTACTACATTCCACATCATGGTTGATTGGTCTGGAGGGAGCAATGTGAATACAAATGTGATGTGCAATGCACTCCAAACCGACCAATCCCTTTACAGAGTATAGGGGGTGAATGTGTCAAAATATTACTGACCAATTCCAATGAAATCAAGTGCAATATGTGACGGCAGTCATGTGTATGGCCACTTATATTCTGTTACAAATGGCATCTTATGGAGGGACATGCAGGACTGGGGAGGTCAAATGGAAAGCAGTATATTTAGACAAAGCTGAAGTTGGTTTCTTATTCAAAAAAGTTGGTTTCTTTTTCAGTTAGTTTCTTATTCACAGACTGAAGTTGGTTTCTTATTCGGATTTGAATAAGAAACTGGTGTATTGCAATAGGCAGTTTGGGCCACTGAAAAAACACTGCATACAGACTTGTACATACCCCTGGCATATAATTCAGTTGAGTCCAGCCTGGCCCAAATTGATTTGGGCATGCAAGTTGGCACCAAAGTCTTCAAAATAGCCATTTTAGCCATTTGAATAAGAAACTGATGTATTGCAATAGGTAAACCAGTTTGGGCCACTGAAAAATCACCGCAGACAGACTTGTACATACCCCTGGCACATAATTCAGCTGAGTCCAGCCAGGCCCAAACTGGTTTACCTATTGCAATACACCAGTTCTTATTCAAATGTGCAAAAATGGCTATTTTGCAGACTTAGGAGCCAACTTGCATGCCCAAAACCATTTTGGGCCAGGCTGGACTCAACTGAATTATATGCCAGGGGTATGTACGTGTCTGTCTGCAGTGTTTTTTCAGTGGCCCAAACTGGTTTACCTATTGCAATACACCAGTTTCTTATTCAAATGTGCAAAAATGGCTATTTTGCAGACTTTGGTGCCAACTTGCATGCCCAAAACCAATTTGGGCCAGGCTGGACTCAACTGAATTATATGCCAGGGGTATGTACAAGTCTGTATGCAGTGTTTTTTCAGTGGCCCAAACTGCCTATTGCAATACACCAGTTTCTTATTAAAATGGCTATTTTGCAGACTTTGGTGCCAACTTGCATGCCCAAAACCAATTTGGGCCAGGCTGGACTCAGCTGAATTTTGTGCCAGGGGTATGTACAAGTCTGTCTGCAGTGTTTTTTCAATGGCCCAAAGTAGTTTACCTATTGCAATACACAGTTTCTTTTTCAAATGTGCAAAAATGGCTATTTTGCAGACTTTGGTGCCAACTTGCATGCCCAAAACCAATTTGGGCCAGGCTGGACTCAACTGAATTATGTGCCAGGGGTATGTACGTGTCTGTCTGCAGTGTTTTTTCAGTGGCCCAAACTGGTTTACCTATTGCAATACACCAGTTTCTTATTCAAATCCGAATAAGAAACTAACTGAAAAAGAAACCAACTTTTTTGAATAAGAAACCAACTTCAGCTTCGTTATATTTAGACTATTCCTTTGAAACAAGTCAGACTGGTTTCATTTGCAGAACTGCTTCACGTGTCACTACTCGAAAATAATGTTGCTGTACTTTTAAGAAAGTTGCTGTAGCTTGGCTTTTAATAGTAACCGTAGCTTGGCTTTTAATGTTACCGCAGCCTGGCTTTTAATAAAGTTGCCGTAGCTTGGCTTTTAATAAAAATGTAGGGATAGTTCTGAACTATCTGGGTAATAGGAAAGTTTACATGTAGGTATTGTTATTTCTATAAATACATTCAATCATTTAAATAAAGGAAAACTAAAGCTAAATTGTAAGCCTGAGCTTAAATGGATTTTATAATAACTAACACAGAGTTGCAGTTGCAGCTCTCACCTTTTAAATCCGCAGCATTGTGGAGAAATCAGATGTTGGGGCAGTTTTTGGCATTTCCTGGTTTCTGTTACCCTCCTTCCTAGTGAGGAACAATTGGTTTTCTGACTGTTCAGGGAGGTCACATGCAGGTCACTAAATCTCATTAGGCCAGAGTGTCTAGTGTTCCTGAATAAGTAAACACCACCTGATATGGAGTTGCAGCTGTATGCGAGATTTACACCAATCTTTTTGTGCAATACAAAACAATGTTAGCAGGTAGGCAACCCTAATAAAATGGGCTGTGTGACTGCAATCTGTCAAACCTTCCAGGTGGATCTCTTTCTGTAACTTGAGTGGAGTTTATGCAGGTAAAGAACAGATTCCATTTTGTCCCTCCCCTTCCTCCAGCCTCCACACTTTATATATGCCGAGCTGTCTAGCAAACATTCAGACTGTTAAATGGGATGACTGGCAGAGCATGGACCAGCAGACAGGGCAGCAAAGTCCACTAGGGCTTCCAGGGATTCCACTGTTAATCCTAACAACGCAGTCTAAGCCTGGTCATGTCCAAACATTGCATTTTCACTTTAACCAACACTTTTAACTGTTTGACCTGCAGGTGTGTATAACCACGCCCCATATTACCTATTTGCCCTGCCCAGTCTTGGGACTAACCGGCAAGTTCCTATGTTCTTCCCTCCAGTAACTCTCCATGTTCCAAGTAGTTACTACCCGGCTGCCCTCCCGGGTCTTACCGGCGGTGGCTGCAGTGCTGTTCCAGAAAAAAGAGGAAGATAAGGAACTAAGACGAGGAAAAAGACCAAAAACCTGGAGGGTAGGTAACTGAGGGTCATGAAGGGTTAATGCATTTGTTAGTTTAATGCTGTTCTATGGTCTGCCTTGTGTCTGATAAAGATTATCTACAGAGCCTAATGACCCCTACTGGTGGAATCACACAGGGTTAAAATACGTAGATTCGGATTGTTAGGATTGATCATTAGATACATGATCTTTACCTGCTAATCCTATACAGACAGAATCCTGTTCTACTCCAACCTTCCAGCAGGACGGATCACTAAATAATGTCATGGGGAGCCTGTACACATTAGATTGTCAACAATCATTTAATTTGTGCACAGCGTTACACTGGCCCCCATTTATCGTAACTATGTTGTTCCATGCACAGCTAATAGGATATTGTCACACAGCTCCTAGCTGCACCGACTCTGGTCAAGCAACAGAGAACTGAGCTGTGTTTACTTTACTAGATGCAAGATTGGACTCCAGTCAGGGTGTTTGTAATATTACAATAACATTCCTTCTGTGTTTTCTTTTTTAACCCAACAGTAAGTACACTCCTGTGTAAGGCTGTGGATGAATCAATGCAGCTTAAATGCAATCCGTTTGCAATCAGCCCTTATGACATTTTATTTAATTGTCCTTTAATCCGCCGATGATCTGCTAATCCCGAGTTAACAAAATATCAATAGAATGTAGAGATGAATTCTGGGCATAAAGCCGTCCTCTTGGTAGAACACTTAATGTGTGTTCTCTGCCATGTAAATACCTGTGATGTACATCATGTTTAATAAATAGCTTCAGCAATGTCATTTTAGTGCACACCCTGGGATTATCTCAATTAAAACCAGAAGTGCAGATTGCTTTTTTTGTCATTGCAGAAAGAAATTCATCACTATTATAACCTGAGAGTGAAAGTGCTGGGAGCTAAGAACATACATGGAGCTGACTTGTGTACGTAAATGGGACTCTGTCCCCCTGAATGTCTATAGCAATTCTGGGTGGTTTTAAAGGACTATGGCTTGGTTTTAAAGGGTATGTCCACCTGAAAAATTAACATCGGCTAAAGTAAAAGAGCCCATTTAAATATGCATGGTACCTTTTATGGATTTTCTCTGTGTGCCCCTGTTTGTCCGATCTATGTGCCGTAAGATCCGCTTGGCACATTGAATATTCATCTTGCTGCCTTCCCAATAGCATGCAGTCCGACGTGCGCTCCATCCCGCACATGCGCAGATCAACCTATGCTGCGTCGGCTCTGCTCCGGCTGAGGGATTAAAACGGAACATCCCGTTCCGGTATGGATTGGATTTGAGATCTCGGACACACACACACACGGCATCATCCGCACAACCGGCGCAGCATCCCCCAAGCATCACGGCGCACACCCGCCCACGGCACACACCACACACGCCACACCACCACACACACACGGCACACTTTATGTATGAACTCTTACTTCTGGATTGGATATTTAGCACACACCCTTCCCCAGCCACAGAAATGGCACACTTTATGTATGAACTCTTACGTCTGGATTGGATATTAGATCTTGGGTCTATCTACACACACTCTCCCTGCTTCCCTTCCCCCAGCCACAGAAATGGCACTTTACTTTAAATGGCACTCATACACTTTATGTATGAACTCTCTCCTTTGCCTCTGCCCAGCATTGTCAGAACTGCAGAGGATTTGTTTACATAAAAGCACAGGGTCAAGTGGGCGGGACCAAAACGCATGGTAATAGCCTCATTTAGTCTCGGCTCACTTCCTTATCCAGCGCAGCTAAGGCCACACCCCCAAACGAATAGAACTTCTAGAGACAGGCTGCAAAGTAGGGAATGGAATTTTTTCAAAAGAAAGGCAGGAAAAGGCTTCTGGGGATGGGTACACCTTATAATGAAAAAATTTTTTTTTTGATTTGGTGAATAGACATACCCTTTAACCCTTTCACTGCCAGAGATTTTCATTTTTTTTTGTGTTAACTGCCAGAAGAATTTCAGATTTTGCCCTAAATCGCTTTAGACTAATTTTCAGTAGGAAACCTTGCAGTAAATCAAATATTATACATTGTTTTTTTCAGCACAAAGTGTACTTTAACATGGTAACATTTTGTAACTTTTCTGGAAATTTTACTGGAATTATGGGTAAATTTAAAAAAATGAAAATTGCAATTTTCATGGATTTTTCCCATTTTTACTTATGTTATCTTAAGGTTCACACACAATCTTCTGTTTCTAAAAGCTCAGATACTCCCGAGTACAACGTACCAGATAATGTAGGTACCCCCGACGTTTCCTGTACAGGAGACCCCCCAAACTAAAACTGCACCTTCAAGAATATTACACAATTAAAATGTAACCACTACTGACAGTTAACATAGAATATCTACCAAATTAACTAAAATATCCCCAAGTGAGATATTTTTAGAAACTACACCCCGCAGGATTTTCCGAGTGAGGTAATTTTCGATCAAAATGCAAATACCCGGGCGCAGCTCTGTCCAATTGTAAGTTATTTTCTCACATTTTCCTTTTTTTTCCTCAACTGTAAAACAGAGACAAAATCAAATGCGAATATCAGCTAAAACTGTGGAGGAAAGTTCAAACACATCTCAAATATGAAAGCCTAACCCTCCCAATAAAACGGTTGCCACATTCATGGTGTACCCGAGAAATGGCTACCAACTAACCCAAGCGTGACCAGTGCCAAATGTCAGTAGCAGCAAAAAAAATTTTGCCAGTTTTGTATTTGAAAGTCTGCAGTTTTTCACAAAACACCCCCCACAAACTATATATTCCTGAAATCTACACACCTTCAGCTATGTAACGCTGTAGTTTGTTCATTCATATCATCAATGTGTGTGGCGCAGTTCTTCGTAGAAGTTTGCACTTTTACCAGATTTTCAAAAAAAAATGAACATCAAACATTCAAAAAGGTAAAATCATGCCAAAACCTCATGGAATGTAAAAAAAAGTTACTAAATATCAATCTCCCAAATGTCCTGAATCAAACGGTATGCCATAGTGTGGTTACACACGCGGACTGTGAAGCGAAAAGCCACAAAGTGAGACAATGCATGGCTCAGAAACAGCGAAAATATTTAGCCAACTCCAATTGAACATCTGCAGTTTTTTCCACTAAAACACCCTGATAACCAGAAATACCCCCCACAAACTATATATTCCTGAAATCTACACACCTTCAGCTATGTAGCACTGTGTAGTTTGTTCATTCATACCATCAATGGTGTGGGCGCAGTTCTTCGTTAGAAGTTCGCACTTTTCTGAAAAAATGAACAAAAAACTTCAAAAGGTAAAAATCATGCCAAAACTCATGGAATTAAAAAAAAGTTACTAATATCAATCTCCCAAATGTCCTGAATCAAACGGTATGCCATATGTGTGGTTACACACGTGGACGTGGAAGCGAAAAGCCACAAAGTGAGACAATGCATATGGCTCGAAACAGCGAAAATATTTAGCCAACTCCAAATTTGAAAGTATGCATTTTTTTCCACAAAACACCCTGATAACTCAGAAATACCCCCCACAAACTATATATTCCTAAATCTAACACACCTTCAGCTATGTAGCACTGTAGTTCGTTCATTCATACCATCAATGGTATGGCGCATTTCTTCGTAATTTTCGCACTTTTCTGAAAAAATGAACAAAAAACAACTTCAAAAGGTAAAAATCATGCCAAAACTCATGGAATTAAAAAAAATTACTAAATATCAATCTCCTAAATGTCCTGAATCAACTTTAGGCCATATGTGTGGTTACACCACGGACGTGGAAGCGACTAGTCAAAAGTAAAACAATGCGCAGTGAGCCAATAACAGCATTTTCCCAGATTTTTCACAAACTGAACACCCCTCTAACTTGGAAATACCCCCCCAAAACATATATTCTCAGAATCTACAATACCTTCAGCTACGTAACGCACTGTAGTTTCGTTCATTCATACCATCAATGGTGTGGGCGCAGTTCTTCGTAGAATTTGGCATTTCTACACAATTTTCTGGAAAAATAGAGAAAAATACATTTCAAAGTTACAAAATCACACCAAAACCCCTGTATGTAAAAAAAACTTACCAAATACCAATCTCCTAAATGTCCTGAATCAAACGGTATGCCATATGTGTGGTTACACACACGGACGTGGAAGCGACTAGTCACAAATTAAGAACAGAGCACAGTGGCTTAATTCCAGAATTTTCACGTAAACCCCCTCCAACTCAGAAATACCCCACACAAACTATATATTTTTGGAATCTACATACCTCTTTACTATACAACATGCCATTTCTTTGTTCATATTGCAATCTTGTAGCCGCTTTCAAAGTAGTATTTCGAACTTTTAGCAGACAGAACTCGCACTTGATCCGGTGCCTGGAAAACCTGGAAAATATGTTCAAATCTTCCTACCTTGCTGGATATCTTGTGCTCTGTGTTGTTGCCTTTTGCATTACTGAGAAAATACTGATAGCTTTAGTGAAGGCTATTGAGCTTTTGCGTGAAAAAGTTTTGTAGCATCAGATCGAAAATTCACTTTCTATTTCATCATTTGCCACAAGCGCCCTTGAACCTACAAGCTCTGCCCCACACAGACTAGTCTATTGAGCTTTTGCTGTGAAAAAGTTTGTAGCATCAGATCGAAAGATGAATAATAAAATTCACTTTCTATTTCATCATTTGCCACAAGCGCCCTGAACCTACAGCTCTGCCCCAGCACAACTAGGTGCTTTCTGTTTGGATTTTAGTTGTTACGTCTCCAGTTTTTTTTCGGCACATCTTGAAAGATAAAAGAGCAGTTGTTAAATGCAATACATAGAACCATTCATACATTTACTGTAAATACACCCTGTTTACGGTGTATTTTACAGGAACCTCAAATCCTTGGGAAAAATAAACTAGCGGTTAGTACAACATTACTGAACAATAAACACATTGTACCTTATGCCCCCTTTACAGTAAATAACTATTTTAACTAGAAGGAGACTTACCTGTCCCAACCACAAAGCTATTTCAGAAAAGGCAAATGAACCCCGGGCTGCCAAATAAGGGCCTAGGACACCCACAAATCCAGAGAGCCTCCTATCCTATCTAACTTTCAAGTGCACCACAGTATGGTAGCGCTCAATACAGGCTTCAGACATAAAGCAGGCTTGCTAGGGCACTTAGCAAAAAATACCTGTATCTCATCGCCTAGTCCCATTTTTACGGCAAACCTTGCAGGCTCTCTGGGGAGATGCTGCTTATTAGGTGTGGGTGGGATGGGTTCTAAAAATGCTACAATCTAGCTACATTCATTACTAGGCATCTCCGGACCTCCTCTACACTACCAAACAAACATAGCTGGAATAAGCTGCAGCTGGAACTTATAATAGGACAGTACAGGCTCTGGTACCACTGTCTTGTAAACAATATACGAATTATGTAGGGCCGTTTGCAAAAGATAATGGCTATTTATTGTACCAGCCTTTGTTTTTCTGGTGGCGTTGTAGTAGTGTTGGATCGATCATTTTTTTGTCAACGCCACCCAGGTACTTGTTGTATCTTTGCTACAGAGTGGTCTAATTTGGGGGCCTACCACCACTTCTGTGCCCTACTCTTACCGACTCATCGTGATGGTGGTCAGCATGAATACAACCTAGTATCACAAAACTTGATAGCCAGGAGCTCATGCTTCTTAGAGCAAAATTCTCTCCACGCTTTAGTGTCTTATCCAGTAAAGCCTTGGGCAACCCTTTTCGAATAGGATTTATGTGCTCCACAGCTGGGGTGTAAAAGAATAAGTATCTAAACAAGGGAATACTTGTAATAAAGTTACCCATCAATAGTGCTAACCTTGGCCCAGCAATGGAGTAAATGAGCTCCCAGACTATCTTGCCATGACCGTTAAAATCCAGTGGACAACCAGGGGGGTCTAACTGTGAGTCCTTGCCCCTCATATTCAAACCTTGCTAGTGTACCCAGTATAACTTTCGCAGAGCTTATGTAATTTGATGCCATAGCGAGAAACGCTTACTTGGCATGTATTGACGGAATATTAGGCGCCCTTTGTAGAGCATGGGACTCACAATACAGATATTCTGGGAAGGGATGTAAACCTCTGCAAAGCGTTTTAGACAGGCTATCAATAAAAGGGCCTCAATTATGAATCCTGCATACCGGGTGCACCGGGGGAACAGCTGTGGTGTTTCGTTAAAAATGCATAAACCGCAATAAGATTTGGTACGGTTTCTTAGGCATTACAGCTGAAAAAAGGGGGAGGGAAATTATAGTGGGTCGTATCCCAATAGCCTTCCAATGTATTGTTTTCTTTACGAGACCCTTGAAAGGTGAGGGCAAAAAATTTTTTCATTCCACTATTGTGGTGGGGATACCATGCACGAGCACGTGATATACACCATAATTGTGTGTGGGGCAATATAACTGCTCGGCAAATAGATATAGTAAGTGACCACATCCTGTAGGATTGCGTCCGTCGAAACATCTGAAAGAATTCTAAGCACTCAAATTACTGGTGTCCACCTTCACGCAGGGACTGCTAAAAAATCAGGAATTTGGGGGGTAAAAATTAGCGGGAGGCCTCCACGCAGGCTCTCCTCCAACTGCAGGCAGCACCCTAGCAACATCCATCATCTACCTCCATAGGACCACATGCAGGACCACCTCATCATCACAGAACCACTTCTCTAAGGCTGTGACAGTGTCACTACTCCATGCTCGTCAGAATCTATGATTCTGATCCACTGGGTAAATACTCAGGTCCATCAGCATCAGAAAATCACTTTCCTCGAGCTGGTCAGCATACAGTATCTAGCACCTCCTCTACAGAAAAGCTCTTCTTCTTAGCCATTGTATCAAAAGTCACTGTACCAATTTTTTTTTTCAAACAAAAGACCTGCAGTTTAACCCCTTCAGCAAAAAGACTTAAGTTAACCCCTTCAGCAAAAACGACCTGAGGTTGACCTCAAGCAAACTAGTAACAATGTTTTCAACTTTCCAACTTTCAACACTTTCTAGAAAGCACCAGAAAACTGAAATACTATAAAAACTAAACCTAATGAACGTTATACAAAATTTAAACACCGTACAATTCCAAAATACAAAATAACTTTTATATATTTTAGATAACTTTATAAAACAAGAAATCAAGGGTAACTGAAGCAAAAAAAAAATATATAATAACATAGTTGCCAACATTCTCAAAAAAATTCTAGGGACACATTTTTAAAATTGTTGTGTGCCACCACAAGTTTTAGCCCCTCCCCAACTTTCAGTTCACGCTCACTTTAATGTAAAGATAGCAGAAAACAGTAATAGACAGAGGCACAGAATAGCTAGGAGAATAGACCAACACGAGTAGAGAGAGACACATAGGAGAAAGAGACAGCTAGAGGGACAGACAGAGCGCTAGAAAGACAGATAGTTAGATAGAATGACAGCTGTAGGACAGATAGAGCTAGAGAAACAGAGATAGTAATAGACGGACAGACAAGACAGACAGATAGATAGATATATACTGTAGATAGATAGAGATAGATAGACAGACAGACATATATACTGTAGATAGATAGATAGATAGCAAGCAGAGTTAGATAGATAGAATATGATATATAGAGGATAGCAGATTAGATAGATAGAATATAGATATATAGGATGGATAGTAGAGAGTTAGATAGATAGAAGATAGATATAATATATATATAGAGACAAGAGAGAATAGATAGATAGCAGAGTAGATAGATATAGATATAGAGAGGAGAATACAGAGTTTATAGATAGCAGAGTTAGTATGATAAATAGCAAGATAGATAGATAGATGATAGATAGCAGAGGTTAGATAGATAGATAATAGATAGATAGCAGAGTTAGATAGTAGATAGATACAGAGATAGATACAGACAGATAGATAGATAGATATAGCAAGTTGATAGATAGATAGATGATAGCAGAGTTAGATGATAGATAGATAGCAGAGTTGATAGATAGATAGCAGAGTTAGATAGATAGATAGATGGATAGCAGTTAGATAGATAAGATAGATGGATAGCAGAGTTAGATAGATAGATAGCAGAGTTAGATGATAGATAGCATAGATTCGATAGATAGATAGAAAGCAGAGTTAGATGATAGATAGATAGCAGGTTAGATAGATAGATAGACAGATAGCAGTTTAGATAGATAGATAGCAGAGTTAGATAGATAGATAGATAGATAGATAGATAGCAGAGTTGATAGATAGCATAGATAGATAGATAGATAGATAGCAGAGTTAGATATATAGAGAAGAGATAGATAGATAGCAGAGTTAGATAGAGATAGATAGATAGCAGAGTTAGATAGATAGACAATACAGATAGATAGAACTAGATAGGCATACAGAGCTAAAGTAACAGACAGGCAGAGATGATCACAACCTCAAATGTGTTCAGGGCAGAGAGATCAACAGGACTGCACTTCCCCTCCCCTTCCTAACGTGCACACAGAACGTGAGACTGACTGTAATTCGATCTCTCACCTGCAGGAGGAGAGGATCTGAAAGTATACAGTGGCAGGGAAGGCTTTAAATTCTAAAACCACATGCACGCTGCTTGCTCCAGATCGGGACATTTACCGGGACATCAGAAGATCGGGGCTGCATTCTTAAATCCGGGACTGTCCCGGGTAATCCGGGACTGTTGGCAACTATGTAATAAAGACACTGAATATATTTAGCACAGAAAAGCAAAAAATGCACAAAAGTACTTCACTACACAGCAGGACTGGGGGTCAAAATCACAGATCCACTAGTCTTGTTGTGTAATAAAGAAATCAAGGGTAACTGAACCAAAAAAAGTATATAAAACTGAGATTGCAGAAAATTACAACACAAAAACAAAAATGGCTAAATAACTTTACCGCACAGCAAGACTGGGGGTCAAAATGACAGACCCACTAGTCTTGATGGGTAATAAAGATGTTAACAGTAAATTCAATCCCACAAGTTATCAGTAAGAGGGGGTGGGGGAGGGGTAGAGGGGGAATATAAAGAGGGGTATTATATGTATAATAATATGGGTAAAACACAAATCTACACACAAAAACAAATACAATTATAGAAATAATATAAATAAACACCAAAATAAAAGAAACAGCAAAAAAAATCCAGAAAAACTGTCAAAATCAAAATGAATGAAAAATACAAAATAAAAAAATATGTTGATTTTGTGTGTGTGTGTGTGTTAGAGTGTAAATATGTGTTTGTAATTGTGTGTTAGTGTGTACTAAAGTGTGTAGATGTGTGTAATACAAAAAAAAAGTTTATAAACTAAATGTGTGTGTGTAAATACTGTACCAGTCCAGAAGACAGATGATCTAAAGCAGGCAGCAAGGTAAATCCCAGCAGGAAACACAGCAGATCACAGCAGGAGGGCTCTAGCAACGTAATCCACCAGGTAAGTTGTGAGAAAAATCCAGCAGGGGGCGGTTCCTTTACACTGAACATCAGCAAGTCACTCCCCATGTGACTTGTGATGTCAGTGCCTTCCCATTGGCTGCTCGGCGATCGTGGACCGGGGAGAGGTAAGTAACCCGGCATTGCTCGTTGCCTAGGGGGTTTGCAAGAGCGGGGAAGCGGTTTCCCCGCTCTCACTTCTGCCATTCTGCTCCCGGACCCGGAAGTGCTGCGGATCATGAATATACGATCTGTGGCAGTTTGGTACTTGTCTGCACAGATCGTATATTCACGATCTGTGGCAGGCAAAGGGTTAATCATCGTAATAATCATCTTTAAATGTTGTCATCAAACAGACAAATGCTTTCCGTTTACTTTGTTAGAAGGGAGACTAATGATTTACAGTACCAGACGTATGGTGGAGAAATGTGCTCTGCAGCTTATTTCAGAGCTGGTTTGCAAAATATCTTTATGAAATAGTTAACAGAAAAGAGATCCAGTGGCGTAACTAAGAATCACTGGGCCCCCCAGAAAAACTATGATGGGGCCCCTATACGTGCTTCATCCACATTGGTTTTCTGGGAGGAAGCTGTATCTGTCATAGGAAAAATATGAAGGTTAGGGTCCCTCCTGCAGCCCTGCTCCCCTGGTAGTTACACCCCTGCAGAGATCTGTTTAAACTTATGGAGATATAAAATACTGATCCTATGTGGTAGTCACATTTTCTTCTAGGTTATAAAGTAGACTGGACAGATGCCTTCCCATTTCCTGCTTAGTGTGCTACGTTCCTTAAACTTTCCTACATCAAACCGAAGCACAGTGTGTCATTGTGTTGAACCAATGCGATTGTGTTTGTGGCGCAGTGTGGCCATGCCCTAACAAAGTTTAAAAACAACGGATCCCGATATCTAGCAGGCAGATCTATAGTTACCACACTGCTTGGGACTGCACAAATGAATAGCAGCATAGTAAGGCTTGGATGTAGTCACTGCTGTAACAACTGATCACTTATCTAGCCTGGCACTGGGGAGTGGAGGGAGGTGTTACAAAGGCCATTCCATTACCTTGCCAGAAGAGTAAGGCGGGTGTTCCAAGTTAGCACATGATTGCGCCACAGGCAGAGGTCCCAGTCCAAACCTGTCACGCTTGTGCCTAGTGCTGAAGCACACTGAGTTTATAAGGTGCCATTTCTTCCTAGATAATTTTGTAACAAAAAACACTTCAGTGACCAAAAGAAATTCAGTGGTAACAAAATACATTTAGGGCTAGGCCACACTCATTGCGTTTTTAACCCGATAACTCATAAAAATACCCCCCACAAACTATTATCCTGAATTCTACAACACCTTTCAACACTATGTAGCACCACTGTTTTGTTCATTCATACCATCAATGGGTGTGGGCGCAGTTCTTCGTAGAGTTCCAGACTTTTCTGAAAATGGAAACAAAAAACTTCAAAGGTAAAAATCATGCCAAAATCTCATGAAGTTAAAAAGTACAAATTGTACTCAATCAATCTCCCAAATGTCCTGAATCAAACGGTATGCCATATGTTGTGTTACACACTGAACGTGGAAGCGAAAGCCACAAAGTGAGACAATGCATGATGGCTCAGAAACAGCGAAAATATTTAGCCAACTCCAAATTTGAAGTAGGCATTTTTTTCCACAAAACACCCTGATAACTCAAAATACCCCCCACAAACTATATATTCCTGAAATCTACACACCTTCAGCTATGTAGCACTGTAGTTCGTTCATTATACCATCAATGGTATGGGCGCAGTTCTTCGTAGGTTCGCACTTTTCGAAAAAATGAACAAAAAACAACTTCAAGTAAAAATCATGCCAAAACCTCATGGAATGTAAAAAAAGTTACTAAATATCAATCTCCTAAATGTCCTGAATCAACGGTATGCCATATGTGTGGTTACACCACGGACGTGGAGGCGACTAGTCAAAAAGTAAACAATGCGCAGTGAGCCAATAACACACATTTTCCCAGATTTTTCAAACTGAACACCCCTCTAACTTGGAAATACCCCCCACAAACTATATATTCTCAGAATCTAACATACCTTCAGCTACGTAACACTGTAGTTTCGTTCATTCATACCATCAATGGTGTGGGCGCAGTTCTTCTTAGAATTTGGCATTCACACAATTTTCTGGAAAATAGAAAAATACATTTCAAAGTTCAAAATCACACCAAAACCCCATGTAATGTAAAAAAAACTTACCAAAATACCATCTCCTAAATGTCCTGAATCAAACGGTATGCCATATGTGGGTTACACACCGGACGTGGAAGCGACTAGTCACAAATTAAGACAAGGCCCAGTGGCTTAATTCCAGAATTTTCACGGTAACCCCCTCCAACTCAGAAAACCCACCCCACAAAAACTATATATTTTTGGAATCTACATACCTTTAGCTATACAACAGTGCCATTTCTTTGTTTCATACATGGCAATCTTGTAGCCGCTTTCAAAGTAGTATTTCGAACTTTTAGCAGACAGAACTCGCACTTGATCCGGTGCCTGGAAAACCTGAAAATATGTTTCAAATCTTCCTACCTTGCTGGATTCTTTGCCTCTGTGTTGTTTGCCTATTGGCATTACGGAGAAAATACTGATAGCTTTGTGAAGGCTATTGAGCTTTTGCGTGAAAAAGTTTTGTAGCATCAGATCGAAATTCACTTTCTATTTCATCATTTGCCACAAGCGCCCTTGAACCTACAAGCTCTGCCGCCCCACACAAGACTAGTCTTTGAGCTTTTGCTGTGAAAAGTTTTGTAGCATCAGATCGAAAGATGATAATAAAATTCACTTTCTATTTTCATCATTTGCCACAAGCGCCCTTGAACCTACAGCTAGTCTGCCCCAGCCAAGACTAGGTGCTTCTGTTGAGTTTAGTTGTTACTCTCCAGTTTTTTTTCGGGCACACTTGAAAGATAAAAGCAGTTGTTAAATGCAATACATAGAACCATTCATACATTTACTGTAAATACACCCTGTTTACTGGTGTATTTTACAGGAACCTCAAAATCCTTGGGAAAAATAAACTAGCGGTTATAGTACAACATTACTGACCAATAAAACACATTGTACCTTATGTCCCCTTTACAGTAAATACCTATTTTAACTAGAAGGAGACCTTACTGTCCCACCACAAAGCTATTTCAGAAAAAGGCAAATGAACCCCGGAGCATGCCAATAGGGCCTAGACACCCCACAAATCCAGAGAGCCTCCTATCCTATCTAACTTCAAAGTGCACCAAAGTATGGTAGCGCTCAATACAGGGCTCTAGCAAACTAAGGCAGGCTTCTAGGGCACTTAGGACAAAATACCTTGTATCCTCGCCCTAGTCCCATTTTTACGGCAAACCTTGCAGGCTCTCTGGGGATGCTGCTTATTAGGTGTGGGTGGGATGGGTTCTAAAAATGCTACAATCTAGCTACATTTCATTACTAGGCATCTCCGGGACCTCCTCTACACTACCAAACAACATAGCTGGAATAAGCTGCAGCTGAAACTTATAATAGACAGTACAGGCTCTGGTACCACTGTCTTGTAACAATATCAGAATTATGTAGGGCCGTTTGCAAAATATAATGGCTAATTTATTGTACCAGCCTTTGTTTTTTCTGGTGGCGTTGTAGTAAGTGTTGGATTCGATCAGTTTTGGTCAACGCCACCCTGTACTTGTTGTATTCTTTGCTACAGAGTGGTCTAATTTGGGGGGGCTACCACCACTTCTGTGCCCTACTCTTACCGACTCATCGTGGATGGTGTCAGCATGAATACAACCTTAGTATCACAAAACTGATAGCCAGGAGCCATGCTTCTTAGAGCAAAATTCCTCCACGCTTTTAGTGTCTTATCCAGTAAGCCTTGGGCAAACCCTTTCCGAATAGGATTTATGTGCCACAGGCTGGGGTGTCAAAAGAATAAGTATCTAAACAAGGGAATACTTGTATAAAGTTACCCATATAGTGCTAACCTTGGCCCAGCAATGGAAAATGAGCTCCCAGACTATCTTGCCACTGACCGTTAAATCCAGTGGACAACCTGGGGGCCTAACTGTGAGTCCTTGCCCTCATTTCATAAACTTGCTAGTGTACCCATTATACTTTCGCAGAGCTTATGTAATTTGATGCCATAGCGAGAACGCTTACTTGGCATGTATTGACGGAATATTAGGCGCCCTTTTTAGAGCATAGGGGACTCATCAATACAGATATTCTGGGAAGGGATGTATAAACCTCTGTGCAAAGCGTTTAGACAGGCTATCAATAAAAGGGCCTCAATTATGAATCCTGCATGCCCGGGTTGCCCGGGGGAACAGCTGGGTGTTAATCGTTAAATGCTAACGCAATAAGATTTGGTACGTTTTCTTAGGCATTACAGCTGAAAAAAGGGGGAGGAAATTATAGTGGTCGTATCCCATGCCTTCCAATGTATTGTTTCTTTACGAGACCCATTGAAAGAGTGAGGGCAAAAAATTTTTTCATTTCCACTATTGTGGTGGGATACCATGCACGAGCAGTGAATATACACCTAATTGGTGTGTGGGCAATATACTGCTCGGCAAATAGATTAGTAAGTGGACCACAATCCTGTAGGATTGCGTCCGTCCGAAACTCTGAAAAAGCTAGCACTCAAAATTACTGGTGTCCCCTTCACGCCAGGGACTGCTAAAAATCAGGAATTTGGGGGGTAAAAATTAGCGGGAGGCCTCCACGCAGGCTCTCCTCCAACTGCAAGCAGCCCATCAACACCCCATCATCTACCCCATAGGCCAACAGCTAGGACCGAACTCCCATCATCAGCAGAACACTACTCTCTAAGGCTGTAGACAGTGTCACTACTGCACCATGCTCGTCAGAATCGGATGATTCTGATCCACTGGGTAAATACTCAGGGTCGCATCAGCATCAGAAAATCACTCTTCCTCGAGCTGGTCAGCATACAGTATCTAGCACCTCCTTACAGAAAAGCTCTTCTTCTTCAGCCATGTATCAAAAGTCACTGTACCAATTTTTTTTTCAAACAAAAGACCTGCATTAACCCCTTCAGCAAAAGACCTGAAGTTACCCCTTCAGCAAAAACGACCTGAGGTTGACCTCAAGCAAACTAGTAACAATGTTTTCAACTTTCCAACTTTCAACACTTTCTAGAAAGCACCAGAAAACTGAAATACTATCAAAAACTAAACCTAAATGACAGTTATACAAAATTTAACACCGTACAATTCCACAATACAGAAATAACTTTTATATATTTTAGATAACTTATAAAACAGAAATCAAGGGTAACTGAAGCAAAAAAAACTATATAATAACATAGTTGCCAACATTCTCAAAAAAATTCTAGGGACACATTTTTTAAATTGTTGTGTGCCACACAAGTTTTAGCCCCTCCCCAACTTTCAGTTCACGCTCACTTTTTAATGTAAAAATAGACGAAAGACAGTAATAGAACAGAGCACAAATAGCTGGAAGAATGACAACGAGATAGAGAGAGACACATAGGGAGAAAGACAGCTAAGGGACAGACAGAGCGCTAGAAAGACGATAGTTAGATAGAATGACAGCTGTAGACAATAGAGCTAGAGAAACAGAGATATATAGACGACGACAGACAGACAGATAGATAATATATACTGTAATAGATAGAGATAATAGACAGACAGACATATAATCTGTAGATACGATAGAAAGATAGAGCAAGCAGAGTTAGATAGATAGAATATGATATATAGAGGGTAGCAGATTAGATAGATAGAATATAGATATATAGGATGGATAAGGAGTTAGATAGATAGAAGATAGATATATATATATATATAGAGACAGAGAGAGAGATAGATAGATAGCAGAGTTAGATAGATATGATATATCGAGAGAGAGATAGCAGAGTTTACTAGTAGCATAGTTAGATAGATCATAAGCAGGAGAAGATAGATAGATAGATTATATAGCAGTTAGATAGATGATAGATTAGATAGATAGCAAGTTAGATAGATAGATAATAGCAGAGATAGAATACAGATAGATATGAAATAGATAGCAAGATTGGATAGATAGATAGTATTAGATGCAGTAGTTAGATAATAGATAGAGCAAGTAATAGATAGTATATAGCAGAGTTAGATAGATAGATAGATGGATAGCAAGTTAGATAGATAGATAATGGATAGCAGAGTTAATAGATAGATAGCAGAGTTAGATAGATAGAGTAGCAGAGTTTCGATAGATATATAGATCGAAAGCATAGTTAGATCGATAGATAGATAGCAGATTTAGATAGATAGATAGACAGATGCAGAGTTAATGATAGATAGCAAGTTAGATAGAGATAGATAGATAGATAGATAGCGAGTTAGATAGATAGCATAGATAGATAGATAGATAGATAGCAGTTAAGATTATAGAGAAGAGATAGATAGATAGCAGAGTTTAGATAGATAGATATGATAGATAGCAGAGTTAGATAGATAGACATACAGATAGATAGAACTAGATGGCATACAGAGCTAAAGTAACAGACAGGCGAGATAGATCACAACCTCAAATGTGTTTCAGGCAGAGAAGTTCAACAGGACTGCACTTCCCCCTCCCCTTCCTAAACGTGCACACACGAACGTGAGACTGACTGTAATTCGATCTCTCACCTGCAGGAGGAGGGATCTGAAAGTAGTAACAGTGCAGGGAAGGCTTTAAATTCTAAAAACCCATGCACGCTGCTTGCTCCATCGGGACCTTTACCGGGGACATCAAAGATCGGGCTGCATTCTTAAAATCCGGGACTGTCCGGGTAATCCGGGACTGTTGGCAACTATGTAATAAACACTGAATAATTTAGCACAGAAAAGCAAAAAATGCACAAAAGTACTTCACTACACAGCAGGACTGGGGGTCAAAATCACAGATCCACTAGTCCTTGTTTTTAATAAAAGAAATCAGGGTAAACTGAACCAAAAAAAGTATATAAAACTGAGATTGCAGAAAATTACAACCACAAAACAAAAATGGCTAAATAACTTTACCGCACAGTCAAGACTGGGGGTCAAATGACGACCACTAGTCTTATGGGTAATAAAGATGTTAACAGTAATTCAATCCCACCAAGTTTCCAGTAAGGGTGGGGGAGGGTGAGGGGGATATAAAGGGTATAGAGGGGGTATAAGAGTGTAAACACAAATATCACACAAAAAACAAATACAATTATAGAAATAATATAAATAACACCAAAATAAAAGAAACAGCAAAAAAAATCAGAAAAAACTTGTCAAAAAAAATCGAAATGATGAAAAATACAAAATAAAAAAATATGTGATTTTGTGTGTGTG
Organism: Hymenochirus boettgeri; assembly: GCA_019447015.1. Lineage (NCBI taxonomy): Eukaryota > Metazoa > Chordata > Amphibia > Anura > Pipidae > Hymenochirus > Hymenochirus boettgeri. The sequence continues at coordinate 286,325,000 of CM033476.1, forward strand.
TGTGTGTTGAGTGTAAAATATGTTGTTTGTAATTGTGTGTTGTGTATACAAAGTGGTGTAGATGTGTTGTAATAAAAAAAAATTTTATAAACTAAATGTGTGTGTGTAAATACTGTACCAGTCCCAAAGACAGATGATCTAAAGGCAGCAGGTAAATCCCAGCAGGAAACACAGCATCACAGCAGGAGGGCTCTAGCAACGTAATCCACCAGTAAGTTGTGAGAAAAATCCAGCAGGGGGCGTTCCTTTACACTGAACATCACAAGTCACTCCCCATGTGACTTGTGATGTCAGTGCCTTCCATTGGCTGCTCGGCGATCGTGGACCGGGGAGAGGTAGTAACCGGCATTGCTCGTTGCCTAGGGGGTTTTGCAAGAGCGGGGAGCGGTTTCCCCGCTCTCACTTCTGCCATTCTGCCCCGACCCGGAGTGCTGCGATCATGAATATACGATCTGGTGGCATTTTGTATTGTCTGCCAGATCGTATATTCACGATCTGTGGCAGGCGAAGGGTTTAATCAACGTAATAATCATCTTTAAATGTTGTCATCAAACAGACAAATGTTTCCGTTTACTTTGTTAGAAGGGAGACTAATGATTTACAGTACCAGACGTATGGTGGAGAAATGTGCTCTGCAGCTTATTTCAGAGCTGGTTTGGCAAATATCTTTATGAAATAGTTAACAGAAAAGAGTCCAGTGGCGTAACTAAAATCACTGGCCCCCCAGAAAAACTATGATGGGGCCCCTATACGTGCTTCATCCACATTGGTTTTCTGGGAGGAAGCTGTATCTGTCATAGGAAAAATATGAAGTTAGGGTCCCTCCTGCAGCCCTGCTCCCCTGGTAGTTACACCCCTGCAGAGATCTGTTAAACTTTGGAGATATAAAATACTGATCCTATGGGTAGTCACATTTTCTTCTAGGTTATAAAGTAGACTGGACAGATGCCTTCCCATTTCCTCTGCTTAGTGTGCTACGTTCCTTAACTTTCCTACATCAAACCGAAGCACAGTGTGTCATTGTGTTGACCAATGCGATTGTGTTTGTGCGGCAGTGTGGCCATGCCCTAACAAGTTTAAAAACAACGGATCCCGATATCTAGCAGGCAATCATAGTTACCACCACTGCTTGGGACTGCACAAATGAATACAGCATAGTAAGGCTTGGATAGTCACTGCTGTAACAACTGATCACTTATCTAGCCGGCACTGGGAGTGGAGGGAGGTTTACAAAGGCCATTCCATTACCTTGCCAGAAGAGTAAGGCGGGTGTTCCAAGTTAGCACATGATTGCGCCACAGGCAGGCCAGTCTCAAACCTGTCACGCTTGTGCCTAGTGCTGAAGCACACTGAGTTTATAAGGTGCCATTTCTTCCTAGATATTTGTACAAAAAACACTTCAGTGACCAAAGAAATTCAGTGGTAAAAAATACATTTAGGGCTAGGCCACACTCATTGCGTTTTTCTTGCGATTACGCATGCGTTTTTTTCCCGATCATTGGAATCCGCGCAATGCACCTAAACCGCGCGTTTTCGGGTGCAATCTGCTTGCGATCTGCATTCCTCATTTTTAATCACAATCGCAAGTGTTTTTCCTATACTTAATGAAAAAACGCATGCACAAATGCAACAAAATCGCACAGAAATTGCATGCGATTCTGTGTGCGATTGTGGCGCAGTGTGGCCGTGCCTTAGTGAACAAAAAAAAAACTTTGGGTACAAAACTATAGTCAGCCAAAGAAGTTCTGTGGTAACAAAGCACATTTGTTCAACAAAAATATTTTGATCACACTATATTTATCGACCAAAAGAAATTCGGTGGTAACAAAATACATTTAGTCATAAACAATGTTTTGTTAAAAAAAACTATAATTAATGACCAAAGAAATTCGATGGTTACAAAACATTAACATTTAGTAAAAAGTAAAAAACAACCTGTAGTTCTGTAGCACCAAAATGTATATTTTGATGACCAAATTTTTTCTGTAAACAAATGTACACTGGATTGAAACAGAATTTTTTCTTGTATACAAAAAGTGGTGAAAAGAAATATGCTGGCAAAAAGAAAATTTTGTAGACCAAATACATCTTGTGCATAAGTGTTTAGTAAAATAACTAAGGGTAAATGGCAAGCTTTCCCTTTAATCTTTGTTAAAAAAAATATATAACTGGTAAATTGTTTTCTTTCCCTTAATCCCTTCAGAAAAATGTGTACACTTAATGACTCTTGTCCATAATATATTTCCCTTGAAACTCTTTAAAAAGAAATATCTGTTATATGATCCACTTCCCCTTTAAAAATGGTAATTGTCATACATTGCCTAATGTAAAAAATACACTGTATTTATAAATCTGGTAAATGGAAAAACGTTTCTTTAGTCTCTGCTGTAAGAAAATACTACTGAATGGTGGGGAACCTAATGTGGCAAATCTAAAGGTTCATTTGAAGGTTACTAATAAATGTATTATTTCACTAATTCACTGAACTTTTTACCAAACGTATAAAAAATGTACCAAATGTATAAAACACACAAAATTTACAATTTGGTTCAAGAAATAATTTGGTGAACATAATTGCTCTACAGAAATTATTTGGTGAACTGAATGATAGACTTGTTGGCAAATTTGTTTTACATAAATCATTGGTGAACAGAAAAGACAGACTTGTCCACCAAAATTATTTGGTGCAAGATTGTTCCACAGAAATTATTTGGTGAACAGAATTGTTTTACAGAAATTTGGTGAACCTTTAAGATTGTTGTGTTTTAAACAAAACCACATTACTTACCTTTGCGAGATCCTGCAATTTTGTAAATCCCTTGTGAGGTTTACTGAGTTGTGGGATCCCGTCAGGTAAGAAGCACCACTCTGTGCATCTGTCTTAAAGGCCTATATTACATAAGCTGCGCTGCCTTATTTTCAAGAATTTGAATGCTCTATCCCATGCCCTAATCCCCTCCGCTCCACCACCCCAGATAACGTCTATGCCACGCTCCCTTCACGTCTACCCCACCCCACACAAACCCTACCTGTCGGGAAGCTACATTTACAGGGTAAGATGTCTGTAAAGTAAGGAGTTAGGGCTAGGCCCCACTAGCCTATTTTGGTGGGTGCACTGTATGCTGCTTTAGCTCAGCACACCCAATAGAAGTGGATGGGGAGCCCATCCGGTGCCCTGCGCTACAATCCTTTTCGCATGCGATCGCCATTTTTGGTGCCCATCACATGGGCAGCAATAGGGTAACATCAAAGCAATCGCAGCGCATGCGCAAGGCGCGCACACTTGTGATTTCGCTGCGTATCGCGATTCTTGTGTGCTACCTAGTGTGCCTAGAAAAATAAGGACTGTGCCATTTATGTATTTTCTTACAGCAGAGATTAAAGGAAACGTTTTCCATTACCAGAATTTACTTAGTTAATATATGACAATTACCATTTTTAAAGGGGAAGTGTATCATAGATATTTCTTATTAGAGAGTTTAAAGGGAAATCCATTAAGGGCAAGAGTCTTAAGTGTACACATTTTTTTTCTGAAGGCATTAAAGGGAAAGCAAACAATTTACCAGTTTATATTTTTTTTAACACAGATTAAAGGGAAAACTTGCCATTTACCATTCCAAACATAATTCTTGGTGCACAAAATTGCATTTTAAGACAAAGTATGCTTGTTTTTCCTTCATTTTGTGACTAAAACTTACACATGCGCTACAAGATTTTTTGGTCTACCAAATTTTCTTTTTGCCAAATAATGTTTACTCTTGTATACAAAAACTATTCTGTTTCAACCCACAGTTCATTTTGTTACACAAAAGGGGGGCTGTGGAGCTCCTGTGGCAAAATTACTTTTATAACATATAGTGAAAGTGCTACTGATCTGACCAAAACATTAGAACACAAGAAAAGAGATGATCAATGCACATTCCTGGGCCCCGTATATCATATTCTTTGCTAGTGCAAACCTAAACAGTTACGTTTTATGCATAAAAGTGAAAAGCCTTCCAACCACGTCAAGGTAACCCCAGTATGGAAGGTCCTAACAGTTTACCTTGGGTTATTTATCTGGGCTGACACTCCCTGCTTGGTTGCATTTCTTGGAAGGTTGTCTCCCTGACCTTGCATTGGATTAGTATTCAGGCTATCACTTCCCCCCACCTACTGCTTTTAACAAGGAGGGAAGAGGGCCTCTCATCCAATGCTTAGTATTCAAGGCATAAGACCTCCAATTAAAGGGATGTGTTGGGGGGTGCTACTACCACATGGAGCTTGGTCAATCTTCCTGCAGAGAAACTCTGCTACAATATATACACAAAAGGGGGGCTGTGGGAGCACTCCTGTGGCCAAAATTACTTTATAACAAATAGTGAAGTGCTACTAATCTGACCAAAACATTAGAACAACAAGAAAAGAGATGATCAATGCACATTCCTGGGCCCCATATATCCTAATATCTGTGCTAGTGCAAACAGTAAAAACATGGGGGTTTTAGTTACAATTTTATGCATAAAGTGAAAAGCCTTCCAACCACGTCAAGGTACCCCAGTATGGAAGGTCCTAACAGTTTACCTGGGTCACTCATCTGGGCTGACACTCCCTGCTTGATGCATTTTTTCTTGGGAAGGTTGTCTCCCTGACCTTGCATTGGATTAGTATACAGCACGTTCATTTTGTTCACCAAAATAGATTTGGTGGTCATTGAAAATATATACTTTGGTGCTACAGTTGTTTTTTGTTAACTATATGTATATTTTGATCGACTAAATACAATGTTTTGGTAACATTTTTTGACTAAATATGTAGAAAAGGAGCTAGAAAGCTTGGATTTTCAAGGGGGGGGGATTCCTAAATGGGTACCACTGAACAGCCCAGAAGGAGATTCATGACTGAATACATTCATGTGTTCTATTATATATGGATCATGTAACATATTATATATATTTTGTGTCCATAGGAGACCATTTGCTGTGGCCGACCACTTTATAGTGGTGAAAGGTCAGGACAGAAATGTGCCATGTGTACTATGTTCTGTTTTACTGATAACTCCACATTTACATTACGTTACCATTTGTCTTTTAAAGCCAGAGCTGTGACACTGATGGTGGATCTGACAGAATATATATATATTTATATATACAATATGTATACCAAACAACTGGCTCCTGCCAAGGTATAAAAATAGCCTGGGTGCTGCTACAGGATGCAATAAAACAAAAGTATAAAGGTATAGAGCCTCCCAAGGACTTATAACATTTTAATTAGTGGTCAAACAGGCCACTAATTCAAAATATATAAAGTCCTTGGGAGGCTTATACCTTTATACTTTTTTTAATATAATAAAAATGCATTATATATATACTTTTTTTTTAATGCAATGTGACAACAGCTATACAACCACCCCCAGGATTTCCTAATTTCCCTATTCCTGCTCACTAAGCTCCATCACAGTGTAGTAGGTACAGTAGTACTGAATATAAACCCAGTCTAGCAATCACCTCAGGCAGCTGAAGAGTCTAGGCTGCTGTCAATCACAGGGCAGACTGGAACACTTTTGAAATATACAAATGCTCTTACTCACACGCTCAATTGACAGCGTAACAATCTATGGACACAGGAGAGGTAGAACAGCAGACGAACTGAGCAGACGGGGGATTCCAGGCACACAGAAATCCCCCCTAAACAAAAGGAACAAAAAGCCTTCACTAAGCATAAAAATGGAGAAACACCTCCTTATAACCAAGGCATTGTGCACTTGCGATTAGCATGCGTTTTTTTCCCGATCATTGGAATCGCGGCAATGCACCTAAACCGCGCGTTTTCGGGTGCAATGCGATTGCGATCTGCATTCCTCATTTTAAAATCACAATCGCAGTGTTTTCCTATACTTAATGAAAAAACGCATGCACAAATGCAACAAAATCGCACATGAATTGCATGCGATTCTGTGTGCGATTGTGGCGCAGTGTGGCCGTGCCCTTAGTGAACAAAAAAAAACTTTGGGTACAAAACTATAGTCGACCAAAAGAAGTTCTGTGGTAACAAAGCACATTTAGTCAACAAAATATTTTGATCACACTATATTTAGTCGACCAAAGAAATTCGGTGGTAACAAAATACATTTAGTCAATAAAAACAATGTTTTGTTTAAAAAAACTATAATTAATCGACCAAAGAAATTCGATGGTTACAAAACATACATTTATAAAGAGGTCCCAGTCCAAACCTGTCACGCTTGTGCCTAGTGCTGAAGCACACTGAGTTTATAAGGTGCCATTTCTTCCTAGATAATTTTGTAACAAAAAACACTTCAGTGACCAAAAGAAATTCAGTGGTAACAAAATACATTTAGGGCTAGGCCACACTCATTGCGTTTTTCTTGCGATTACGCATGCGTTTTTTCCCGATCATTGGAATCGCGGCAATGCACCTAAACCGCGCGTTTTCGGGTGCAATGCGATTGCGATCTGCATTCCTCATTTTTAATCACAATCGCATGCGTTTTCCTATACTTAATGAAAAAACTCATGCACAAATGCAACAAAATCGCACATGAAATCGCATGCGATTCTGTGTGCGATTGTGGCGCAGTGTGGCCGTGCCCTTAGTGAACAAAAAAAAACCTTTGGGTACAAAACTATAGTCGACCAAAAGAAGTTCTGTGGTAACAAAGCACATTTAGTCAACAAAAATATTTTGATCACACTATATTTAGTCGACCAAAAGAAATTCGGTGGTAACAAAATACATTTAGTCAATAAAAAACAATGTTTTGTTTAAAAAAACTATAATTAATCGACCAAAGAAATTCGATGGTTACAAAACATACATTTAGTAAAAAGTAAAAAAAACAACTGTAGTCTGTAGCACCAAAATGTATATTTTGATGACCAAATTTTTTCTGTAAACAAAATGTACACTGGATTGAAACAGAATTTTTTCTTGTATACAAAAAGTGGTGAAAAGAAATATGCTGGCAAAAAGAAAATTTTGTAGACCAAATACATCTTGTAGCATAAGTGTTTAGTAAAATGAACTAAGGGTAAATGGCAAGCTTTCCCTTTAATCTTTGTTAAAAAAAATATATAAACTGGTAAATTGTTTTCTTTCCCTTTAATCCCTTCAGAAAAATGTGTACACTTAATGACTCTTGTCCATAATATATTTCCCTTGAAACTCTTTAAAAAGAAATATCTGTTATATGATACACTTCCCCTTTAAAAATGGTAATTGTCATACATTGCCTAAATGTAAAAATACACTGTATTTATAAATTCTGGTAAATGGAAAACGTTTCTTTAGTCTCTGCTGTAAGAAAATACTACTGAATGGTGGGGAACCTAATGTGGCAAATCTAAAGGTTCATTTGAAGGTTACTAATAAATGTATTATTTCACTAATTCACTGAACTTTTTACCAAACGTAAAAAATGTACCAAATGTATAAAACACACAAAATTTACAATTTGGTTCACAGAAATAATTTGGTGAACATAATTGCTCTACAGAAATTATTTGGTGAACTGAATTGATAGACTTGTTGGACAAATTTGTTTTACATAAATCATTTGGTGAACAGAAAAGACAGACTTGTCCACCAAAATTATTTGGTGGACAAGATTGTTCCACAGAAATTATTTGGTGAACAGAATTGTTTTACAGAAATTTGGTGAACATTATAAGATTGTTGTGTTTTATAGACAGAGGACAATCTAAAACCAGCATTACTTACCTTTGCGAGATCCTGCAATTTTGTAAATCCCTTTGTGAGGTTTACTGAGTTGTGGGATCCCGGTCAGGTAAGAAGCACCACTCTGTGCATCTGTCTTAAAGGCCTATATTACATAAGCTGCGCTGCCTTATTTTCAAGAATTTGAATGCTCTATCTCCATGCCCTAATCTGCCTCCGCTCCACCCCCAGATAACGTCTTATGCCACGCTCCCTTCTCGTCTACCCCACACCACCTCCTACCCTGTCGGGAAGCTACATTTGACAGGGTAAGATGTCTGTAAAGTAAGGAGTTAGGGCTAGGCCCCACTAGCCTATTTTGGTGTGCACTGTATGCTGCTTTAGCTCAGCACACACCAATAGAAGTGGATGGGGATGGCCCATCCGGTGCCCTGCGCTACCAATCCTTTTCGCATGCGATCGCCATTTTTGGTGCCCATCACATGGGCAGCAATAGGGTAACATCAAAGCAATCGCAGCGCATGCGCAAGGCAGCGCACTTGTGATTTCGCTGCGTATCGCGATTCTTGTGTGCTACCTAGTGTGCCTAGAAAATAAGGACTGTGCCATTTAGTAGTATTTTCTTACAGCAGAGATTAAAGGAAACGTTTTCCATTTACCAGAATTTACTTAGTTAATATATGACAATTACCATTTTTAAAGGGGAAGTGTATCATAGATATTTCTTATTAGAGAGTTTAAAGGGAAATCCATTAAGGGCAAGAGTCATTAAGTGTACACATTTTTTTTCTGAAGGCATTAAAGGGAAAGCAAACAATTTACCAGTTTATATTTTTTTTAACACAGATTAAAGGGAAAACTTGCCATTTACCATTACCAAACATAATTCTTGGTGCACAAAATTGCATTTTTAAGACAAAGTATGCTTGTTTTTCCTTCATTTTGTGTACTAAAAACTTACACATGCGCTACAAGATTTATTTGGTCTACCAAATTTTCTTTTTGCCAAAATAATGTTACTCTTGTATACAAAAACTATTCTGTTTCAACCCACAGTTCATTTTGTTACACAAAAGGGGGGCTGTGGGAGCTCCTGTGGCAAAATTACTTTATAACATATAGTGAAAGTGCTACTGATCTGACCAAAACATTAGAACAAACAAGAAAAGAGATGATCAATGCACATTCCTGGGCCCCGTATATCATAATATCTTTGCTAGTGCAAACCGTAAAAACAGTTACAGTTTTATGCATAAAAGTGAAAAGCCTTCCAACCACGTCAAGGTAACCCCAGTATGGAAGGTCCTAACAGTTTACCTTGGGTTATTTATCTGGGCTGACACTCCCTGCTTGGTTGCATTTTCTTGGGAAGGTTGTCTCCCTGACCTTGCATTGGATTAGTATTACAGGCTATCACTTCCCCCCCACCTACTGGCTTTTAACAAGGAGGGAAGAGGCCTCTCATCCAATGCTTAGTATTCAAGGCATAAGACCTCCAATTAAAGGGATGTGTTGGGGGTGCTACTACCACATGGAAGCTTGGTCAATCTTCCTGCAGAGAAACTCTGCTACAATATATACACAAAAGGGGGGCTGTGGGAGCACTCCTGTGGCAAAATTACTTTATAACAAATAGTGGAAGTGCTACTAATCTGACCAAAACATTAGAACAAACAAGAAAAGAGATGATCAATGCACATTCCTGGGCCCCATATATCCTAATATCTGTGCTAGTGCAAACAGTAAAAACATGGGGGTTTTAGTTACAATTTTATGCATAAAAGTGAAAAGCCTTCCAACCACGTCAAGGTAACCCCAGTATGGAAGGTCCTAACAGTTTACCTTGGGTCACTCATCTGGGCTGACACTCCCTGCTTGATTGCATTTTCTTGGGAAGGTTGTCTCCCTGACCTTGCATTGGATTAGTATTACAGGCAGTTCATTTTGTTCACCAAAATAGATTTTGGTCATTGAAATATATACTTTGGTGCTACAGTTGTTTTTTGTTAACTATATGTATATTTTGATCGACTAAATACAATGTTTTGGTAACAATTTTTTTGACTAAATATGTAGAAAAGGCAGCTAGAAAGCTTAGGGATTTTCAAGGGGGGGGGATTCCTAAATGGGTTACCACTGAACAAGCCCAGAAGGAGATTCATGACTGAATACATTCATGTGTTCTATTATATATGGATCATGTAACAATATTATATATATTTGTGTCCATAGGAGACATTTGCTGTGGCCGACCACTTTATAGTGGTGAAAGGTCAGGACAGAAAATGTGTCCATGTGTACTATGTTCTGTTTTACTGATAACTCCACATTTACATTACGTTACCATTAGTGTCTTTTAAAGCCAGAGCTGTGACACTGATGGTGGATCTGACAGAATATATATATATTTATATATACAATATGTATACCAAACAACTGGCTCCTGCCAAGGTATAAAAATAGCCTGGGTGCTGCTACAGGATGCAATAAACAAAAGTATAAAGGTATAGAGCCCTCCCAAAGGACTTTATATAATTCTAATTAGTGGTCAACAGGCCACTAATTCAAATTATATAAAGTCATTTGGGAGTGCTCTATACCTTTATACTTTTTTAATATAGATAAAAATGCATTATATAATTTTTTTTTTAATGCAATGTTGACAATCAGCTATAAACCACCTCCCGGATTTCCTAATTCCCTATTCCTGCTCACTAAGCTCCATCACAGTGTAGTAGGTACAGTAGTACTGAATATAAACCCAGTCTATCAATCACCTCAGGCAGCTGAAGAGTCTAGGCTGCTGTCAATCACAGGGCAGACTGGAACTTTTTGAAATATACAAATGCTTCTTACTCAGCTCAATTGACAGCGTAACAATCTATGGACACCAGGAGAGGTAGAACAGCAGACTGAACTGAGCAGACGGGGGATTCCAGGCACCAGAAATCCCCCCTAAACAAAAGGAACAAAAAGTCCTTCACTAAGCATAAAAATGGAGAAACACCTTCTTATAACACAAGGCATTGTGCATAAACCACCCGCACTCCTCGTAGATCACGTCCACACGTCTCAATTGCAGTGATATATTATAATATTGTGGTGTGGTCTTTTTTGTGGTGGTAGGCACACTATATTTATAAATATAGAAAACATAAAACCACATTAAAGAAAGGGTAACTACATGAAACCATATTATAGCCAATTAATATTGTTTAATGTCTAAATCAGTATTTCTCAACCCTTAGGGTTCCCTAGGAGGTTGCTATAGGTTTTTCAGGAGATAGTGATAGGAGCTGTACAGAAACAATCCATTGGGATTCATTTGAGTGCGTTCTTAATAAAGATATATTTATTCATCTCTCTAAATAAAAATATGGAATCCTTTGTTTTATGTAGGGGATCTTTGAAAAAATGAAAACTCTCTCTGAAGTTCCCAAGTCTTGCAACACTAGTCTAGATGAAAGGATAGTAAATTGTACATTATACAATTTATACTTTATATTCTACTATTGTCATTCTATAGGTCTGCATCATACTTGTTCTATGTGTTTTAATAGTTTTAACCAATTTCCGGTAACTGGGTCTTTTTTGTTCCCTGTAGAATAGTCTTGAGCTGACACTTTATGATCGGGATATCGTATTGGATGACAAGCTTTCTTCTGTTGTTTTTGACATAGGAAGCATTAAACTTGGGCAGATCACTAAGAGAGTCTTCAAACTTGATCCAAAGGTGTGTCAGTGCATGTGTGTTTCTCTGTATGTAGCTATATTTTATAACCGACCATTAATGAGCCACCTAATTCATACAAAGCTGATAATAAAAAGAAAATTCAAGGCTAAACCATTAACCATCTCATATGGATTGAGGTTAACTGTGTCTAAAGCAAAACAGTACACAACCAACACCATTTCTACCATTAACATGCATTCTCCCATAATTCTCATCAGGCCCACCATTTCTGCCATTGACATACACACTCCCATAATGCTCACCAGGTCCACCATTTCTACCATTAGCATACGCACTCCCATAATCCTCACCAGGTCCACCATTTCTACCATTAACATACACACTCCCATAATGCTCACCAGGTCCACCATTTCTACCATTAACATACACACTCCTATAATCCTCACCAGGTCCACCATTTCTACCATTAACATACACACTTCCATAATGCTCACCAGGTCCACCATTTCTACCATTGACATACACACTTCCATAATGCTCACCAGGTCCACCATTTCTACCATTAACATACGCACTCCCATAATGCTCACCAGGTCCACCATTTCTGCCATTAACATACACACATCCATAATGCTCACCAGGTCCACCATTTCTACCGTTAACATACGCACTCCCATAATGCCCTCACCGTCCACCATTTCCTGCCATTGACATAGACACTTCCATAATGCTCACCAGAGGGCCCACCATTTCTAGCCGTTACATACGACACTTCCATAAGCCTCACAGGGTCCCCATTTCTGCCTTAACATACACACTCCCATAAGTGCCTCACCAGGTCCAACATCTTTCACCGTTAACATATGGCATTCCAATAATGTCACCAGTCAACCATTTACGCTAACATACACACATCCATAATGCCACCAGGTCCACCATTTCTCCATTAGACATCTACATCTCCACAGTAATGCTCACCAGGTCCCCATGTTCTACAGTGACATTACACACTCCGCATAATGCCTCACCAAGGTCATCCACACATTTCTACATTGTTCCCATATGCCACCGGCACATTTTCTCGTACACATATACCATAATGACACCAGGTCCACCATTTACCTAACATCTTTCCTATGTTCCATACCATTCTCACGATAACATACATATAAGGCCTCACCAGGTCACCCCATTTCTACCATTAACCATGACGCACTTCCCATAATGCTCACCAGGTCCACATTCTACAACTTAACATACACATACTCCCTAATGCTCACAGGTCCACCATTTTCCTGACATAATACCTACCATACCTACGGTCACCATTATGCCACACAGTAACACCTAGCCTTGTCACCATTCACATACAACTCTATAATGCTCACCAGGTCACATTTCACCTTAACATAACACTCCTTAATGCTCACAGGTCCACATTTCCTACAGTAAAATCTCCCATAATCTCACCAGGTCCAACAGTTCTACCAGTAACGCAACAATCTCCCATAATGCATCACCAGTCCACCATTTTCTGCCATTGACATAAACACTCCCTTAATGCTCACCAGGTCCACCATTTCTACCATTGACATACACACTCCATAATGCTCACCAGGTCACCATTTCTTCCATTGACATACACACTCTATAAACATCACCAGGTCCACCTTTCTACCATTGACAACACACTCCATAATGCAACACCGGTCCACCCATTTAATACCATTACATACACACCTCCCATAATGCCTCACCAGGTCCACCATTTCTACCATTAACATACACACTCCTATAATGCACCCAGGTCCACCATTTCTGCATGACATTACAACATCTCCCATAATGCTCACCAAGGTCCACCATTTACCATTGACATACCACCATCCCATAATCCTCACCAGGTCCACCATTTCTGCCATTAACATACCACTCCATATATGCTCACCAGGTCCACCATTTCTACCATTGAACATAACACTCCATAATGCTCACCAGGTCCACCATTTCTACCAGTTAACATACACACTTTCCAAATGCTCACCAGGTCCACCATTCTACATAACATAAACACTCCCATAATGCTCACCAGGTCCACCATTTCTACCTTAACATACCACCTCCCATAATGCTCACAGGTCTCCACCTTCTACCTAACATAGACCTCTCCCATAATCCTCACCAGGTCCACCATTCTACCATTACATAACACTCCCATAATTCCTCACCAGGGTCCACCATTTCTCCATTAACCAACACATCCATAATGCTCACCAGGTCCACCATTTCTACCATTGACATACACACTCCTATAATGCTCACCCGGTCCACCATTCTACGTTAACATACATCCCATAATCCTCACCAGGTCCACCATTTCTACATATAACATACATTCCCATAATGCTCACCAGGTCCACCATTTCTACCATTGACAACACACTCATAATCTCACCAGGTCCACCATCTTACTACATTAACATACACACTCCATAATGCTCACCAGGTCCACCATTTCTACCATTACATACACCACACTCTATATCTCACAGGTCCCCCATTTCTGCCATTGAACATACACACATCCATAATGCTCACCAGGTCCACCATTTCTAACATTGGACATACATTCTCCCATAATGACTCACCAGGTCCACCATTCTACCCATTAACATACACCACTCCCATATATCCTCACCAGGTCCACATTTCTTGCCTTAAGAATTAACCCTCATAATGCTCAACCAGGTCCAACATTTCTACAGACATTACACACTCCCATAATCCTCACCAGGTCCACCATTTCAACATGACACATTACACACTCCTATAATGCTCACCGGTCCACCATTCTAGCCATTGACATACACACTCCATAAGCATCACCAGGTCCACCATTTATGCCATTGACATACACCATCCAATATACCTACAGGTCCACCATTCTTACCATTACATACATTCTCCCATAACGCACCCGTCACCATTTCTACCATGACATGGCACTCCCATAATGCTCACCAGGTCCACCCATTTCTACCACGTTAAAACATACATTCTACCATTAATCGCTCACCAGGTCACCATTTCTACCATTGAACTACACTCCCATTAATGCTCACCAGGTCCACCATTTCTTCATTGACATACACACATCCCTATAATGTCCAGGTTCCACCATTTCTACCATTACATACACACTCCTATAATGCTCACCAGGTCCAAATTTATGCCATGAAAGACACACTCCCATAATCCTCACCATGGTCCACCATTTCTATACCATTGCAACATAACATCTCCATAATGCTCACCAGGTCCCACCATTTCTACATTTAACATACACCACTCCAATAAGCTCACCAGGTCAACATTTCTACCATGTAAACATACACACTCCTAAATGCTCACCAGGTCCACCATGTGTCACCTTAAACATACACCAATATAAGTGTCACCAGGTCCACCATTTCTGCCATGAAATACCACACTCCCATAATCCTCACCCAGGGTCCACCAGTTCTGACAGAACTACCAACCCATAATCTACCGGTCAACATCTCATTACATACACATCCATAATGCTCACCAGGTCCACCATTTCTACCCATTGAAACTACCCACTCCCATAAATCGCTCACAGGTCCACCATTTCATACCATTAAAACCAACGCAATCCCATAATTGCCACCAGGTCCACCATTTCTACCATTAAACTACACACTCCTATAATCTCACCAGGTCCACCATTTCTACCATTAACATACCACTCCCATAATGCTCACCAGGTCCACCATTTCTGCCATTAACACACACCTCCCATAATCCTCACCAGGTCCACCATTTCTGACCATACATACACACTCCTATAATGCTCCCAGGTCCACCATTTTACATTGATACACACTCCCAATGCTCACCAGGTCCACCATTTCTGACATTGACATACACCTCCGATAATGCTCACCAGGGTCCACCATTTCATGCCATTGACATACCACACCTCCTATAATGGCTCACCAGGTCCACCATTTCTACCATTAACATACCACACTCCATAATGCTAACCAGGTCCACCATTTCTACCATTGACATAAACACTCCCTAAATCTCACACAGGTCCACCATTTCTACCATTAACATACAACCACTCCTATAATCCTCACCAGGTCACACATTTCTTACCATTAAATACACACTCCCATAATGCTCAAGGTCCACCATTTCTGCCATTGACATACACAACTCATAATCTCACCAGGTCCACCATTTCTACCATTGAATACACACTCCTAATAATCCTCACCAGGTCCAACATTCTCCATTACATACACACTCCCATAATGCCTCACCAGGTCCACCATTTCTACCATTAATACACCACTCCCATAATGTCACCAGGTCCACCATTTTCTACCATTAACATACACACTCCATAATGCTCACCAGGTCCACCATTTTACCATTAACATACGCAACTCCCCTAATGCTCACCAGGTCCACCATTTCTACCATTAACATACGCACTCCCATAATGCTCACCAGGTCCACCATTTCTACCATTAACATACACACTCCCATAATCCTCACCAGGTCCACCATTTCTACCATTAACATACGCACTCCCATAATCCTCACCAGGTCCACCATTTCTACCATTAACATACGCACTCCCATAATCCTCACCAGGTCCACCATTTCTGCCATTGACATACACACTCCTATAATGCTCACCAGGTCCACCATTTCTGCCATTGACATACACACATCCATAATCCTCACCAGGTCCACCATTTCTACCATTAACATACATTCTCCCATAATGCTCACCAGGTCCACCATTTCTACCATTAACATACGCACTCCCATAATGCTCACCAGGTCCACCATTGACATACGCGCGTGAACGTTTCTACATTTTTCTGAAAAATAACCATCCATGTCAACTGGCCTTATTATAACTTTATATTGTTAATTTTTCATCTTATCCAGGCGGCACTGGAGGTAGAATTTTACCTTGAGAAAAGGTGAGACGTGCAATATGTTTATTTAGGGGAGATGTAGACCCTTCCCTGGAGTTATGTTAACGTAATGTTAACATACTCCATATTATTCTGCTGTAACTTACTATAACAACTTCTCTCTGCAGCCCAGAACCTGCCACCACAGTTATCACCAATGGCGTTCTCGTGGTGAGTTCAGTTAATGTATCATGATACTGTACGTAAGTCAGGATACAAACTGGGCAATTTGTTAGAGGGCTAACTAATAATTTAGCTGCAAGGAATCCTTTTTGTTTGTTGTGTATCACAGGCTCATGATTGTCTGTGTATTCAAGGAAAGATCCATGGAGCAGGAAGAGAGAATGCCCCAAAAGGTAAGTTCTTGTGTCTGGCTGTATTTTAGTTGTACCTCTTATTGCAAAGAGCTATTTATGCCTTATGAACATACAAAATAGCCAATGGGATGTTTTCTCACTGCAGTAGACTAGTAGAAATAATGGCTTGTTGCTATGGATTAAAATCACTGGTAAATATAGACCCTTCTTATTATATAAGCCCTTTCCAGGGGAATGTACTAAAAATCTCTATTTGGTTAAATCCGTGGCAGTGTTTCTCAACCAGGGGTCCCTGAGAGGTTGCATGGGGGTCCTTAAGAGATTGACAAATTATATGGATCCACCATTTTGATGGAGACAGATATATTTTTCATATTTATATGAATTATGTGTTTGATAAAAATAAGTATGTAAGGGTCCCCCCTGCCCCCCCCCCCCCCCCCGCGGTGATTTTGAGTACATTTGTTTAAATAAAGATCTATTTATAGATCTATCGTTTATATTTGTGTAAATTATGCATTTTGATGATTTGATGACTGACAAAGAAAAATAATAATATATAATTATCACCCCACGGGTAAAAGAGTGTTAAGCAATGTGCTAAATTCTAATGCATGCCATACACTGGGAACCGGCTTAGAGATTTCCCGGTTGGCCGCTTAGAGAGATTGAGCAGTCAGTCGAAAAAAAGACGACCAGTCTGGCAGTGCAAAATGTCAGTTCAAAGCCTCAGTTCTTTGAGACAGGAACATAGTACAACAGACACATATATTATTGTGAACTCGTATGTAATATCTGAACCTAGTCCCTAGTCAAA
This sequence comes from Hymenochirus boettgeri, assembly GCA_019447015.1. NCBI lineage: Eukaryota > Metazoa > Chordata > Amphibia > Anura > Pipidae > Hymenochirus > Hymenochirus boettgeri. The sequence continues at coordinate 286,342,529 of CM033476.1, forward strand.
CATTTTCATAATGTTAAATAATAAAACATTGGCCCTATAGGTGCATAACACACATTACACTGTGTTTTGTTATCCTGATTGTCACCATATTGATACAGACAGTATCTATTAAAGGACAATTAAAGTGTTGTTGCTCAGCCCGGCCAGGGCCTAATCAATAAGAAGACGCGCTCTGCAAGAAGCACCTTTTTCCCATTGGATAGATCCCAGACTGAGGGGGCAGATCTTGGAAAATACAGTTGTCCTTTAACCTAGGTTGCTAACACAGGGGTCACTGACTGACGACACATTCGTAAGTACTGTTGACCCTGGTTGGTTGATAACCATCAGTAACCAGAAGCATTTTAAACCTACTGACATTTTATCTGTTAAATACCACAGATTAGCAATGGGTAGCTAAGGTATGATAGTAACTGTCAATCTCTATAGGAAAACAACAAATGAAACTGGCTGTGCCTGGATCCTATGAAAAGCAGATATGTGCTCCATATGATAAATCTAAGGAACAGGAAGTGCCATTTATGTTTCATGCAGACAAAGATATGAGCACCATGTTAAATGTGTACCTCCAGAAGACTCTGAGAATTGGGCAGGTGAGATGCCCCATGGACCATACTCCCTAATAATAGAAAGTATAAATCCACTATTTCTCCTGTTAATATAGATCTTGTGTTTGGTTTAAGGATGACTTGGCTCCTGAGCTAGAAAACCAGACCCTGTTGGTGGGGGAAAGTTCTGTACCAATCTCTTCGCTGCCAGTGGGAAAGGAAGTAGAACTCAATCTCCAGCTCTCCAAAGTAAGACCAGCAAATATATAGTGGGGTTAGATATATTGCAGGGAAATCATAGCCAGTGACCACAAGGCAGCTACAGTAGGAAGGAGAATCAGGGAAAACAATTATGTGACTGGAGATCATGTTCGACCAATTGGAATGGATTGCAAATTCACATTACACATTAATTGGGTTTTTGCAATTTGCCATAACCATGACTTAATTATCAGATACTTTTAGTCTGTCAGTAAGTTTTGTATCTTTTATATTATAATTATTATTTATGGTTATTTTTTTTAATAAACTTCCATTTTCCCCCCCACAAGGATCAAAGCTTCGAGATGAACATAAAAACAGAGGAAAGGTGAGGACCAAATTCACTACCGCCACACAATTCATAAGGAATGGGAAACAAGACTGCAAACATTTCAGTGACACAGTTTTGTCAATCAGTCATCCTCACAGTGATAGGCTATAACTCCCTGACTACTTTATTTCTTGGGCTGGAAGCTAATGGGGCAAACTGGTAATGACTAAAGGTTGTCAAAAGTCAAACTAAGCAAACATTTCTATGTAAACCTTGGCTCACATGTAGAGGTAGATTTAAAAAGATGTAAAACCTGAACTGGCATTTTCTGCCCTTTTTCCAATGTTCAAAGGTTAATACTTCTGGGCTCTGCCCTGTGAAATGGGGGTCTGGAGCCATGTTGGCCCACTGATTGATGGTGCATTTAGCCATGACGATGGTGATATGACCTAAGTGGGCCAGTAAATTAAACTTGGGTGAGTAATCATTGTGGGTTATGTCTCAACTGGCATTTGCCTTTCACCGTAGGTCGCAGCAAAAGTGGCCGACCATTCACTGCAACCAATCGTGTGGGCCATAGGGAACCGCATGATTGCCCGTGATTTTCTATGGTCCCCAATTCCTTTAATGTTCTTTGTTTATCTCTGCTTTTATGTGTTTCCATTACCAGCATGTTAATGTTCCTCAAATCCACTTTATCTTTATCAGTCTCTGAGATTCATTAGTGTATTAGTAAGGCTGGCTGTCAGGTTGCTGGTCCTACAGCTTTACTGCTATAGGAGACCTGGTGAAATGTATTTTTCCTATTTCTAAATCTAGTTGTAAAGAGCTTGACCTACGTCTGGGTTTTGAGCTGTCTCATGGGGAAAGAGCCTATTTGGAGAAGAGAAAGCATGTTGTTGCCCGTTGCCTGCAAGATGTTTTGAAGATAGATGCCATCTCTAGAACTCAGGACGTGAGTGTCTTTCATTTTGGTTTGTTGAATGGCATGTGCTACAATGAGGGGTGGAGCACTGTGGCTGCCTCCAATCTCCGGACTGGAATGAAAGTTGGGTGGGTTGTCATTGACTTGTAGGGTAGAAGTTGTAAAAATTTAAGGTACATCCCAGTTGGAAATGTACTTTTCAATAATAACCTGTTATTTATTAGTATAACTAGTTACTCAGGAAGGAGCTTTTAGTCCCCTAACCCAGGGCTCCTCAAATTATGTCTCTCCACATGTGTGAAAACTACTACTCCCAGCATTCCTAGGCTTCCCCTCTGTAGTTGAGGAATGCTCGGAGTTGTAGTTTACAAACATCTGGAAAGCCGGCATTTGAAGATCCCTGCCCTAACCCATTCCCTACTTTAAGTGTGTGAGACATTTCATTGGAGAAAGGACTAGAGACCTACCAAAACATTGACCTTGCCCCATATTCTCAGGAAAGGTCAGGAGACCATCATATAACTGTTCACACTTCACAGACAGTACAGGGGACTATGTACCAAAAACAGTTCAAAGCAAACTGGAAAGGTTTATAAGATGTTATACATTGTCAGGAGATTACTTCGTCCTGTTGTAGCTGAGTTAGAGAGATTTGGAAATTTTCTCATCCACTCATAAGGCAAATTAGAGTTACAATGAGGTTTGGCTGCATTGTCACTGTACAATCTGGTTTAAATATTACAAATTGAGAAGACCTAATTTTTATATCTGCAGGTTCCTGTGATTGCAGTCCTTGGATCAGGCGGAGGGATAAGAGCAATGGCTTCTTTTTATGGGAGTTTATTAGGACTGCAGGAGTTGAAGCTGTTGGACAGTGTTACGTATTTATCTGGAGTGTCTGGATCCACATGGTATAATCTGGTGAAGTAATGTGCATTTCTAACACATATTTACAACTTATTTTAAAAATCTGTTGATATCACATTTCTCTAGGTGCATGTGTGCCCTTTATGAGGACTGTGATTGGTCCCAAAAAACACTTCAAGGTCCAATCAGCAGAGCTCGAGAATCTGTGACAGCCAGCAAAGCTGGGGCATTTTCAGCAGAGCGACTTAAACACTGCACACAGGAGCTATTGGCTATGGAGAACGAGGGCCACAAGGTCAACTTCACGGACTTGTGGGGGCTTGTAATAGAATACATCTTGTTTCAGAAGGTACTTAATGTAATAGACTATTAAACATTTTCTCTACATGATAACAGAAGGGTGTAGTTTAATTGTGAAATTATTTTTGTTTATTGTGTTGCTATAGGAAAATCCATCCAAACTGTCAGACCAGCAGGCATGCGTGTCCAAGTCCCAGAATCCCTATCCTATTTACGCAGGGGTTAACGTCCGAGGGGACATCAGTGGGAGAGACTTTGCAGGTGCACAACTGAATATTTTAAACCTGGAAATCCATTATAATCTAGATGATGTAACTATTGGTAACAGAATATTTTAATGAAGGAAGTCGGGTTTTCCATGTAAAACCATCACTTGAATAATGAATTTATCCATAGTCCATAGTCAGTAGAAAAGGCTAATGGTTAACTTACGGTGGCCTTGGGCGCTAAAATTCAGATTGTCGGTTCTTGTATGGACGATTGGCCAGTTGAAAATTTTTCGGCAGGACCGGCAATCTGATCCGGAAATATCGCATGGTGGGGATGGGTGGCAACTGCCTGTTCGTCTGGATTGGACCTGCTGGTAAATCATGGTCCCATAGGGAACCGCGTGGTCAGTCAGGCCCACTATTGCTGCGAAGACAGTTATTTGTCCTAGCCGAGCACTCGCTAGTGGCGAACTCATGTACCCACCTCAAGACCCGTCTTCATCACAGCATCAAAATAAGTATTTCATTTTTGCTTGTTGCTCTGTTTGGCCCCTTAATAATTAAGGTCCCTTAGCTACTCCACATCAGCTGTGACTGCTCCATCCTGTGTCCCTGCGGGTTGGAAACTGAAATGGAACACACAGTGATTAACAAGATGAAGTTGTTCCCTTGCTGATTCATGTTTGGACTTGCTTCTAGCCATGATATAATAGCTGGTTGTATGTCAATTCTATACTTACCAAGTGTTTTTTCTTTTAACTGAGGGTTGGTGATTCATGGTGAATTCCGACACAACCAATTGCCCTGCAAAAATAGTTGGTTAGAACGATTGGTCATGTCAGAAAATCACAGCAGAATGTGCAGACTTAAGCTGGGTACACACAGTAACGATAAAACCCCAGAAAGGCGGATCCGACGGTATCGGGGCTTTATCGTTACTGTGTGTACGTTTTTCCGAACGAGGCGCGCGCGCCGCCGACCGAACGATGGTCGGCCGTACGCTCGTCGGGGAAAGGCCGAAAATTTCCATCGGCCTCGCTAGACTCCTATAGGAGTCTAGCGCGGCCGATGGAAAACACACAGTCCCGCGCGTTCTCCTATGATGTTCATGGGAGAACGCCGGGACTGTGGTGGATGCAGATCTTTGAAAGATGCAGACAGGATCTTGCAGATCCTGTCTGTCATCTTTCAGAAATCTGTACTGTGTGTACCTAGCTTTAGGGCTAGACCACACCAGTGTGTTTCTTAGGCACTATCCGTTTGCATGTGAGAAATGCAGTGCATGTCAATGTGGGTGGCCACATTGCATGTTCTATGATCCATTTACAGAGCACATGCAATCAAATTTTGTGCAACATTGCGCGGATCGCTGGGCTAGCACGCAGAAAAATCTTTAGTACTGCAATAAATACCTGTTGAAATCTTTAGGAAGGCATTAAAGGAAGCCCCAGTCATTGTGACTAGTACTGAAATCTTTAGTACTGTAATAAATACCTGTTGACCTGGAATTAGTTTTTGTAATGGGATTTTTTCTCACACAGCGTTGGGGAGTGTCCTGTAATTAGCTGTAAATAGCTAGTACTATAGAATAAAAATGATGTACAATAATTTGGAAATCTAATTAGATCTCTACATGTTAAGTGCTGTTCTGTATTGTGTCCATGTCTGTAGGTCCATGTGTGTATGTTTCCTTACAGAGTGGTGTGAATTTACCCCGTATGAAGTCGGATTTTGGAAATATGGAGCGTTTGTGCGCACTGAAGATTTTGGCTGCGAGTTCTTCATGGGGCACCTGGTACACAAACGCAAAGAGCCTAAAATCTCCTATTTGCTAGGTAATGTGGAGCCATGAATGATAGGCCTGAAAGTCTTGTGTAGGAAGAAAGCAGTGGGTCAGTTAGGAACCCCCCTTGCTGACTGTCACTGTTTGTGTCACCACAATCCAGTTGGTTCCACGTTTCTTCTCTTGAGCTGTGCTATCCCGTGGACAGATCACCAATAAATCACAGGGAAAATGTGTAGAGACAAACCCACAAGATCTGTTGTTACTGATACCTTTCCTTGTGCTCACTTCTTACCTCACCCTTATCCTGTACTTCCTTCCTACCTACCTTACCCTGTACTTCCTACCTACCTACCTACCTACCTACCTACCTACCTACCTTACCCTGTACTTCCTACCTACCTTACCCTGTACTTCCTTCCTACCTTACCCTGTACTTCCTTCCTTCCTACCTTACCCTGTACTTCCTTCCTACATACCTTACCCTGTACTTCCTTCCTTCCTTCCTACCTTACCCTGTACTTCCTTCCTACCTACCTTACCCTGTACTTCCTTCCTTCCTACCTACCTTACCCTGTACTTCCTTCCTTCCTACCTACCTATACCCGTAACTCAAAATATCCTTTTCCTACCTACCTTACCCTGTACTTCCTTCCTTCCTTCCTCTACCTACCCTTACCCTGTCCTTCCTTCCTTCCTTCCTTCCTACCTTACCCTGTACTTCTTCTTCCTCTTCCTACCTCCTTACCCCAGTACTTCTCCTTCCTTCCTTCCTCTACCTTATACCGTACTCTTCCATCCTTCACCACTTATCCCTGTCCTTCACCTTCCTCCTTCCTACCTACCTTACCCTGTACTTACTTCCTTCCTTCCTTCCTACCTACCTACCTTACCCTGTACTTATCTTGTCCTTCCTTCCACCATACCTTACCCACCCTGTACTTCCTTCCTTCCTTAGTCTACACCTACTTACCCTGTAACTTCCTTCCTTCCTTCCGACCTACCTTACCCGTGTAACTTCCCTTCCTTCTCCTTCCTACCTACCTACCCTGTACTTCCTTCCATTCCTTCCTTCCTACCTCCTTACCCTGACTTATCACTTTCCTTCTTCCTTCCTACCTACCTTACCTGTACTTACTTTCCTCCTCCTTCCTCCCCCTACCTACCTACCCTGTACTTCCTTCCTTTCCTTCCTCTACCTACCTTACCTGTACTTCCTTACCTCTTCCCTTCCTCCTCTCCTTACCCTGACTATCCTAATCCTGTCCTTCCTTCCTCCTCCTTATCCTACCACTCACCTGGTACTCATTCCTTACCTTACCTACCTACCTTACCCTGTAACTTCACTTCCTTCCTTCCTTCCTACCTACCTTACCCTGTACTTCCTTCCTTCCTCCTACCTACCTTACCCTGTACTACTTCCTTCCTTCCTACCTACCTACCTTACCCTGTACTTACTTCTCTTCCTTCCTTCCTACCTACCTTACCCTGTACTTCCTTCCTTCCTTCCTTCCTACCTACCTTACCCTGTACCTTACTTTACTATCCTACCTTACCTAACTACCTACCTTACCCTTGGTACCTTACTCTTCCTTCCTTGCCTTTCCTTCCTACCTACCTTACCCTGTACTTCTCATAACCTTACCTACCTTCCTTCCATTCCTTACCTACTCACCCGGTACTATCCTTCCCTTCCTTCCACATCCTTCCTGCGTACTTCCTTCCTCCTCCTGTCCTTCTATCCCTACACTACCTTAACCCTGTACTTCATTTCGCTTCACTTCCTTCCTACCTACCTTAACCCTGTACAGTTACTATTCCTTATCCTATCCTCCTAACCTAACACTACCAAATACCCTGATTACTATTCCTTCCTTCCTCAAACCTATCCAAAAAAAAATACCTTAAAAACCACCCCTTTAACTTCCTTCCCTTCCTCTTCCTTCCTTCCGTCCTCCTTACCTGTAACTTCCTAATCCTACTTACCTACCTACCTTACCCTGTACTACCTTACCCTGTACTTCCTTCCTTCCTTCCTTCCTTCCTTCCTTCCTTCATTCATTCATTCCTACCTTACCCTATTCTTCCTTCCTACTTTACCCTGTACTTCCTTCCTTCCTACCTACCTTACCCTCTACCTTACTTTCTCTTTTATCCTACCTTACTCTGTACTTCCTCCTTTCCTTCTGCAGGAGTCTGGGGCAGTGCATTTGCAGCAAATCTTGATGAGATCTGGGCTCATGCAGCCGGCACAGGAATTCGCTGGCTCAGTTCCCTTACAGATGTTATAAAGATAATAGGTAAATTTGTTGTGCTAATCCGTTCCAATATACAAACAAAATTCCAATATCATAGGATGTTGATGCAATTTTCAGCCACGATTTTACTTATGGTGGGTACTTGTGGACAAAAGTACATGTGTAAATTATAAATCAGTCTGAATAGATAGAATTCTTAACCAGCAATTAAAATGAACTGAATCTCTCAACGCTGAAATCTGCAGCATTGTCGGGGAAAAATGATTATTTACTATGACTAAGGACAGAGGAGGTCAGAGGTAGATATCCCCATTCAGGCCATTGTGTACAATGTAACTCATTTCTTTCTAAGTTTGATGCTAAAAAAACAATTTACATTGTTATCCAAGCATTGAAGCAGTTGGGTTATAATCTAATATACTGTTTTCTACTGATTTCCTAACACCGGGGGTGCAGTTGTTCCATTGTAATGGAATCTCAAGACTAATGGTAGCCATAGACTAATCAATATTGCCCTAAAATTTCACCCACCCTGATAACCAAATTGGGCTGATTTAGTTGGCAAGCACCATACATGGATCACAAATCATCCTATTCCGGGTATTGTATCGTTCAGTCTATGGCCAGCTAACAATAAATAGGCAGGCTATGTGGAATCTTCAGCATTTTATAATATATGTATTGTACAAGTAATCTATGGGCAAAGACCAGTAAGATATCCAATGATCCAGGCTACATGACTGTCTCTATTTATCCAGATGATTGTCGCAAACTAAACTTTCGTGATCCAACTCAACTGAAGACCCGTCTGGTCATGCCCGGTGGAATGGTGTCCAACATGTTCCAAGATATCTTCAAGTCAAGGTTTACGGCTGGAGAGAGATACAATTTTACCCAGGGCCTTTATCTTTACAAGAACTACTTAGGGGTCAGAGAGTTTGTGGCTTGGAAAGGTAAGATATCTACTGATTCCCTACTGTCAGATGGCAATGGCCTGTACAATTACAGATCGCTAGCTGTCTGTTATCTTTATATTGGAACCCCATGACCTGTATGGAAGCACAAACCTGCAGGTTTATTTGGTCATTTCTCACATCCTTACTATGCTTGACATGCTACAGCACTAACAGTTTTCATTTGCCAGGTTAGTCCTGGACTATTCCTGTATTAAAGATAGTAGTAAAAAGTACTGTGATACTTTTAATGGACTAACCGTTTATTTTAGTAGACAAGCTTTCAAGGGATCTACCCTCTTCCTCAGGTCAGAGCAGTACTGAATTAAAGATAGTGCTGAAGCAAGGAGGAAGACTGTTAGAATCCGTTTTTTTCACAGAAACAATATTGGGAGGTAGGAAATACCATTCCAATGTCCCTGTCCCAAGTACTTTTCATATTAAGTTTTTTTGTTTTAAAGAAAAACCTTTTATACACTTGATAGTCAGGGCCGGATTTCCCACTAGGCCCTAGGCAGGTCCCTCCCCCACTTACAAAGCTCTGCTTCAGCTAATAAATGACCGTGTACAGGCAGTACAAGTTAGCTGGCCTAGGGGAGAAAAAAGTATAAATCTGGCCCTGTCGATAGTTCTTCTTTAACATGTTTAAACCTTATGATCATTATAATTATCAGCTGAGAAGTCATACACAGATGTTGTTGTCCAAATTAAATTTCAAAAATTTCCTCTTCACTGAATAACCACAATCCATTGTGTTGGACTATAATTTTCTATTACTGCCCTACCCTATAAACCTGCTCTATAGAGTACTGTTCTAATGACAGATTAATTAGAATGTATCCATAACAAGCTGTTGGGCAGTATGAGCCAAAAGGGAAGGGCTGTTCTATTAAAGAGCCATTCAGCCCTCATTTAGATAATTCCAGGAGCACTCTGTACATTATTCAACACAGACTCCACTGCTGCCCCCTTTCCCCTAATGGAAGATCCACTGCTGCCCCCTTTCCCCTAATGGAAGATCTATAGAGATATAGAATATGTTGTTACTTCGCTGTCCTAAAGCTGTTCGAATGTGATTGTTTCGTCTCACAAAATACAATCAATTTCTTAAATCCAAAATCTGCTGATTGGAGTTTTGGGTTTGCAGAAAAATTTCTGCGTGACCCGATTTTTTTTTTTTTTTCCTTTTCATTAAAAGTTGTACAACAACTGTTGATATTTTCGAATATGCAGTCAAATTCACTGAATAGGTCAAAATATTGATGCCCTGTATGTCCAGCTTAACATGTATTGAAGTATTAGCGATTATTCCCTGGAGTTTGACCTCTGAACTAGAAGTCTGACTCAGGCCTAGGGTAACACCGTGTTGGGGGAAACAGCTGGGAGCACTTGACACTGACACTGGTGTGATCCTGGTTAGTCTATGAGTAAACTGGGGTGGGCTTTGAGAAGACATCGCTTAGGGGAGCATTAAAGACACAGTCCAAGTTCAGACCTGGAAAATGTCACCAAACATGTTCATATTTAAGCTGTGGAGCATCAGGAACTCCTGTAATTTGCATTGTAGCCTGTACTGAACAATACTGTCATGTCTAACACTGCAATTTACCTATACAGGGCTGAGAGGAACTTAGTTAATGACCATAAATGTAAATCTATTAATGGAATGGGAATTCCAGTTTGTAAAATTGTTCTACTTCCTGTTCTCAGGTAATCATCTAGATGCTTTCCCTAATCAGTTAACCCCAATGGAGGAGAATCTATACTTGGTAGATGGAGGATTTTCCATAAATTCTCCTTTCCCTCTGGTTCTACAGCCTGAGAGAGATGTTGATGTTATTTTCTCCTTTAATTACTCTTGGGACGCTCCATTTGAGGTGAGATTAAAACTATACACCTATGGGCACAGTTACAAGATTATTGCCTGTGGGGTTTTTGATTTTTCAATGAATAAAGGGAGTGATGCTTCTCCTATTATTCCTGCAAAAGATTTCCTTCCACCAAGGTAATGGTGACCAGTACAGCAGTAAGCATGGAAACTGAACAGCTTTTATCACGTTAATAGGCAGGTTCAAGCTGCCAAGAAGGGGCTCTTAGAATTATGTGAACCTCTTAGCGCCTGATCTTCAGGAATCATTGCAGCATGTACATTGGCTGTTAGGTCTAGGCCACGCAATCTGATTGGGTGTTAAAAATCACACACTAGTGTGGCTCTATTGGAGTGCCCACACTAGGTGCGCTGGGGCTGTTTGTTGCTCAGAACCGTTGATCAGAGTGCATGCGATCACCATTTTTGGTGCAACTCGCATGCGCTCCAATCCCCGAAAATTTCAGCACAATAGAAATTACATGTGTGCAATTACATGTGCGTTTATTGTGGCCTTGGCCTTATACCTGGAAGTCCACTGTGGTACCATGGAATTTACCAGGAGAGCCTGGAGATCCCAAGATATATTGCAGAACTTTGGCGGCAGTGGCGTATCTACGTTAAAACATTCGGGGCACGTGCCCCGGATGTTTTAACTGCCTGAGCCCCTGCAAGTGCCCCGAACTTCCGGATTTCCCGGCTGCGCGAACCTCTGGGCACGTCGCGCAGCCGGCGCATGGAATGACGTCCTACCGGCGCGCCGATGTCACGAGCGCGCCGGCGCGCGAGAGAGATTTCAGGGACTCAGGAGGGAGTCCAGATAGGTAGCAGTGGCACTGTAGCAGTAGCAGCAGAGTCTAGATATCAGATAAGATAGAATAGATATACAGAGAGAGAGAGGGAGAGATAGATAGATAGGGGAAGAGGTCCATGTAGAAGGTACAAGATGGTCTTCCTGGCCAAAGGTGTGGGCAAGCATCCGACTACAACTGAACACAACAGTAAGTTTAAAATGACCAAATTGCTACCAGTATATAATGAAATTGCCAGTTTACTGTGTCTTTGTGTCATTAATTTGTGTCTCTCTGTCCAGCTCTCTGATCTCTATCTCTGTCCATCTATTTCACTGTCTTTCTGTCTGTTTATCACTATCGGGCTGTGTGTCTATGTTTGTGGTTGTCTATCTGTCTGTATCTTTTTGGTAATCTCTACAAGTACATAGTGGGTGTGGCCTAATTGGGGCGGAGAAGGGGGCGTGGCCTAAAAAAATTCGTCGAGTGCCCCTGTTCTTCTTAGACCCTAGATACACCCCTGTTTGGAGGCATAGACTAGCCAGTGAAAAACATGGAGTGATATCCCAAACCCAAAGGGAATAGTCTATGGAGAAAGAGACCACAATGTTACCTGGGCAGGGGTGAAATTTCATACATTGGAGTAGGATTTAATTCTTAGGTGGCGTACTTATAAAGGCACTGGTTAGTCTTACATCTCTCAGATTTCTAACTATTGCAATTTTGGGATTTAGGGGGCAATTTACCCTTATACAATTGTCCATTTAAGGGGTGGTCTTGCCCTTTAAGCAATTCTATGAACAAAACAATGTTGCAGAGAAACCTTCTAGCAGGTCAAAACAAGGGTAATGTACTGTACCACTGTGATAATGTATTTCAGCTAAAGGCCGCACTGTCACAATTCTCACATGCTTCTCAGATTCTCAGATCTTATTTAACATTTGAAAGCTAACATCTGATTGGTTGGGGCAAAATTAGCACCATGTTAAACGATAAGAACTTTTATTGAATAACCCTGAAGGTCCTTCATCAAAAGTGAACATGTTATGTGAATAAACACAAGATTTAGACATTCTTGTGAGTCTTCTGTTCCTGGAACTGCTCATTTTTCTACAGTGTTTCGAGTATTGCACAATGCAGCCTGTATTGCAGACCATGGTACCAAATAACCTCATGGTATTGCCCATGGAAGGATGTTGCACTTGTCTCCAACCACATTGGACTTCTACATATGTGCTTGTAAAATAACACCCACAGATAACATTCGCTGCTTAATGGCCAGGTGACATACCAGTCTGACATGATTGGTATCTGTAATGTCCAGTGCCAAACAACTCTGCCTGTGTCTTCCAATGGCTGAGAAATGAATATATTATTTATAACATTATAAACATGTTATGTAAAATCGTCATCATGGGCAAAACCAAATCAAATGTTTTTAAGCTATTTCCCATTTTTCTTCCAGGTGCTGCAGCTGACATCCCAGTACTGCAAGGAAAGAGGAATCCCCTTCCCTACCATTACCCTGTCTAGAGAGGATGAGAAGCAGCCCAAGGAGTGTTACATATTTGTTGATGATGACAACCCTAGAGCCCCTATAGTTCTACACTTCCCCATGGTGAATAGCACATTCCGCAGATACAAAGAGCCAGGTAAAGGATGCTTAGTCACAATGTAGTTTTACAGCACAAATACTGGTCCATACACTATGTATGCGTTCACACTACCAGGCCTTTGTACCGAGAGCTTTTATCAGCTATTTGTGTCTTGAAGTCATGTTCACCAATGTACCAAGCGTTAACATGACTTTAAGACACAACTAACGGCAGTTGTGACGTTACACAAAATTTGTGTTGTGCAACTGCCACAACCAATGTACTGAGCACTTAACGGTTCTTTAAGACGTAATCTCTAATGACAGCACATCACTGGCGTTAAAGATTCCCAAAAGGCAAACTCCAGTCACAATGCACTGAGAGCCACTATGTGTGGCCTGCCACATTTCAATGCCCCTGTAATGTGAGCTTGGAAGCGTGTGAGAATTGGGACAGTGCTGCCTTTAGCTGAAATGCATTATCACAGTGGTACAGTACATTACCCTTGTTTTGTTCATAGAATTGCTTAAAGGGCAAGTCCACTCTTTAAATGGACAATTGTAGAAAGGTAAATCGCCCCCTAAATCCCAAAATTGCAATAGTTAGAAATCTGAGAGATGTAAGACTAACCCGAAAGGACAGTTGACATCACCGTATGAGCTTGGAGAGTTTGTAGAGGAGACAGAAACATTTTGAGAGACAGAGGGAAGGTGGGGGGAGCATCATGTTGCTGCATAACAGATTAGTCCTACATTTGTCGGCTTTCTAACTATCGAGGTTATGGGGGGTGATTTACATATATATATTATTTTGAGGGGTGAACATGCCCTTTAAACAGAGAAGTTATAGGTTATTTTATAACTGGTAATGATAGCTACCATTGCTAACAGGGATACTTTAATGAAGTTGCTCAAATAGCCATTTTAGTGCAGGTTGTATAGGAGGTGCCAGCGATTTCACAGACTAACCTCTATATGCCACAGATGTAGAATAAACACCACCATCAGCAGTAGTACTGTCACAGGGTCATGTTCCAGATGGGCAGAATACATTTTAATCCTGCGGACCACTATAGATCATTGGATCATTTGGGGCTGGGCCTCACAACTGTACAGTTTGATGCATTCAGGGGGATTCAATAAAGTTCTAATCATTAAAAATGGTGCTAATTTTTTGCCAACCAAGCTGATTTAATTTAACATTTGAAAGCTAACATCTGATTGGTTGGGGGAAAATTAGCACCATTTTTAACCATAAGAATCTCCTATACACTAATCGATCAATTTTTTTCATGTGCGTCTGTATTTTAGGACTGCGTTTTATAACCGTGTCCATGGTGCAGGATACCGGTAAGCCATGTTTTACAGGGCAGGCATTGTCCACAGATCTTTCATTGCCGTATTTTGCAATGAACTTCTGTTACCCACATGGTCATAGAATACCAATATCCTATTACCGGTATCTTTATGTTTTCATTATAAACTAGTCCCTGTGCAGTTTTTAAGGATAATTGATCTTTGCCCTGTAAGCTACTCTTCATGTCAGATCATTTACACTCGACTCCTTGACCCTTTTCCCCTCCAGGAGTTAAACGTGAGACAGAAGAGGAGAAATCGGATGGAAACGTTGATTTAACAGGAAGGGATTCTCCATACCGGACAATGAACTTTACATATGAGCCACATCACTTTGACCAACTGATAGCTGTGAATCGGTACAATGTGCTGAACAGCAGTGAGGAAATTACAGGGGCATTAAGAAAAGCTTTGGCTCGTAGGAAGAATAAATTGGCCAAAATACGACAGAAAACACAAGTATTAGGAGCAGGATAAACAGTCAAACACTGCGGTTAATTGAACGCACTGGACAAAATTCATAAAACGTTATCGCAAAATAACGGTCGATAATTTAACGCTGGTGTAGTTTACTGCCACCAATGTCATAAAGGTAAATAGCGGCCGTTTTTTATAACGTCCACATACCTGTAGTGTGCTGCAGTTATGGTAAAATAACAATCGGTATTTTGGGATATCGTCCTCTGTTGAGAAGATCATTTCTTGCCCGTACACTAGCTCGACATTACACATATTCAACAATCAATTGGATATGAATCTCCAATCAAATGCTGCAACATTCCTCGGGGCAAATCATGTTTTGCAACCATTAATATCATGGTAATATTGATTGCAAGATCGGGCCAGGCAGGAACTAAGTTTATAGTGTATGGCCAGCGATTGGCATAATGGATGTGATTGAAATATACTGTGTGCCAAATATTTCCCCCAAAAGCCAATTTCAGTGCCTGACATTTATCTGTCAACAAAAAAATTTTTTTTTTGTTGCATGATTTGGTTTAATGTCTAATGTGGTAAGTGAAGATTAAACATGTTCTAACCCAGATAACCTTCTTATCTCCTATAGGGCCGACTGAGGCTTTAATGCAGTTGTAAAATACTGTACAATATCAGTAATTTGCTAGAGCGTCTGTATTTTACATGTTGATATTTTGGGACTGTGGCACAACCATTATGCCCCTGGCACACAAAGTAGAATATTTGTATAGGCACAATATCAGGTTACAATAATGTGCCTTCAGACAGGAGTGTCTTTCTAATGAGGCAAAATGCTCAGGGCGGCGCCCCTGCTAAATATGAGAGAGGTGGCAGGCAGAGCTCACTTAAATTTTTTTTTCTTTAGAAAAGAGGCAGGCAGAGCAGAAAGAAAATAAACATAGCTCCTAGTAGTACAAAGGGGCGGCATTCAAAAGTTTGGCTCAGGTGGCAGAGACACCCCTGCCATCAGAAATTGTAAAAATACTGACTGATCAGTATTGGTATTTGTACTGTGGTCATAAAATAACAACCATGGTAAAAAATACCAACACGAGTGGTATTGGCCATAGAGGAGTTATTGTGGGCTATATATCTGTAAAACCAGATATATAACTAAGGGGGAGGGAACATCCACAATGGTATTCTTTTATCATAAAACAATGCTTTACAAATGAATCCCAGTTTATGGATACTCTATATGTCTAGTTCTGGGATTGCAAAATTTGGGCTCAAGGGGTACAGGTTATATGTGAGGCAATTTGTTACCTTGTGACAGAATCTGGATATTTTAGGGCACACCCATAGAAAGAGCCCAAAATTTGTCCCGGGATTGCTGGCACACTGGTGAGTGGGTGCTGGACATACAGGACAGTGCGTATAGAGAAACTAGAAAAATGACAAATTGTATCCATTTATTGCCAGTCCTCTGCTGTGATTGAGGGGATTAGCGTTTTCTACCTATTCAAGGTCATGAACATCCCTACCGAGAATTATGAGTTGGCCAGACAAGCATGTTGGGGCATATCAGTATAGCAAATTCTCAGCGGTACCAAAATAGCGTACTTTTAAGACCTATCAGATTTACAACCGCACCTTTTATAAATATGGAATAACTGGTAGTACATATACTGTAGTTCTGGTTGATCCAGGGATACTATATAATTTTGAGAATTACTGGTATTAATACATATACTGTAGTTCTGGTTGGTACAGGGATACTATGTAATATTGAGAATTACTGGTATTAATACATATACTGTAGTTCTGGTTGGTACAGGGATACTATATATTGAGAATTACTGGTATTAATATATATACTCTGTGTTGTGGTTGGTACAGGAATACTAATAATGAATTACTGGTATTAATACATATACTGTAGTTCTGGTTGGTACAGGGATACTATATATTGAGAATTACTGGTATTAATATATATACTGTAGTTCTGGTTGGTACAGGAATACTATATAATATTGAGAATTACTGGTATTAATACATATACTGTAGTTCTGGTTGGTACTAGGGAGACTAATATAATATTGAGAATTACTGGTATTAATACTATCTGTAGTTCTGGTTGGTACAGGGATACTATATATTGTAGAATTACTGTATTAATACATATACTGTAGTTCTGGTGGTACAGGATACTATATATATTGAGAATTACTGGTATTAATACATATACTGTAGTTCTGGTTGATCCAGGGATACTATATAATATTGAATTACTGGTATTAATACATATACTGTAGATCTGGTTGATCCAGGGATACTTTCCTAATGCCATTTGGAGTCAGGAAGGAATTTTCCCCCCTCTGTTTAGCTGGGTTTTTTGCCTTCGTCTGGATCAATGTTAGGTAGTTAAAAAGGAGGGTGGAAAGGTTGGACTACATGGATGCATGTCTTTATTCAACCTCAATTACTATGGGTCATAGTTATAAAGGCGCCTTAAAACGATTGCTAAAAATTAATAACGATCGTAAATCTACGATAACGTTATCGAAGATTTACGATCCCCATAGAAAACCATTGCGGTAGTTTACATGGTATTCTATGACCGAACATTCATTAATTAACAAGCGTTCAGCGTAAATGTATGACCACAAATTATCGCTAACACGCAGTATTGCTAAATTGCGATACCGTGCTTTATAAATATAGCCCTATGTGACCAAAATCTGGATGTCAAGCCTCTCTCCCTCCTGGGTCCAAGAAGGTTAATAATAGGATGGGTATTTACTGGTATTGTATTGTAGATAGTGAAACCAGTATGTGTATGGTACAGAGAATTTATCTTAAATGGGGACAAAGGTCCAAAAAGTGGCATCTCACCTCTCCCTTGCTGTGGACTAGGGGTCACCTTCCATAATTCACACTTCAAAGTAAGCTGCAGCCAACCATGGGCCCTATTTATAAAAGATAGATATTGAAAAAATAACGATCGTTATTGGAATATATCTTTTATAAATAGGGCCCCATGGGCCCTATTTATAAAAGATCGGTATCGTTATCGTAAAATACCGATCGTTATCGTAAAATAACGACCGGGTTTTTACCGATAACGACTTATTTACCGATAACGACCGTTATTTACCGATATCGTTAAATACCGGCCGTTATTTACCGATAACGACCGGTATCGGTAAATAACGGTCGTTATGGTAAAAACCCGGTCGTTATTTTACGATAACGATCGGTATTTTACTAACGATACCGATCTTTTATAAATAGGGCCCCATGTTACTACTCAGAGATCATTCCTCCCTTTGACACAGACTTCAGTGCAGTGCAGCTCCTGTCCCCAACAATGCTAAATTCCTTCACTTTTCAGAACAAAAAAAAAAAAAAAAGTAACCGTTGCATTTTATTTTTGCTGGCATGGATGCAAGAAACCGAATATTAACATTTCAGAAAAAATGTCTGGGGAATGGAACCTGCAACCTTTTCTTTCTACCCCACAAGGGGTGTCCTAGGTAGGACATCAGTACATGTAGAATCATTGGGCCATAGTCATAAATGTGCAGTATGAATTAAAACTAGAGCAAATGTGATATTGAATGGTGAGCACTGGATGTGCAGGGGATTTTTGCGTACACGGCACTAATATGGAGTTTAAGTAACTGGTAGTGAACCGGTTAGCACGACTAACTCCATATATTTGCCATGCAAGTCTGGGTAAATTGGCCCCAGAGAGCGCCGGGGACCCGTCAGCGAACACGGCGGAGGAATGAGAGACCGGGTAAGTTCTGTAACTTCGTTCACGGCTCCTGAATGTTTTATTGAAGAACCGGATACAAGGCACAGCTCCTTTACCTCCTGTTTTACCAGTGGAGATACCCTTTAACTATTGACACGGTTGTTAAACCCGTTAGTAACTAGACTTAGGTAGATTAGGTAATAAGAAGGGCTAGACACAGTCTAAAAAGGAAAACACTTTATTTACATAAACATAGCAAAGTAAAACATTACAGATCCGATAAAATAATTCCATGTCGATTCTGCATGTGGGCGACCTCTGCGTTCAGACAATCGGCTTAAATAGGCTTGGAAAGACGGTATTAAAAGCAAATTGAGATGAATTACCAAGGCCGAAAACCCTTAATAAAAATGAAGGTAGTTACTGTAGGAAGCACTTTTTCTTAAAAGAAAAGGAAGAAGTAGCAGTAGATGTTTGGTAAATAGTGGCCTGTCCATTCAGAGGCAGCTCATACACAGACTGTAATAAAGGAAGAGGATGAATGGAAATATATAAAATAATAGTTTCACAGTTCTTCCATGCTACAGATTGCTCCAACCGCTCCGTCCCAGGCCAGTTACACCGTATGTCTGGCTGGAACAAAAGGGGTTAATGGCAGGGTGGGATTTAAAGAATGGAAGATGGTTCCAGAAACCCACTGAGGCACTTAATATCCCTCCAGCTTTGGCCAATATTTGAAAGTGACTTAAAATAAACATAACACCATAAAATCAGGGCCAGATGCTACCTTGGTCTTCAAGACAAGACAAACAAGTTACACTTTGTTGCCCGTGGCAACAACCAGGTTAACATGCAATTGGTGCCTGTCAAAATTCTCCCGTGTCTAAAGTGGAGGCAATGCATTGCTGCGGATTTTAAAATGGAGAGGCATAAACCACACATTCCAAAGACTGCACAGAAAAATGGTAGCTGAACCACTGGATGGGAAATGGTGTGGACAGAACAAATATTGCTGTGATGTTTATGGTACGGCTGGTCTTCTGTATCAAGATGGATCACCGCAATCAGCCAGATCTCGCTGTTCAAAGTATCTTTAAAAAATAACGATAGAAGGAATCCATATTAATAAATTACCAATAAATATGGGCACAGGAGGGGCCTAGCCTTTCTACAAAGTTTAACCAAAAGATTCCCTAAGGCAAAGCATACACAAGTTATTTTTACCAATGAATTCAATCAGTTTGATTGATAACTATCCGACCTAACCAGTCTTCTCCATTGATCTCACAAGTGGCTGCAGATTGTGAAATTTGATTAGAACTTCTTGCAACCATTGAGAGTTTATGGCCAGCTTAAGTGCCACAGGCTTAGATTCTACATTTGCGCAAATAAGGACAAATCCCCATCACGCACATAACTGCAGGCAATATAAAGTTTCACCAGAAAATGTATCTGGAGGGTATTGGGATCCCACCTGTGCCCCGTGATCACGGTTCAAATTGATTCACACACACACACACACTTTTCAATCTACTGGGTTCACTGATTAATGGAGGAATAATCACATGACCATCACAGCAGCTTGTAGACTTCACTAATTAATGGAGGAGTAATCAGGTACTACCTTTTTCTCTCTCCCACCCCCTCCCATACCAGATTGCCTCATATTCCCAGCATCCCCTATGAAATTAATCTTAGATCACTTTTTCAACCACTCCTCAAGTTCGACACAAAAAAATCATTATTAAAAACAACACAAGTTCCACTGCCTTTCTTACAGTACTGCAGTATCTTACTACAGCCAAGTGGGTGTGTAGAAGGGCTGCAGTACGCATGGCAAAAATCTACCTGAGGCCAGCTAGCAGGCAGTGTCCTATATGGACTCTGCTAGCCTCCTGGTAGTCATTTTTTGGGACTTTGGGGGGGGGGGGGACTACAGGAGAACCCTATGGAGCTGGGATGTGAGGTAAGGATTAAACTACACTACATGGTGGGGCCAGTAGTTGGGGGGATTATAGTTTTGGGGGTGGACATGCCCTTTAAATTCATGCTACCACTTAATAAATTGGTTTGTGCATCTTTAAAGGGCTAGGTCACACTGCCAAATTCTCACACAGAGCATTGCACATGCCGCAATCCGTTTACGGAGCACACGCCCAAACCATTTCTTTGCTAATCCGCTGTGATCTGCACAATATTCCGTAAACAGACAGTGCGGCCGCAGCCTTAGACACACATACTGCATTCTCCCAATAATGTGCATTATGTAAATTATGTTTGTTACCTGCCAACCAGACAGATGAATAAGTTTAGTGCAGATACCCGTTCATCTTCCCTGTGTTCCTAGGATTAAAAGGAAGGTTTTAAGGAAGCAGAATAATAGTTTAGAAGACAACTGTGGCAGATTGCTAGATATTGCTTTCAATCTGCCAGTCTGCTAGATATTGCTTTCAATCTGCCACAGTCTGCTAGATATTGCTTTCAATCTGCCACAGTCTGCTAGATATTGCTTTCAATCTGCCACAGTCTGCTAGATATTGCTTTCAATCTGCCACAGTCTGCTAGATATTGCTTTCAGACTGTGTCAGATTGAAAGCAATATCTAGGAGACGGTGTCAGATTGAAATCAATATCTAGGAGACTGTGGCAGATTGAAAGCAATATCTAGCAGACTGTGGCAGATTGAAAGCAATATCTAGCAGACTGGCAGATTGAAATCAATATCTAGGAGACTGTGGCAGATTGAAAGCAAACTTGTGACAGACTGAACACACAAGAAACTACATATTACAAGGCTGTGCAGCAATTTATTATAAATAAAGACATAGGTGCATTCTGGTCCATTTTCAGTTTAACAAACATGCGTTTTTCTAAGCTTGTGTCTGCGTTTTGAGTCCATTTGTGTGCGTGTGCAGTTTTTGGAAAATTAAAAGGAAACACCGGGAAAAAACGCAAAAACGGCACATAGTGGATACTAAGATACCAATAGACGTGAAGAAAATAAGTTTAGTCTTAAAGTATGGAAAGAATAATACAGGTATCGATACTCAGTGGCATCATAGGAATGAATTTTATTCCTCTCCATTTTGTTTTTGTTTTTTCCCCTTCTCTGGGTCAATTCAGCCGTTAGGCAGGAAATGTGGGTATTGCCAAGTAGGTTGGACTAGATGGACGTTTATCTTTGTCTACACTCAGAATTCTATGAGATGCAGTGCTGTGCTATATAAATAAAACTATACATACAAAACGATAAAAGGCTGATCAGTATTTACATTAGAATAATGCAGATTGCATGGATTTCAGTGTAGCCCTACAGCATGTATTTAATAAACCAAAACTTACCCTTTAGTTACAATATTACACTAAACAGACATAACTGTGTTTTTCCCTTCTTGTGGCTCTTTTTTACTAATGCTTTTCACTAATTCGGACCACTGCCCAAACAGCCAAAGTAGGTACTCCTACCTCCTAGACACGCTTGTGTTCCAGTCTAATGTCCCATACAGAGTTCTGGCTGCAAAATTTCCTAGAAAAAGTTGCTCCATGCTGCCAGTCACTTACGGGTCCTATTTGATTATACATTTTTGTCAATATTCTAACTGTAATTGTACATATCAATATTGGCCAATTGTACAGAAAAATCCAAACAATTTCTATCAATAATAAAATGGAATTAAAGGGGAACTGTGGTCTCCAAACAAGTTTAAATGAAAGGCCAGTTTACTACCTTTAAAACGAGCCATCAACTACCTCTCTACGTGCTCCACAGCCCAAGATAATGACTGACCAGAAAGTTAATGGGTGGGAGGCTTACATGTGACATTCCTAAGGCTTCTCATGCACAGTGCCGCTGGCGAGCACAGCTTCACTCCCTCAGTGTGTGAGGGAGACAGGAAGTCCCTCCCCCTCCCTGCTGTGTGAAGGAGCTGCAAAGAAGCAGGGGCGGGTGGGGTTTAGGCACCCGTGAACGGGTGGGGCCACATGGGGCTGTAAGGGAATGGGCCAAGGGGAGGAGACACAGGGCAGATTGACTGACAGTTTCAGAGCAGGAAGTGCATGAGGACCTGGTGATGCTGCTGCCATATCACACACAAAAATGTAAATATCTTCAAAACTATGCAAAATAAACAATGGAAATTGCGAAAATTCTCAGGAGAGCAATTCCTATCAATTTACCTTAAGTCATTTTTAGACCACAGTTCCCCTTTAAGTTTTTACCATAGGGTATAAAGGTCTAACATGGTTTGCATTAAACATTTCCCTATGAAGGAGAAAACCGCACATTGACTACGAGCAGGAATCTTACCACTGCAGCTCGGACCTGTGAACATCTTCTTGCCAACTGTCTTATAAGAGAATGAGCTTCAGGCAGGAGTGGCTTCTCTAGACAGGCCAGCAAAGCATAAAGCCAACGTCCCTAGAAGGAAGTGTTAATCCGATTCCAGTTATTTGCCTTTAGGAGGCTCAGTCACTAGGTGATAATTACAGATTACCAATTAAATAAGGAAGAAATTAATACATATGTTGAACACAAGTTCAGTAAAAGACAAATCAACAGAAACATTTAGAATCAATTTTCAAAAACAGTTGCCTCTTATTTATGCAATTAAAGGGAAACTCTGCATCCCTCCAAACGACTAGTAGGTGCAGCACCCACCCCCAGCCGTCAGTTATGATTGCTATAGCGGATATCATGGCCAGTGAATGACTGCGTTTACCAACCCCATCTCACCTGTTAGCTTTCTTAAAAGAGCCTGTATAAGTTTAAAAATGGAGGCAAAAGGGTCCGGCGTTAGTCAGGAAAACAATCTTTGGGGACCCCCTGGAATACAGTAAGCATTGTGATCTCAGGGTTTGAAGGGGTGTGCAAATACATATGCTTTTCAGAAAAAAAGCAGTATTTTTCCATCCCAATGACCTTAATCTGCCAATTCAGCATTTTGTCTGTGTATAAATAAATGCAACCAAAATACTGACTTCCTGTTTGCAGGACCCCTTATAGAGACTGTTATGGTCTTGCCCTTGACCCAGCGCCTGGGTTGATTCAGTTGCTCAGTAGAGATCTGAGCATCTTTGGCCCATCCAACAGCCAATCAGTAGAAATTACTGTTAGGAACATTCCAAGGATGTGGTGCATCCTGGGAAGAAGAAGGACCGTTAGAACCTGAAATGTCAGCTTCCCTGCTGTTGTCAAGCAGGGAACAGCAAAGGGTATAGTCAACTGATTTTTCAAAATGGGAGAGAATATGTAGAACTAAGAAGGCATTACACAAACTAACAATTTAACAAATCTTGATCATTTCCACTGAACTGTCCCTTTAAATAGGGAGATTTGAAATACACAGTTAGGTTTTTTACCAGCTCTGGGGTAAAGTTTCTATCCTGGAACCAATTCACCAGATATTCCAGCACACTTGTCACGGTTGCCTTTGGAAGACACACAAACAAAAACAGAACATTATAGCTACAGTAAGTTGACAACACACACAAATGAGTAATGAAATTTAATAATTCTCTTACCTGGCTCATTCGGCTAACAATGCTAAGCAATGGCGGGAAACCAACCTACAATCAGAGAGAATAAACCAAAGAACAACTATTTTATTTATGTGGACACCCCCTTTTAACAACTTCTCTGTGCTTTATAGTCATCGCTAAACAAACCTCTTAACAGGAGATTGTCTAAAGTATTGCCCGAAATCCCAAACGTGCATTGGAACCATAATTTATTATAACTATTTATTTTTTTTAAATTGAATTAAAACGTATTGTACTTTTACTGTACTTTATTTTCGTTTAATAAAGTACAGTAAATTCCATAATTCATCATCAATCCAAAGTTCAAAGTGAGCTAAATTAAAAAAAAAAAATTGTTGGCAATATAAAGTGTAAAAAACTGCAACATTTGCCTTATAGTGATCATATATGCAGCAATCCTGGTCGATATTGTGAAGACGTAAACTAGACACACACATTAGATAAATGTAATTGGAATGATTGATAAGTTAGTTACACAATTATTCAAACAATGTTGAACCCTACGAGTCCATTGGTCCAAAAACAGCAAGAAAATGGCACCTTTATGTAGTCAATGCCTGGATTCTGGCTTTCGCTGTTCAGGGCAGCTGCTAGATCCGAATAAAGCCTCTCTCCCAGACAGAACTTTTTCCAACTCTCCTCATCCTCTGTGTTTGGCTAAAGAAAAGACTTTAGTTTTCACTGATCCCCTATAGATGTACACACACCTACACACAATTGGTTTATTTAGTACCTTGTATAAAAGTCCCTGGCTAAAGTAATTTGTACCCATTATCTTTACATAGACAGACAGCTATAAATAATTCTATTATAAACCATCAGATTTAATGGTTTACAGGGATGTGGACAGTGTTTACTTTGGTGTAACATTGAAAAGGGCAAATAGAGTTCGCTGAGGGGAATAAAATCCAATACAACACACTTGTTACAGGAAGCAAATGAAAACCTTTAAACAGCATCATGGCAGAAGGAAACTTCACAAAGCCGCCTTAATTAGAATGGTTTAGGCAATGCTCTTCCTAGGGACATGACTTCTCACTGCCACCGACCAGTGGGGTAACAGAGGTATCCACTGTATAGACTACTCTTGGAAAAGAACCACTTAAAAGATACAGTACCACATTTTGCCGTTTCTTTTACCGTAGGGAGGATACGGTACAAATTATGCACAAAACTCACAGTGGTTTAAACACGTGCACAATCCAGCAAAACAAGTAATTATTATTAACAAGTAATTAATAATTATACAATACAGCAGCTAGGTGGGGAAGGTAAACATTACAGCAGCCAACATGAGCATGGCCGACACTATTTTAAATCTAAAAGCTCCCACATAAAGCACAATCCACGTACCCAAGACCTACTAACAATCAGATACTCACCATTGTAACATTGCTGTCCAAAGGCTGAGACCTCCAGTGGCTCCTGTGCTTGTTCAGACTCTGAGGAGTTAAACAGATTCAAATATGTAAGAATAACCCAGATCACCATCAACAATTGCCCGTCTGATTTCCAGCCAATACCAACACATCCCCTTCATCCCCCTTGGGTCATACGCATCCTGCAGATGCTTTTACGGTTGAATCAGCGATTTGGGAATGCCACATGACAGGATTGCTATCTCCTACTAGTCACTTCTATGAGCAGCCCAGCCTTATGACGGATCAAGGGAGCCAATGGCGAAAGTTGGTCGAAGGGTAAGTAAACACGAGCAGATACTGAGAAATCATCTTGGGATCTGGAAGTATTGCTGCATATGTATGGCCAGTTCACAAGGAAAAATAGAACTTTCCCCATTTTGATTTTTCCCCTTTAGTAGCCATTCCGTATATCTATATCTAGCACAATCACAGGCTTGAGTAGTGTTATTGGAACCCCATTAGCCGAGAGCCTGTCCATTAAATGGTCCATAATAAGATGAATAATTATGGTCCACTTGCCTGAATATTCCAATTCGTGAGATACAGTTAATATTACATAAATGAGCAAGTAGGGAGCTCATGTAACTCTCTAAGTTAACAGATTTAAATAAATTCAGATGCTCTTCATTAGGTAAAGTTCTGTTTTAATTGGCTGCACTCCCTCATTACACTGAATTCACCAGCCAATCCCACAAGTCCTTGCTACTATCAGTGCACAAAACACTGAAAATATTGCCCCAGTATAATGAACTGCATGTCTGTCTATTTTACCTGACGAGCTGTGGAAAACTGAGCCACTTGTTGCTGCTGCCATCGCAGGCTTGGAGCATAACCTTCAGGAGCGGGCAGGCACCCTGACAGCTGGAACAGAAACAGAGCAAGACGATTACATCTTTGAGAACAATTGTTAGGAGAACCATTCCTCTGTCTGGGAACTGGTATATAAACTAGTAAAGGGAAAGTCTGTAATATAAACAAAGGGATTTCCAGCAGGTGTTTTAGATTTTAGTAGTATACCTATTTCTTTAAGGCTAAAACATCAAGATACAATCCAATATTAAAATAAAGGAATAACATTAGCACCATAATTCATTTCTTTTAGTTGTAAGGGTCAGTGATGGCCAACAACAAGATATCACTTTGGAGAGATACAAATAATAAAGAACAACAATATTAGAAATCCCTGAAATTCTAAAAAAGAATCATAGAAAGGACAGACGCTGTATTTAAAGGATAGGGTTACTCAAAAAGCAAACCTCTTATTCCACATTAATTGAAGAGTGGGGGTAAAGGAGCTCTGTCTTACCTCCTGTTCTTCAATGAATGCATCAGAAGCCGGAAACGAAAACATAACTCTGACAGGGCTCCCCTGTGCGTGCCAGAAACCTTAATAAGGACAAGGAAGAAGCAAGGACTGGATGACACTGACAGCTTCTACTCTTCACTTTCTGGGACTTTGGGAAAGCATTGCAGGAGGACCATAAGAGGAGTAAGGTAAGGATTTTTTTAACACTACACAGTGGGGCACAGTAGTGGGTTACATATTAGTTTTGGGGGTGGATATGCCCTTTAAACTAATTATACTACAGCATTAGCTGGAAAGCAGTTGGGAAAGGCTAGGCAACTTAGCAAAGGGAACTCACTTGAGGGTTTTACAATCTTCGTTCCCATCTCCAGTTACATTAATTGAAGAAAGGGAGGTAATACACCCTGCCGGTCTGTGGTAGCAGTTATGTTAAAATCAAGATACATTAGATGTCTCTAATCTCCAATACTACAGGAATGTTGGAATAATGTTAATGAATGCACAGCATTCTGTTTTACAACCTTAAAAAACTTCACCTGACCTAATGGAGTACATTTGAGTGGCTCAGAGACCCTGACCTAATTGAGTATATTTGACTGGCCCAATTAGACACCTTTTAAACAAGAGGAATGTTTTTTAATTTTTTTTTCTGCAACATCAAGGCTCATTTACTGAATTAACTGTGGAGACAAACAGGAAATCCTGTGCCACACAGGCCTTATCACTCCATTTAACTTATCCCTAGCAGCCCTCTCTGAACTTACCTAGCAGAGCCTTCTTTTCTACTGGATGTGCCGGTGCCTATTCTAGCACAACGCATCATCAGGCTGCAGCACTGAAGACGTCTGCCTTCTCTTATTGAAGTTTCTGGATCTGCACATGGGGGGTGCAGAGCGGAAGTCAGATAGAGGCATGTGCTGTGGGCATTCTAATATACCCATTCAAAATGAAAGATCTCAGGAAAGCAGCAAGGCAGAGACAAGAAAGGTGTTGTTCTAAAGGCAATTAAAAGGCCTCTCTTGAGTTTCCCTTTCAGCTGTGCAACTTCCAATGAAAGTCAAGAGTGCTTGAAATAATTTTAAGCCTGTATACGACAGTATATATTTATTTTCATTCTTACAAAAAGAATCATACAATGGACTGCACCGAGGTCCTTAACATAAAAGCA
Source organism: Hymenochirus boettgeri (assembly GCA_019447015.1). Lineage (NCBI taxonomy): Eukaryota > Metazoa > Chordata > Amphibia > Anura > Pipidae > Hymenochirus > Hymenochirus boettgeri. Next base: position 286,370,122 of record CM033476.1, read on the forward strand.
GAGTTACTCACAGATATGCTAACAGTCTGCTTCTTCCTTAGCTTTTTTGGATCAATCTGTGCAATGACGACATCCGGGCACCGAGCTGCTTCAATCCTGAATGCAACAAGAGAGTTAAACTTTGCAAGAAAGGGCGCAACTGCAAACTTTACCTTCATGTTATTTATTATCCCACCATCTCGGATGATCGGATCTTCTTACAAGACATGAACCTGTCTTGCACAGTCCCTACAAAGATTTAAATAGCGAGTCTTAAGAATCTCGTCAAACCCAAGTTAAAGGTGAAATAGTTTAACTGTATTTTTATAGAATCAGCTACTGCCCATGAGTAGGGTGTCGAACACCAAAATCTATAGCTTTATGCTGGCTGCTAGTATCTTTCTTTGCATGCCCACATCATAATACATTGAAGTATAGATAAACAGATTGCCCTTTATTATTTATTGACAATGCATAAAGGTGGGGTACATAAACCAAGTGGGACATGTCAAGATACCAGGCATTTAAAAAAAATTAAAGCCAAATCCAGAGAAGTATCCTGAAAGGTGCATCAGTCTCATGGGATGCTCCCGGGCAGTGATCAGCCTGCTTAATTAATCCTGCCATATATCAAACACTTGATTTGTCCTATATGTGTGGTTGGATGCCACAATACTTCGATCTATATATGTTGGACAAAAAGAATTGGGCATTTTGTACATTAGGGGGATGTTTACCTGCACTATTAGTTTGCAGCCACCAATCAGATGTTACTGCAGTTAGATAACAAATGATTGGTGGCTGCAGAATAAGCAAACGTTTTCACCTTTTAAAGCTGGGTACACACATACAGGATCTTTACAAAACGACAGACAGAACTTGCAAGATGTAAAGCTCGGGACTGCAGATTCCCCACAGCTGTGGCCAACTCCCTAATACTTTTGTACAGGGAGACAACCATGGCCAAAGGAAATTTGTGGCCATTTTCCAATGTTCCTGAGGCCGATGATGAACATTTGTCGACCTTGGAAGTGCAATACACGCGCAAACATTAAAGGGCTGATACCATCGTTATTGACCGCTTATCATTAGTGTGTGTAACCAACTTTAGAGTCCTAATTCCGTTTCTATGAATTACCATTTAGCATGAGTGACCCTTGCTATTACATATATAGTCAGGGAAGGGACTTTTATAGTATTATATCGTATGTTGCTGTGTATAATAGTAGAATATCAAAGGTATAGCTACCCACACAGTCTATTCTCTCTGGCTGCTCCTATGTCCATTCCAAGACATAATTATCATAAAGTAGAATAAACAGGGAGATTCAATAAAAGTTCTTATCGTTTAAAATGGTGCTAATTTTGCCCCAACCAATCAGATGTTAGTTTTTAAATGTTAAATAAGATCTGATTGGTTGGGGCAAGTTTAGCACCATTTTAAACAACAAGAACTTTTATTGAATCTCCCAGTTAGTTGTTGGAGCCTCTCAGAAAACCGCAACCATTCCTGCATTACCAAAAACACAAGTGCATTTATTGCGCTAACACAACATGTTTTGGACATCCCAAGTGTCAAACACTTGAGAAAGGACCTAGCTGTCTGAAACATGTTGTGTTAGCACAATAAATGCACTTGTGTTTTAGGCAATTCCGGAGTGGTTGTGGTTTTCTGAGAGGCTCCAACAACTTATATTCTAGTGCAATAGCAGAAGACAGGTTATACGGGTTTAGACAGGATTCACGGCCTTCTATGATGGTCATTACATATCTTCTTATTAGGAGATTTATGGCTAGCTCTGTGCTTGTTGCATCTACTAAATATAACTGGTAATAAAAGGACTGGTCCATTTTGATGGGGTATTTACAGTCACATGGACTATTTTAATGACAATTACCACAGTTGGGTACTATTGGGGTTTGTTTTTTTATATAGGTTGGACCCCTATCAATATCAATAGTCCTGAATGGCATCTATCATTTCTAACTAGCGGATAGCCACTGCTCACACCCATTATCTGTAATGCAGATTTCTAGGATTACCCAGCCTAGTAACACTAGCAAAGCCATGATTGTTTAAAGAATCGTTCAACCCTGCATTTAAAGACCTCTCCCCCCCTCTTTCTGTTTCCCCCCCCTCCTGGAAACGGCATTGAGGTCTCTCGCGTTCAAATAGGGGTCAGCTTCTCCAACGGCAGTGGCGCTCACACAGTGGGAGGAGGGATGATGACGTGGCGCCAACTATGCATCCGTGCTAATTACACCATAGTTGCCAACAGTCCCGGATTACCCGGGACAGTCCCGGATTTAAGAATGCAGCCCCGATCTTCTGATGTCCCGGTAAATGTCCCGATCTGGAGCAAGCAGCGTGCATGTGGTTTTAGAATTTAAAGCCTTCCCATGCAATGTTACTACTTTCAGATCCTCTCCTCCTGCAGTGAGAGATCGAATTACAGTCAGTCTCACGTTCTGTGTGCACGTTAGGAAGGGGAGGGGGAAGTGCAGTCCTGTGATCTCTCTGCCCTGACACAATTTGAGGTTTGTGATCTATCTCTGCCTGGTTACTTTAGCTCTGTATGCCTATCTAGTTCTATCTATCTGTATGTCTATCTATCTAACTCTGCTATCTATCTATCTATCTAACTCTGCTATCTATCTATCTAACTCTGCTATCTATCTATCTAACTCTGCTATCTATCTATCTATCATCTATCTAACTCTGCTATCTATCTATCTAACTCTGCTATCTATCTATCTAACTCTGCTATCTATCTATCTAACTCTGCTATCTATCTATCTAACTCTGCTATCTATCTATCTAACCGCTATCTATCTATCTAACTCTGCTATCTATCTAACTCTGCTATCTATCTAACTCGCATTCTATCTAACTCTGCTATCTATTAACTCTCTATCTATCTAACTCTGCTATAATCTAACGCTGCTATCTAACTCTGCTATCTATCTAACTCTGCTATCTATCTAACTCTGCTATCTATCTAACTCTGCTATCTATCTATCTCATCTATATATCCTGCTATCTATCTATCTAACTCGCTATCTATCTATAACTCTGCTATCTATCTATCTATCTATCATCTATCTATCTGTCTGTCTGTCTGTCTGTCCTATCTATCTCTGTTTCTCTAGCTCTGTCTGTTCCTATAGCTGTCATTCTATCTAACTATCTGTCTTTCTAGCGCTCTGTCTGTCCCTCTAGCTGTCTCTTTCTCCCTATGTGTCTCTCTCCATCTCTGTTGGTCTATCTCTTCCTAGCTATTTCTGTGCGTCTTTCTGTCTATCTTTCCATTAAAAGTGAGCGTGAACTGAAAGTTGGAGAGGGGCTAAAACTTGTGGTGGCACACAACAATTTTAAAAATGTGTCCCTAGAATTTTTTTGAGAATGTTGGCAACTATGATTACACCTCTCGGGTTAGTATATAGAATTTCCCCGTCCATTATTAGAGAGAGAGGACACAAACAGGACATCCAGTAGTTACTTTAGCTTTGGCAGTGGAAGGGGGTCAGACACTACACTGAGCATGTGCAGCAGAACCAGGTCCATAATACACTATGGGAAAGATACAACCCTACAGAATTAGTGATGGTGGAGATAAGGGAATACAGGGCCATGTATATTGTATGAAGGGTTAATGTAGGTTACACCTGTCACACAGCACCATGGGGTTTATTGTAGTCATGTCGAACCTTGGCACACCAATTGGTTTAGAAACTACAACTCCCAGCATGCCTTGATCGCAGAATGCAACTAAGGCATGCTGGGAGGCGTAATTTGTAAACATCAGGCGTGCCAAGGAACATGACCGGGTTACCGTAAATACCAGAAGCTGCAGGTTGTGCCCCCGACCCTCCCAACACTGGGACCTTACTGGACTCTCCTTAGGTATTCCTGCGGGGTCCGGGGCGGAACTGCGGGGTCGTAATCATCAGGGAGATCAAAATCATCCACCGGCAGCAACCTGGGCATCAGCTCCTCGGGCCCGGAATCCATGCTTGGCGAGTGTCAGGACTCCCGCCCCCTCTCAGTGGAACGCAACGTTCCTTTACGCATGGAACGCACCCTATAAACGCCTGAACCCGGAAGTGGTGTTGTTTCTCCATTAAAGGAACATCACCTTCATTTTTCCTTCCCCTGGACCAGCTGTTAGGCAGACACAGGGAGGGTTTATATTGTCACTACAACCTGTCATTTATAGGTTGTAGTGAAAGCCAGAATTGAGAAAGCCAGTCGGATGACTAGCGAAATGTCTTCCAGAACTACATTTCAAGTCCAGTTGATTTAATTGAATACAACAGATATATCGTGTTTAAAGGGCATGTCCACCCTTAAAAATTACTTTTGAAAGCTGCTCCCCATGTCTGGTAGCCCCAACCGCATGGTTAGTATTTTCCAAAAGCCCCCCAAACTCTTACTTACCTCCCCTCGTTCCTCCGCTGCACTGCCGGCCTCTGCTTGCGAGAATGCAGCAGAGGGGCGGGACCGCAGTCGCGTCTGTGATTGGCTGAACGCAGCCAATCACGGACGCGGCTGCCGGTATTCAGTGCAGCGGAGGAAAGAGGAGAGGTAAGTAAGAGTTTGGGGAGCTTTTGGAAAATACTAACCATGCGGTTGGGGCTACCAGACATGGGGAGCAGCATATTAAAAGGCTTTTACGCTAGGGGGAGGGATAGTAGAACGGGAGGGAGAGGGAGGGGGAGGGAGGGGGGAGAAGGGCTGCAGTACGCATGACAAATATCTACGGAGGCAAGGTAGCAGGCAGAGCCTGCTAGCGTCCTGGTGGACTGTTTTTGGGACTTAGGGGGGTCTACAGGAGAACCCTATGGAGCTGGATGTGAGGTAAGGATTACACTACACTACATGGTGGGGCCATTACTGGGGGGATTATAGTTTTGGGGGTGGACATGCCCTTTAAAGGTTTGTCAAGCTGAGTTCTCGCTACAACTTAGATTATAAGCTCTTCAGGGCAGGGATCTCATTCCTAATGTGTCACGGTTTGTTGCACTTATATCAGTTTATACATAATTTATATATATATATGCTTTCACTTAACTGATGTATGAAATTGTATTAATTAATGTAATTCATTTTTATCTATAATGGCTTGCACTCATCCCCTAGGGAGATTCAATAAATGTTCTTATTGTTAAAAATGGTGCTAATTTTGCCTTAACCAATCAGATATTATTTAACATTTGAAAGCTAACATCTAATTGGTTGGGGCAAAATTAGCACCATTTTTAACGATAAGAACTTTTATTGAATAACCCTGTTTGTATTTTATAATGTACAGGGCTGTGTATCCAAGTGGCACTTTATAAATAAAATTATACATATATACATACATATACATACATACATATACACCTACATACATATACACCTACATACATATACATACATTTACATACATAAAATGCACACTATGGGGGGTGTTCCCAGTGCGATGCAATGTAGCATGTAGTTGCCATTTTTTCGCCCAACAGCGTGCGCTCAATTGTGTAATATTGCAGAAAATTAGATCACAGCAGACGTAGTGTGGCCCCGGTCAATAGAACAACACTGGCGTGCACTTGTTAACCCGCGGCCGTATTGTCTAGTTTAGCCTTTTCAGCCCTTCATCTTATTGTTATGTGATGGATCTGCACTAAATAGTCTAAGTTGGTAGTGAAATGAGAAGAAATAAATATATATATGATGGACTGTATACATACTTGGAGAAGGCACATGCACCAAGCCTAAGTTAGTGCCCGGGTGCTAACCTAGAGGCTTTAGGACACAGACACTGATTGCACTTTAAAGGGAATGTCCACCCCCAAAACATATTTTAATATGTTATTGGCCAGCCAAACCACATGAAAATCCATTCAGGCAAACTTGAGATACTTACTATACCATCTCTATCTAACCCCAGCTTGCATATGTCACCTTGTGCCCGTGCCTTATTCCGTTCTCCCGCGCGCAATCTGGATCCTCACTGTCGCTAATACTGTGACATGTGCGGGAAGCCCTTTCCCTCCCCCAATCCCTTTGTAGCCATCTTTGCTGCCAGGTGCCCTACCTTTCAACTTTAAACATATGGTAGGGCACCCTAGCCCAACCCACCCCCCAACCGCTAGTTTGTTGTTTAATCAAAAAAAGGTTACAGAACGCTACTTACAAATCCTTAGATATCCTCGAGTTCTGTATTGCCCGGCAGCCGCATTTTTGATTGGCTGCCTCTCCGTCAATCACAGACACGTCTGCCAGTCCAGCCTGTTTACAGTTCCGGCAAACAAGGGCCAAGATCAGAGTGACGGGGGATGAAGACGTTCTGTACACTTTTTTTAATCAACTTAGCAGTTGGGGGTGGGCTGATAGGTAAAAAGTTCTTGTAGGGTGGACATACCCTTTTATAAACATTAAACAAACCCAGAGTGAGTGGTTATCTCTGCTTGTTTGATTATATGATGGCTAATATGCCCCTTACGAGTAAATATAAGGATATTACGCCACCAAGGCAAGGCGGGAACTGCTGAGTTTACTATAAACCTTATATTATACTGTATGCGTGTATTATTTTATAACGCATAAGGTTATTTATTTAATAAACATGTCTTTGGATATCTGTTGTATTCAATTAGATCACTGGACTTGAATTTGTTCTTGAAGACGTTTCGCTAGTCATATCCCGACGTGGCTTTCTCAATTCAGAATGACTTGTACAAGAATCTGTGGCAATTATGTACCCTGGAAATCCAATTAGCATATCACAGCCAGGTGTTTAAGGGTGTGATTAGATAGTGCTAAGAGGTTTATATGAATGCCCAAGTAAGGTGTTAAAACCATTGTACATGGCAGACAGTTGGTGTCGAACCCCCCCACCTCTATTTAGGCTTGGTTTTCTTTATTTTCACATAAATGGCCTCCTTAACACCTCTTTGAACCAGTCCGTTCCTTCGCCAGTATGTTAACATACAATCTTCAAAGGTATGTCCTTTATCCCTTAAGATCAGATACACGGCGAGTCCTGACCCGAGGAATTGGCTCTTCTGTGCTGGGCCATACGTTGTATGCAGTTGCTTTTTGGTTCGCCCCCACATACAAATCAGAGCATTCACTGCACTGCATGCATATATGATGTCGCTTTCCTTGTGTTTAGGTATTGGGTCTTTCGAGATGTACCAATTGCTGTCCACTCAGTGTGTTGTTCGGTTTTAAAGCAGACAGGGATACATGTTTTTTTGAAAATTCTTTCTTAATTTCTCGGAGACCCCTGCCTACATATGGATACCTGTTCCTTCCTCCGTCTTGCTTTTCCCCTTCACTGTTGGTATTCGGTGTTCAACTGTCTGCCATGTACAAATGCTGTTTTAACACCTTACTCTGGGCTTCCTATAACACCCTCTTAGCCACTATCTAATCACAACCCTTAACACCTGGCTGTGATATGCTAATTGGGATTTTCCAGGGTACATAATTGCCACAGATTCTTGTAACAAGTCATTTCTGAATTGAGAAAGCCAGTCGATGACTATCGAAACGTCTTCAAGAACTAAACTTCAAGTCCAGTTGATCTAATTGAATACAACGATTATGACCTGGACCGGTGATGAATGAGAACATTCACAAGCATGTCTTTGGGATGTGTTTTAAGTGCACCTATCCATTCACTTTACATGCAGTGTGTCATACATAATTGCTAATAAATTCCTAAATGTAACAGGTACAGAGCTGGGCTTTCTTTTAACTTTCAAGCACCCCGAGGTCAACTCTTTATTCTTCTGAGGGAGATTGAAGTTTACAATCTGTCTGAGCTGGTAGTGTTCTGGGAGAGAGACCGGATGGTGTTTCTATGACTCACAGGAAAAGGCATATGGACATAAAGAACAAAGCACTATTTTATTATGGGCAAGGCAACATAGGCACTTACGCATGCCCTTTGCCAGGGGCCCACCTTGGGACCTGCCTGGGTGTCACAATAAAATGTCTCTGTCTCGCTGAAAAAAAAATGGGTGCCCGGCATTTGCTACTTAATTCTATACCTATATACCAATTATAAACCGACACAAGTATAAACCGAGGTACCCCGATTTTTACCTTAAAAAACTAATAAAGTGATTGACTCTTGTATAAAAACCGGGGTAGAAATTATGACCACTACTGCCTTCTGATTCTGTATTGTTTTGAAGCTTTAGTGCCCTTTAAATTGGCCAGCAGAATTCCCATACATTAGTCCCATACAGTAATAGCCAAATCCAGTATGGTTATAACTGTTATGAGACACTTTATGGAATTCTGCTGTCCATTTAAAGGGCAACTAAGCCTCTAAACAATACAGAATCAGAAGGCAACAATAGATTACATTCTCCTTCTGACTGTGTTGTTTTGAGCTTTATTGCCCTTAAGGTGGATAGCAGAATTCCCAAGTAATTGACATACTGGATATGGCTATTAACTGTATGAAATTGCTGTCCATTTAAACACAACTTAAGCCTGCAATCCCAGATTGTTTGGACTACAAACGACTCCCAGCATGGGGGGTCTTTATTATCACCGCTCCCACCCATTTCTGGGTACACTTCTGTGGCTTGCTTCATTCTGTTGGCGCTTCTTCTAGCATCCTAATTGTGGGGCATCCCTGTAGTACACTCCAGCCTTACTCCCGCTCCCTGTACTGAGCCTCCCATGACGTCACTACTCTCGGTGCCCTGGCAGTACGGCAGCCGGCGCCTCTTTACAGGAGTCGCGCGAGCGCGGGTGCTGGATTTCTAGTAGTTTGACTGACTCGAGTATAAACAGGTCCGGATTTTCAGGCTGTATTTTGCAGCCTGAAAACCTCGGTTTATACCGAGTTATAACGGTATACCAAAGTTCCGGTAAATGCTACAGTGGTCTTCTAGCTTTCACACTCTTAAAGGGTACCGTTCCACTGAAAAATAATTTATATCGTCATTCAGTTTTTTGAAGAACAGGAGGTAAGTAGCGTGTTATTGGCCAGCCAAACCACATGAAAATCCATTCAGGCAAACTTGAGATACTTACTAGACACATCTCTATCTAAACCCAAGCTTGCATATGTCACCTTGTGCCCGTGCCTTATTCGTTCCCGGGCAATCTGGATCCTCACTGTCAGCTAATACTGTGACATGTGCAGGGAAGCCCTTTCCCTCCCCCAATCCCTTTGTAGCCATCTTTGCTGCCAGGTGCCCTACCTTTCAAAGCTTTAAACATATGGTAGGGCACCCTAGCCCACCCCCAACCGCTAAGTTTGTTTAATCAAAAAAAGGTTACAGAACGCTACTTACAATCCTTAGATCCCTCGGAGTTCTGTATTGCCGGCAGCCGCATTTGTGATTGGCTGCCTCTCCGTCAATCACAGACACGGCTGCCAGTCCAGCCTGTTTACAGTTCCGGCAAACAGAGGGCCAAGATCAGAGTGACGGGGGATGTAAGGAGCGTTCTGTACACTTTTTTTTAATCAAACTTAGCAGTTGGGGGTGGGCTATAGGTAAAAAGTTCTTGTAGGGTGGACATACCCTTTAATAAACCATTAAACAAGACCCAGGAGTGAGTGGTTATCTCTGCTTGTTTTATATATGATGGCTAATATGCCCCTTACAGAGTAAATATAAGGATATTACGCCACCAAGGCAAGGCAGGGAACTCTGAGTTTACTATAAACCTTATATTATACTGTATGGGGTGTATTATTTCTTATAACGCATAAGGTATTTATTTAATAAACATGTCTTTGGGATATCTGTTGTATTCAATTAGATCTACTGGACTTGAAGTTTAGTTCTTGAAGACGTTTCGCTAGTCATCCGACTGGCTTTCTCAATTCAGAATGCTTGTACACGAATCCTTGGCAATTATGTACCCTGGAAATCCAATTAGCATATCACAGCCAGGTGTTTAAGGGTGTGATTAGATAGTGCTAAGAGGTTTATATGAATGCCCAAGTAAGGTGTTAAAACCATTGTACATGGCAGACAGTTGGTGTCGAACCCCCCCACCTCTATTTAGGCTTGGTTTTCTTTATTTTCACATAAATGGCCTCCTTAACACCTCTTTGAACCAGTCCGTTCCTTCGCCAGTATGTTAACATACAATCTTCAAAGGTATGTCCTTTATCCCTTAAGATCAGATACACGGCGAGTCCTGACCCGAGGAATTGGCTCTTCTGTGCTGGGCCATACGTTGTATGCAGTTGCTTTTTGGTTCGCCCCCACATACAAATCAGAGCATTCACTGCACTGCATGCATATATGATGTCGCTTTCCTTGTGTTTAGGTATTGGGTCTTTCGAGATGTACCAATTGCTGTCCACTCAGTGTGTGTCGGTTTTAAAGCAGACAGGGATACATGTTTTTTTGAAAATTCTTTCTTAATTTCTCGGAGACCCCTGCCTACATATTGGATACCATGTTCCTTCCTCCGTCTTGCTTTTCCCCTTCACTGTTGGTATTCGGTGTTCAACTGTCTGCCATGTACAATGCTGTTTTAACACCTTACTCTGGGCGTTCCTATAACACCCTCTTAGCCACTATCTAATCACACCCTTAACACCTGGCTGTGATATGCTAATTGGGAGTTTTCCAGGGTACATAATTGCCACAGATTCTTGTACAAGTCATTCTGAATTGAGAACAGCCAGTCGAGACTACGAAACGTCTTCAAGAACTAAACTTCAAGTCCAGTTGATCTAATTGAATAAACGAATGACCTGACCTGGGATGAATTAGAACATTCACAAGCATGTCGTTTGGGATGTGTTTAAGTGCACCATATCCATTTCACTTTACATGCAGTGTGGTCATACATAATTGCTAATAAATTCCTAAATGTAAGCTAGGTACAGAGCTGGGCTTTCTTTTAACTTTCAAGCAGCCCCGAGGTGAATCTTATTCCTTCTGAGGGAGATTGAAGTTTACAATCTGTCTGAGCTGGTAGTGTTCTGGGAGAGAGACGCAGATGGTGTTTCTATGACTCACAGGAAAAGGCATATGGACATAAAGAACAAAGCACTATTTTATTTGGGCAAGCAACATAGGCACTTACGCATGCCCTTTGCCAGGGGCCCACCTTGGGACCTGCCTGGGTGTCACAATAAAATGTCTCTGTCTCGCTGAAAAAAAAATGGGTGCCCGCATTTGCGTACTTAATTCTATACTATATATCCAAGTATAACCGACACAAGTATAAACCGAGGTACCCCGATTTTTACCTTAAAAAACTAATAAAAGTGATTGACTCTTGTATAAAAACCGGGGTAGAAATTATGACCACTACTGCCTTTCTGATTCTGTATTGTTTTGAAGCTTTAGTGCCCTTTAAATTGGCAGCAGAATTCCCATACATTAGTCCCATACAGTATAGCCAAATCCAGTATGGTTATAACTGTATGAGACTACTTTATGGCAATTCTGCTGTCCATTTAAAGGGCAACTAAGCCTCTAAACAATACAGAATCAGAAGGCAACAATAGATTACATTCTCCTTCTGACTGTGTTGTTTGAGCTTTATTTGCCCTGAAGGTGGATAGCAGAATTCCTAAGTAATGACATACTGGATATGCTATTACTGTATGAGAAATTGCGTCCATTTAAACACAACTTAAGCCTGGCAATCCAGATGTTTTGGAAACTACAAACTCCCAGCATGGGTCTTTATACACCCTCCCACCCAGTTCTTGGGTACTTCTGTGGTCTTGCTTCATTCTGTTGGGTTCTTCTAGCATCCTATTGTGGGCATCCTCTGTAGTAACTTACTCCGAGCTACTCCCGCTCCCTGTAACTGAGCCCCAGATGACGTCACTACTCCGGGCCCTGGAGTGACGCAGCCGCGGCCATCTTAACAGGAGCGAGCGAGCGGGGTGCTGGATTTCTAGTAGTTACTGACTCGAGTATAAACAAGGTCGGTGTTTAGGCTGATTTTGCAGCCTGAAAACCTCGGTTTATACTCGAGTATATAACGGTATACCAAAGTTCCGGTAAATGCTACAGTGTCTTCTAGCTTCACACTCTTAAAGGGTACCTCCACTGAAAAATATTTTATCGCATTCAGTTTTATTGAAGAACAGGAGGTAAGTAGCGTGAATCTTATTCCTTCTGAGGGAGATTGAAGTTTACAATCTGTCTGAGCTGGTAGTGTTCTGGGAGAGAGACGCGGATGGTGTTTCTATGACTCACAGGAAAGGCATATAGGACATAAAGAAACAAAGCACTATTATTATGGGCAAGGCAACATAGGCACTTACGCATGGCCCATTTGCCAGGGGGCCCATCCTTGGGACCTGCCTGGGTGTCACAATAAAATGTCTCTGTCTCGCTGAAAAAAAAATGGTGCCGCATTTACTTAATTCTATTACCTATATACTCAAGTATAAACCGACACAAGTATAAACCGAGGTACCGATTTTTACCTTAAAAAACTAATAAAAGTGATTGACTCGTGTATAAACCGAGGGTAGAAATTATGACCACTACTGCCTTCTGATTCTGTATTGTTTTGAAGCTTTAGTTGCCCTTTAAATGCACAGCAGAATTCCCATACATTAGTCCCATACAGTAATAGCCAAATCCAGTATGGTTATAACTGTATGAGACTACTTTATGGCAATTCTGCTGTCCATTTAAAGGGCAACTAAAGCCTCTAAACAATACAGAATCAGAAGGCAACAATAGATTACATTCTCCTTCTGACTGTGTTGTTTTGAGGCTTTAGTTGCCCTTTAAATGGATAGCAGAATTCCCATACAGTAATAGACATACTGGATATGGCTATTACTGTATGAGAAATATGCTGTCCATTTAAAAGACAACTTAAGCCTTGGCACTCCAGATGTTTGGAAACTACAAACTCCCAGCATGCTTTATTATCACCCTCCCACCCAGTTCAGTGGGTACCTTCTGTGGGCTTGCTTCATTCTGTTGGCTTCTCTAGCATCCTATTGTGGGCATCCTCTGTAGTAACTTACTCCCGAGCTCCCTGTACTGAGCCTCCAGATGACGTCACTACTCGGCCCTGGGCAGTGACGTCAGCTGGCGCATCTTACAGGGAGCGAGCGAGCGGGTGCTGGATTTCTAGTAAGTTACTGACTCGAGTATAAACAGAGGTCGGAGTTTCAGGCTGATTTTGCAGCCTGAAAACCTCGGTTTATACTCGAGTATATACGGTATACCAAAGTTCCGGTAAATGCTACAGGTGTCTGTCTAGCTTCACTCTTAAAGGGTACCTCCACTGATAAAATATTTTATCGCATTCAGTTTTATTGAAGAACAGGAGGTAAAGGAGCTGTGTCTTACTTCAATAAAACCTGCAGGAGCCAGGAGAAAAGATTTGGAATTACCTGATTTCTCGCTCCTCCGCCACATCCTCTGACAGGTCCCGACGGACTCTGTATGTCTGTTGGAACCTGTCAGAGGACGTGGTGGACGAGCAACAGATCAGGTAAGTTCTCTCTTGGCTCCTGCAGGTTTTATGCAAGTGTATCCTCCTATTGACTGCACATAGGACTAATGGGGGGCTTCAGTTCTCTTTAAAAACAAACAAAACAAATTATAGAGCAAGAACAAATATAATTTGATTTAATGTTTCAAATGCCCATTTGCATTACCGTATATACTTCTAGTATAAGTCCATCCGAGTATAAGTCGAGGTACCGTATTTTTACCTGAAATTTTGTAAAAACTGATTGACTCGAGTATAGGCATCGAGGGTAGAATTATCCCCACACTACTGCCTCTGATTCTGGTGTTTGTTTTTAAGGCTTTAGTTTGCCTGGACAGCAGAATTCCCATCAAGTAATAGGCCAAATCCAGTACCAGTAACCTCCATTCTTTTGCACTCCAGATGTTTTGAAACTAACTAACAACTCCCAGCATGCTTTGTTGCGGGGAGTTTCAGTTTCTAAACCCTGTTGTGAGTGGGCAAGTTCATTAACTTTAATTAAGCGTACCACATTTTAGCAATTCTCTCCTGACACCCATATAGTAAAGGGCCCTCTGACCCCCCCATATATAAAGGAACGCTTGACCCCCATATAGTGTACGTGATACACCTCCTGCCCTACAGTTAAAATGTCCACCTTAGGTTGTAGTTTCAAGCTGTCCTTTGCAACCTTACTAGCAAGCTGTTTTTTTTTGCCCCAAACTAGGAAAACCCAACAGATTCAGATCCAGATGACCAGTGACAGTGCTGAGTGAGTCCGCAGCCAGACTACAGGAGCAGAAGTGTATGCAGATCAGCTCCGTAACTTTCTATCAGGTTACACAGCGCCACCTACTGGTTCCTATCTTGGTAATTGCAGAATTTGGATCTAAATTAGGCTGACCCGAGTCAGTTCGAGGTTAGGTTTTTCAGCTAATTTTAAAGCATGAAAAAATTCGCGAGTATATAGGTATAATACATTGTAATAATTTTATTTGAATGCAATAAAGCCTGCAATAGACGGGCAGTTTTTTAAATGATCCAATTACCACCCTACCCCCAATTTATGCAACAGAAAAATATTATATTTTTTTAATATCCAGCCACCGCCGCCACCAGAATGGTTAAATTAGAGAGAGAGTACTATGTCCTAGTACCACCTGTCTGATGAAAATAATAGTGTCTCTAGGTAACATTTCAATTAGCAAAAGTTTAGGACTAGAATGGAACGTATGTCTTTATTTCCACTCCATACAATTTTAACTAGTAAGTGAACTGTTATTAAAGGCAATATGGTTGTGTATAAAGGTTGGCCTAGATGGATGTATGTCTTTATCAACTTCCAATCTTATGTTAACGATGTAATTGTATACAGACATTATGGGTAAGGGTATAAAGGTTAGACTATGGACGTATTTCCTTTTATTCAACTTCCAATACAATGGTACTGATGTAATTGTTATCAGGCATTCATGGGTAGGGGTAATAGGTTGGACTAGATGATGTATGTCTTTCTTCAACTTCCAATACAATGTTTTACTATGTATTGTTCTAAAGGCATATGGTAGGGTAAATCACGGCTGGACTAGATGGAGTTGAATAAAGAACATCATCCAATTCCAATGTTACTATGTAATTGTTATAACAGACATATGGGTAGGGTTATAAAGGGTTGGACTAGATTTGGGTATGTCTTATTCAACCTTCCAATACAATGTACTATGTAATTGTTATACAGGCCATATGGGTAAGGGTATAAAGGTTGGACTAGATGGAGGTATGTCTTTATTTAAACTTCCAATACAAATGTTACTATGTAATTGTTATACAGGCATTATGGGGAGGGTTAAAAGGTTGGACTAGATGGATGTAATGTCCTTGATTCAACTTCCATACAATGTTACATGTATTGTTATACAGGCAATTAATGGGTAGGGGATGTAAAGGTTGGACTAGACTAGATTGAATGTATGTCTTTATTCAACTCCAATACAATGTTCTATGTAAAAATTTTATACAGGCATTATGGTTAGGATATAAAGTTGACTAGATGACGTATGTCTTTGTATTCAACTTCCAAACAATGGTTACTATGTACTTGTTATACAGATATTCTGGGTAAGGGTATAAAGGTTAGACGAGCCTGGACGTATGTCCTTTATTCAACTCCAATACACTTTACTAGTGTCATTTGGTTATAACAGGCATTATGAGTAGGGTATCAAGTTGGGACTCGATGGACGTAATGTTCTTTATTCAACTTCATACAATTTTTTACTATGTACTTGTTATAACAGCCCTTATTGGGTAGGGTTAAATGTTTGGACTAGATGGACGTATGTCTTATTTCAACTTCAATTACAAAATGTTTACTAATGTAACTGTTGATACATGCATTATGGGTAGGCTAAAGGTTGGACTTAGATGGATGTATGTCTTATTCAACTCCAATCTAATGTTACTATGTAATTGTTATCAGACATTATGGGTAGGATATACAGGTTAGACTAGATGGACGTATGCTTTATTATAACTTCCAATACAAATGTACTAGTAATTGTTAACAGGACATTTATGGTAGGGTACGGTGTTATAAGGTTGACTAATTGGATACGTAATGTCTTATCACTTTCACTTCCAACAAGT
This sequence comes from Hymenochirus boettgeri, assembly GCA_019447015.1. Classification (NCBI taxonomy): domain Eukaryota; kingdom Metazoa; phylum Chordata; class Amphibia; order Anura; family Pipidae; genus Hymenochirus; species Hymenochirus boettgeri. The sequence continues at coordinate 286,386,179 of CM033476.1, forward strand.
ACTATGTATGTTCTACAGGCATTAGGGTAGTGGTATAAAGGTTGGACTAAGATGGACGTTGATAGACATTATCACTTCAACACGATTGTTTACCTATGTACTGTTATAAGACATTGGGTAGGGTATAAAGGTTGGACTAGATGGACTGTCTGTCCTATTCAAATTTCCACTACAATGTACTAGTAATGTTCATACAGGGCATATGGTATGGGTTTAAAGGTTGGACTAGATGGAGTATGTTCTTTATTACAACCTCCATACATTTACTATGAACTGTTTAACAGGACATTATGGAGGATATAAAGGTTGGACAGATGGATTATTCTTTATTCAACTTGCTCAAACATATGTTACTACTGTAACTGTTATACAGACATTGGGTGGTATGTTATAAGGTTAGACTAGATGGATTTGATCTTGTTACAACCTCCAATACTAGTTAACTACATTAACGGTATCAGACAGTATGGGTATGGATATAAAGGTTGGACTAGTGGATGTATGTTCTTATAAACCTCCATAGACTATTTACTATGTAACTGTTATACAACTTATGGGTAGGATATAAAGGTTGACTACGAATGGAGTATGCCATCAGTATGTGCAATCCTACGTATACTTGTGATACTTTGGATGGTGATATTGTAGGCTAAGGTCTGACCGTGCCTAGGCTCCTTTGGTATTAGGCTGAGGCCACTAGCAGCGACCAAGAATCGACAACCCAAATCGCGACACCAGCGTTATGGCACCAATTGGAGCAAGATTCGTTGTGTGTTTTGCGCATGTGTTTTCGCCGTTTGCCCTTTATGGAAAGACACAAAAATGGTGTAATGAAATGCGTTTACCAAACCGCAACGGAAATGCGCAAATCCAGGGCATTGTAAAATAGCGTGAATTTTCCACGTTCCCGCGATCCCCCATACCATTTTAGCGAAGGAATCACGGTCGCAATTGCGGTAGTGCGAAGAGCTGCGCAACACGCAAAAAAACGCCGCTAGTGTTGCCTCACCATAAATCCACTCTGACTTAATCAGAGTACACAACACTACGATTTTGAAAGCTGAACAGACAGAAGGTGCAAGATCCTGTCATTTTTCAAAGAGATCTCATACACACATCCCCCAAGCGCTCTCCTACTCACAGATATACACATCATAGGTTGAGAATGTTCGACTGTGCGTTTTCCTCTTTGGTCACGGCCAATCCCCTATAGGAAGTACTAGCGCAAAATTTATTGTTTTTCCCCAACGGCTGCCCAGACGGTTCATCCCAAATGTTTGGCGGTCGCTGCACTTTGCTGGTAAAGCCCCACACACACCTAGCGATATAAGCCCCGATATCTTGTGGATCCAATGGGTCTCGGGGCTTATACTAGCGTTGTGTACCCTAGCTTTACTCTGATGTGTTTGTGTTGGCCGGACTTCAATCCAGTATTTGTTTTGATCAAGCGCAGTCCCTGAAGCTCCGCAAGCCCCCTGACAGACTGACTCTCTGAGGGCAATCAATGCTCATTCAGTTACAGTAAAACTATACATCACAGAAGAGTTTATGATCACGGAGGCACTTGATACAAGCTAAAATGTAAGATGTTTCAGACTGGATATTCTAAAGACAAGAGGTTGTAACGATCAAAAAACAAAAGTGGCACGGGATAGTTGGGAAGAATTATAGTTTTCCAAGTAATGGGCAATTTAAAAAATATCACGGTACAAATCCTTTAATTTAAATTCAAATGGACTTGTGAAGGGCATGTGTGACCCTTCAAAGAACCTTTCAACATAGACTAAAATGCCCCAATTACCCCATTTTTGGCAATACCTAGGCTTTCTTTCAACTCCCCTTTGTTCAGTATCTTTCCATTCAATTCCTACTGGCATTTTTAGACCTGACATGGGTTAATTCAATATGTGAGTATGAAGTAAGGATTTGTAAGGATTTGCAATGCGAATTTTACCAAGATTGTCCCTTGTACCGAATAAAAAACCATCCGACATGTACGTATAGTGTTTCTTACTTTCCGCAGTGCTGCTAAAAATACAATTTGTTTGAGTTTACAGACTTTTTCATGAAGTACATTACTGCCTTTATACAATATTAAAGGGGAATCATCTGCAATCTACCATTTGACACAGGCCAGAAACCTGCTTATTAAAGGGACATGTACCAGCCCCGAATATTAAATTTAAGGGACAACTCCACCTCATAAGAACATCTTTTAGAAAGAATGGCCGCTCTTTAATATGTTGATAATACATAGTTTGTCCTATGAATTCATTACTGGAGCCTGTTCTTATGCTTCTGGAGGCCTCATTGAAACTGAGCAATTTAGAAACCTGTACTGAGCAGGTTACTGAGCCTGGGCATGCTCAGAAGAGACAGGGGATGATTAACATAGCCATTGGCTGTGATGTCAACTGTCAACTCCAATAACTGACGTGCTAACTGGAAGCGGACTCAGGGAAGGAGCAGAAACAGACAGGAAAAGGACATTGTGGTTTCAAGATTTCAGGTTCGTTAGACAGTATATTCATATTTAAACCCCATTTACCATTAAGGTTGTTTGGAGGGGATTTCCGTATGGATGTTTCATTTTGGGGCTGAACTTGCCCTTTTAAACAACTCTATTAAAACACACCCCAAAAACCTAGACTTTGCTAGATTTAAAACAATCTGCGAGGTCATAGTGGAGAGCTCCTCCTGGGTCGAACCTTATGGCAAGCTGGTTGACAGAGGTGTGTACTATGAGCCCTGCGTCTGTGAACTTATGCCACAGCAGGTTCACCAGGTTTTTTTATACCCAGAAATGGACTGGTCTGCTCCCCTTTTTAAATTCCCAGCCATTGAGTAAGTTTGTAGCGGCGGTCTGTGGTAGAGAAAGGTGGTGAAGAATCAAACGTTAACTATCAGTCTCTTTCTCTGCTTTGCACATTCCCCGCACAGAAGGGTGGGGCAGTGCAGTGAGAAACGAAAAATACATGCTGGACGTGATCTCTGTCCTGCTTTGTCCCCTGCTGCCACAGCATGCTAATGGAGGTAGGAATGTCAAAGTGACTCGGTTTTTATTGAAACTGAATGTTCTCCATCGGTCTGCATAGTTTGAAAAACTGGGTTTCTCACAGAGTTAATTGGGGGGGGGGGGACTCGGAAACCAAGGGAAAAAGGAGGTCGTTCCGTAGGAGGTAGATAAGATTTAGTAAAATTAATTACGAAATATTTATATCTCATAGAGATTGCATTGAGTTTTTAAGGAGATTGCATTGAGTTTTTAGGATAACTGTGGTAGTGGCAGATTTACACATAGGAAAGAGGTTTTGATGTGCATATACTATCTCACTGTTACCATTTGAAACTGGACCATCAGTAAATGTCTATAAAAATTTAGCTACTGACTTCTATTGGTAACAACACAAAATATACAAAGTACATAAAAAATTACAGGATGTAAGATTCCCCTATTTTAAAATGGATGGTTCAAATGTATCTTAAACACACCCCTGGGTCTGCTCCATATGAAAGGAAGTGTTATCCAAAAAAAGTTTCGGTCTGCTAAACAGGATAATGAATATCCTCCTATTGACTGCACATAGGACTAATGGGGGGCTTCAGTTCTCCTTTAAAAAACAAACAAAACAGAATTATAGAGCAGAACAATATAATTATTTAATGTTTCAATGCACATTTGCATTACCGTATATACTCGAGTATAAGTCGATCCGAGTATAAGTCGAGGTACCTATTTTTACCTGAAAAATTTGTAAAAACTGATTGACTCGAGTATAAGTCGAGGGTAGAAATTATCACCACTACTGCCTTCTGATTCTGTGTTGTTTTTAGGCTTTAGTTGCCTGGACAGCAGAATTCCCATACAGTAATAGCCAAATCCAGTACCAGTAACCTCCAATTCTTTTGCACTCCAGATGTTTGGAAACTACAACTCCCAGCATGCTTTGTTGCTGGGAGTTTCAGTTTCTAAACATGTGGAGTGGCAAGGTTCAGTAAACTTTTAATTAAGCTTACCATCATTTACAATTCTCCTGACACCCATATAGTAAAGGGCCCTCTGACCCCCCCATATATAAAGGAACGCTTGACCCCCATATAGTGTACGTGATACACCTCCTGCCCTACAGTTAAAATGTCCACCTTAGGTTGTAGTTTCAAGCTGTCCTTTGCAACCTTACTAGCAAGCTGTTTTTTTTTGCCCCAAACTAGGAAAACCCAACAGATTCAGATCCAGATGACCAGTGACAGTGCTGAGTGAGTCCGCAGCCAGACTACAGGAGCAGAAGTGTATGCAGATCAGCTCCGTAACTTTCTATCAGGTTACACAGCGCCACCTACTGGTTCCTATCTTGGTAATTGCAGAATTTGGATCTAAATTAGGCTGACCCGAGTCAGTTCGAGGTTAGGTTTTTCAGCTAATTTTAAAGCATGAAAAAATTCGCGAGTATATAGGTATAATACATTGTAATAATTTTATTTGAATGCAATAAAGCCTGCAATAGACGGGCAGTTTTTTAAATGATCCAATTACCACCCTACCCCCAATTTATGCAACAGAAAAATATTATATTTTTTTAATATCCAGCCACCGCCGCCACCAGAATGGTTAAATTAGAGAGAGAGTACTATGTCCTAGTACCACCTGTCTGATGAAAATAATAGTGTCTCTAGGTAACATTTCAATTAGCAAAAGTTTAGGACTAGAATGGAACGTATGTCTTTATTTCCACTCCATACAATTTTAACTAGTAAGTGAACTGTTATTAAAGGCAATATGGTTGTGTATAAAGGTTGGCCTAGATGGATGTATGTCTTTATCAACTTCCAATCTTATGTTAACGATGTAATTGTATACAGACATTATGGGTAAGGGTATAAAGGTTAGACTATGGACGTATTTCCTTTTATTCAACTTCCAATACAATGGTACTGATGTAATTGTTATCAGGCATTCATGGGTAGGGGTAATAGGTTGGACTAGATGATGTATGTCTTTCTTCAACTTCCAATACAATGTTTTACTATGTATTGTTCTAAAGGCATATGGTAGGGTAAATCACGGCTGGACTAGATGGAGTTGAATAAAGAACATCATCCAATTCCAATGTTACTATGTAATTGTTATAACAGACATATGGGTAGGGTTATAAAGGGTTGGACTAGATTTGGGTATGTCTTATTCAACCTTCCAATACAATGTACTATGTAATTGTTATACAGGCCATATGGGTAAGGGTATAAAGGTTGGACTAGATGGAGGTATGTCTTTATTTAAACTTCCAATACAAATGTTACTATGTAATTGTTATACAGGCATTATGGGGAGGGTTAAAAGGTTGGACTAGATGGATGTAATGTCCTTGATTCAACTTCCATACAATGTTACATGTATTGTTATACAGGCAATTAATGGGTAGGGGATGTAAAGGTTGGACTAGACTAGATTGAATGTATGTCTTTATTCAACTCCAATACAATGTTCTATGTAAAAATTTTATACAGGCATTATGGTTAGGATATAAAGTTGACTAGATGACGTATGTCTTTGTATTCAACTTCCAAACAATGGTTACTATGTACTTGTTATACAGATATTCTGGGTAAGGGTATAAAGGTTAGACGAGCCTGGACGTATGTCCTTTATTCAACTCCAATACACTTTACTAGTGTCATTTGGTTATAACAGGCATTATGAGTAGGGTATCAAGTTGGGACTCGATGGACGTAATGTTCTTTATTCAACTTCATACAATTTTTTACTATGTACTTGTTATAACAGCCCTTATTGGGTAGGGTTAAATGTTTGGACTAGATGACGTATGTCTTATTCAACTTCACATTACCCAATGTTACTATGTAATTGTTATACATGCATATGGGTAGTGTGCTAAAGGTTGGACTAGATGGATGTAGTCTTATTCAACTTCCAATACTAATGTTACTATGTAATTGTTATCAGCATATGGGTAGGATATACAGGTTAGACTAGATGGACGTATGCTTATTGAACTTCCAATACAAATGGTTACTAGTAATTGTTTATACAGCATTTATGGGGGTATCGGGTATAAGGTTGGACTAATGGAATGTATTCTTGTCATTCACTCCATACAAGTACTATGTATGTGTTACCAGGCATTAGGTAGGTATAAAGGTTGGACTATGATGGAGTTGATGCTTTATTCATACTTCAAACGATGTTACTATGTACTGTTATAAGCATTGGGTAGCGTATAAAGGTTGGGACTAGATGGATTTGTCTTCTGAATTCAAATTTCCAATACAATGTACTTAGGTAATGTTTACAGGGCATATGGGTAGGGTATAAAGGTTGGGACTAGATGGACGTATGGTTCTGTTCATCAACTTCCAATACAATTTACTATGACTGTTTATACAGACATTATGGGAGGGATATAAAGGTTGGCCAGATGGATCTATGTCTTTATACAACCCAAACTATGTTACTATGAACTGTTATCAGCATTCTGGGTAGGATGTTAAAGTTGAGATAATGGATGTATGTTCTTGTTACAACCTCCAATACTGTTATAATTAACGGTATACAGACATATGGGTATGTATAAAGGTTGGACTAGTGGATGTATTTTTATAAACTCCCATAGCTATTTACTATGTAACTGTTATACATATATGGGTAGGATATAAAGTTGGACTACGATGGAGTATGCCATCCAGTATGTGCAATCCTACGTAACTTGTGATACTTTGGATCTGGTGATATGTGTAGGCTAAGGTCCTGACCTGTGCCCTAGGCTCCTTTGGTATTAGGCTGAGGCCACACTAGCAGCGAACTCACAGGAATCGCAAACCAAATCGCGACAACCAGGTTATTGGCACCAATTGGAGCAAGGATTCGTTGGGTGTTTTTGCGCATGTGTTTCTCGCCGTTTTGCTTATGGAAAGCCACAAAAATGGTCGAATGAATGCCGTTTACCAAACGCACGGGAACAATGTGCAATCGCCAGTGCGCATTGAAAATAGCGTGAATTTTCACGTTCCCGCGATCCCGCGATGACCATTTTAGCGAAGAATCACGGTCGCAATTGCGTAGTTGCGAAATGCTGCGCAAACACGCAAAAAAAACGCGCTAGTGTGGCCTCACCTAATCCACTCTGACTTAAGCAAGTACACAACACTACGATTTTGAAAGCATGAACAGCACCAGAATGTCGCAAGATCCTGTCATTTTTCAAAAGAATCTCATTACACACATCCCCAAGCGCTCTCCTACCACAGATATACACACTCATAGGTGAGAATGTTCGACTGTGCGTTTTCCTTTTGGTCGTCGGCCAACTCCCCTATAGGAATACTAGCGCAAAATTATTGTTTTCCCCGAACGGAGCTGCCCAGACGGTTCACCCAAATTTTGGCGGTCGCGCACTTGTGTGGAAAGCCGTCCACACACACCTAGCGATAAAAGCCCCGATATCTTTGGATCCAATTGGTTCGGGGCTTTATCACGAGCGTTGTGTACCCTAGCTTTACTCTGATGTGTTGGTGGTTGGCCGCTTTCAATCCAGTTTTGTTTTGATCAGGTCAAGTCCCTGAGTCTCCAAGCCCCCTGAACAGACTGACTCTTGAGGGCAATCAATGCTCCATTCTAGCTACAGTAAAACTATACATAACAGAAGAGTTTATGATCGGAGGCACTTGATTACAGCTAAAAGTAAGATGTTTCAGACGGATATTCTAAAGACAAGGTTGTAACAGATCAAAAAACAACAAGGTGGCCAGGATAGTTGGGAGCAGAATTATAGTTTCCAGTAATGGCAATTTAAAAAATATCACGTTTGGTACAAATCCTTTTAATCTTGAAATTCAAATGGACTTGTGAGGGCATTGTCGACCTTCAAAGAACCTTTCAACATAGACTAAAATGCCCCAATTAACCCCATTTTTGGCAATACCAGGCTTTCTTTCAAAGCCCCTCCCCTTTGTCAGTATCTTTCCATTCAATCCTTGCATTTTTAGACCTGACACTGGGATAATTCAATATGTGAGTTAAGTAAGGATTTGTAAGGATTGCAATGCAATTTTACCAAGATTTCCCTTGTACCGAATAAAAACCATCCCGACAGTACGATAGTGGTCTTACTTTCCGAGTGCTGTAAAAATACAATTTATTGATTTACAACTTTTCATGAAAGTACATTACTGCCGTTTATACAATATTAAAGGGGAAATCATCTGCAATCTACATTTGCACAGGCCAGAAATGCTTATTAAAGGGAATGTACAGCCCCCGAAATTAAATTTAAGGGACAACTCCACCTCATAAGACATCTTTTTAGAAAAGAATGGCCGCTCTTATAATATCTGTTGATAATAGTCATAGTTTTCCTATGAATTCATTACTGGCCTGTTCTATGCTTCTGGAGGCCTCATGAAACTGAGCAATTTAGAAACCTGTACTGAGCAGGTTTACTGAGCCTGGGCATGCCTCAGAAGGAGACACAGGGGATTTAACATAGCCATTGGCTGTGATGTCAACATGTCAAACTCCAATAACTGACGTGCTACCTGGAGCGGACAGGAAGGAGCACGAAACGAGGAAACGAGCATTGTGTTAAGATTTCAGTTCGGTTAGACTAGTATATTCAATTTTAAACCATTTACCATTAAGGTGTTTGGGGGTGATTTACCTGTATGGTATGTTTTCATTTTGGGGCTGAACTTGCCCTTTTAAACAAACTCTATTAAAACCACCCAAAAACCAGACTTTGCTAGATTTAAAACATCTGCGAGAGCTCACTACAGTGAGAGCTCCTCCTGGGTTCGAACCTATGGCATGGTTGCAGAGGTGGTGTACTATGAAGCCCTCTCTGTGACACTTATGCACAGCAGGTTCACCAGAGTTTTTATACCCAGAAATGGGATGGTCTGCTCCCTTTTTAAATTCCCAGCCATTGAGAAGTTTGTAGCGGCGGTCTGTGGTAGAGAAAGGTGTAAAAGTCAAACGTTAACTATCAGTCCTCTTTCTTGCTTCTGCACATTCCCGCACAGAAGGGTGGGCAGTGCAGTGAGAAAGCAAAATGAACATGCTGACGTGAACTCTGTCTGCTTTGGTCCCGTGCTGCCACAGCATGCTAATGGAGTGAGGAATGTCAAATGACTCGGTTTTAATTGAAACGAATGTTCTCATCGGTCTGCATAGTTTGAAAAAACTGGGTTTCTCACAAGAGTTAATATGGGGGGGGGGGGACTGAGAAACCAAGGGGAGAAAAAGTAGTTCGGTCCGAGTAGAGAGTAGAGATAAGAATGGATAGAAGTTAATTAGAAATTATTTATATCTCATAGTGAGATTCATTGAGTTTTTAGGAGATTGCATTGAGTTTTTAGGAGTCTAATGTGGTATAGGGTCTAGATATACCACATAGGAAAGACAGGTTTGGTATGTGCGTAACTATCTCACTGTACCATTTGTAAACTGGGACCATCAGTAAATGTTATAAAAATTTTTAGCTACTGACTTCTATTGGTAAAACACAAAATATACAAATACATAAAAAACTTACAGAGATGGAAGATCCCCTATTTTAAAATGGCATGGTCAAATGGTATCTTAAAACACACCCCTGGGTCTGCTCCATATGAAAGGAAGTGTTATCCAAAAAAAGTTTCGGTCTGCTAAACAGGATAATGAAAACACAGCGCCACCTACTGGTTACTATCTGTAATTGCAGAATTTGGATCTAAATTAGGACTTGACCCGAGTATAAGTCGAGGTTAGGTTTTCAGGCTAATTTTAAAGCCTGAAAAATTCGACGAGTATATACGGTATAATACAATTTATAATTTTATTTGAATGCTAATAAAGCCTGCAGATAGACGGCAGTTTTGTAAATGAATCCAATTACCACCCTACCCACAATTTAATGCAACAGAAAAATATATATATTTTTTTTAATATCCAGCCACCAGCCTCCAACCCAGAATTGTTAAATTAGAGAGCAGAGTACTATGTCTAGTAACCAGCCTGTCTGAAAATAATAGTGCTCTCTAAGGTAACAATTCAATTAGCAAAAGTTTAGACTAGATGGACGTATGTCTTTATTCACACTTCCATACAAGTGATAGGTAACTGTGAAACCGCAATATGCGGTAGTGTTTATAAAGGTTTGTGACTAGATGGATGTATGTTCTTTATTAACTTCCAAAAAATTCTTTAAAAAAAAAAAAAAAAATTTGGTGTGTTTTTTTTTTTTTGTTTTTGTTTTACCTTTATGTTTGTTAATTTGTTTTTTTTTTTTGTTTTATACAGACTTATGGGGAGGGTATAAGGTAGGACTAGATGGACGTATGTCTTTATTCAACTTCCAATACAATGTTACTATGTAACTGTGATACAGGCAATATGGGTAGTGTATAAAGGTTGGACTAGATGGATGTATGTCTTTATTCAACTTCCAATCTAATGTTACTATGTAATTGTTATACAGACATTATGGGTAGGGTATAAAGGTTAGACTAGATGGACGTATGTCTTTATTCAACTTCCAATACAATGTTACTATGTAATTGTTATACAGACATTATGGGTAGGGTATAAAGGTTAGACTAGATGGACGTATGTCTTTATTCAACTTCCAATACAATGTTACTATGTAATTGTTATACAGGCATTATGGGTAGGGTATAAAGGTTGGACTAGATGGATAATTACAGTCCCCGCTACAAGACTAGGATTCTCTCCTAGGTATACAGAGTGAATCGTTCCTCATTTATACCCTTAGAGTTTACAGTCCCAGCTATAAGGACTAGGATTCTCGTATAGCGTATACAGATGTGAATATCCCTCATTTTACCCTTAATAGTCTTACAGTCCCCGCTACAAGGACTAGGATTCTCTATGAGGTATACAGAGTGAATGGTCCTCATTATCCCTTCATATTTAGTACAGTCCCAGCATAAGGACTAGGATTCTCTATAGTGATACAGGAGTGAATATCCTCATTTATACCCTTGATTAATTATTACAGTCCCGCTACAAGACTAGGATTCTCTATAGTGTATACAGATGAAGATTCCTCATTTTATACCCTGCGATTATTCCAGTCCCCGCTATAAGGACTAGGATTCTCTATAGTGGAATACGAGTGAATATCCCTCATTTCTACCTTCATATTATTACAGTCCACGCTATTAAGACTAGGATTTCTATAGTGGATCAGAGTGAATATCCCTCATGTATACCCTATATTATTACAGTCCCCGCTACAAGGACTAGGATTATCTTAGTGTTACAGAGGTGAATATTCCTCATTTTTACCCTTCCTATTATTCAGTCCCCGCTATAAGGACTAGGATTTCTATAGTGATATACAGAGTGAATTCCCTCCTGGATACCCTTCATATTATACAGTCCCCGCTAGAAGAATAGATTCTCTATAGGTGTATACAGAGGTACTATTCCTCATTTGTACCCTTCATGATTATTACAGTCCCCGCTATAAGGACTAGGATTCTCTATAGTGTACTACAGAGTGAACCCTCATTGATACCCTTTCATATTATTACGTCACCGACTATAAGCACTAGGATTCTCTAAGTGAATACAGGTGAATATTCCCATTATACCCTCGTATAGTTACATCCCCGGCTATAAGGACTAGGATTCTCTAGAGTGTATACAGAGTGATATTCCTCATTTATACCTTCATATTATTTACAGTCCCCGCTATAAGGGACTAGGATTCTCTATAGGTATACAGACTGAATATCCTCAGTTTATACCCTTCCATATTATTACAGTCCCCGCGTATAAGGACTAGGATTCTCTATAGTTGAATACGGAGTGAAATATTCTCATTATTACCCTCATATATTACAGTTCCGCTCTAAGGACCGGGGATTCTCTATAGTGTATACAGAGGGAATTCCTCAGTTATACCCTTTCCTATTATTACAGTCCCCGCTATAAGGAATAGGATCCTCTATAGTGAATACGGAGTGAATATTCATCATTATACCCTTCATATTATTTACAGTCCTGACCTATAAGGGAAGGATTCTCTATAGTGTATACACAGTGACTTTCCTCATTTATACCCTTCATATTATTACAGTCCCCACTATAAGGACTAGGATTCTCATAGCGTATCAGAGTGATATCCCTCATGTATACCCGTCGTATTATTACAGTCCCCGCTATAAGGACTAGGATTCTCTATGAGTGTATCAGAGTGAATATTCCTCATTTAGACACTTATATTATTACAGTCCGACTATAAGGACCAGGATTCTCTATGAGCGTATACAGAGTGAATATTCTCCATTTATACCTCATATTTACGTCCCCGCTATAAGGACTAGGATTCTCTATAGCGTATACGAGTGAATATCCCTCATTTATACCCGTAATATTAGTACAGTCCCCGCTACAAGGACTAGGATTCTCTCTAGTGTAGACGAGTGGAATATTCCTCATTTATACCCTTCATATTATTACGTCCCCGCTATAAGGACTAGGGAGTTCTATAGCGATACAGAGTGATACCCTCATTTATACCCTTTCATATTATTACCAGTCCCCGCTACAAGGACTAGGATTCTCTATAGTGGATACAGAGTGAATGTTCCTCATGATACCCTTCATATGATTACAGTACCCGCGTATAAGGGACTAGGATTTCTCTATTGTGACAGAGTGAATATTCCCATTCTTACCTTCAATATTATACAGCCCTGCTATAAGGACTAGGATTCTCTATAGGAATACAGAGTGAATAGCCTATTTATACCCTCGTATTATTCAGTCCCGCTAAAGGACTAGGATTTCTCTATAGTGTTATACAGAGTGAATATTCCGAATTTATACCCTCATATTATTACAGTCCCGCATAAGGAATCGGATTCTCTATAGTGTATACAGACTGAATAGTCCTCATTATACCATCATATTGAATTTTACAGTCCCCGCTATAAGGACTAGGATTTCTCTATAGGTGAAGACGGAAGTGAATATTCGTCATTTATACCCTTCATATTTATTACAGTCCCGCTATAAAGGAACGGTGCTCTATAGTGTATACAGAGGGAATAGTCCTAATTTATACCCTCAAATTTTATTACAGTCCCCGCGATAAGGACTAGGATCCTCTATAGGAAATACGGAGGAAATTCCTCATTTATACCCTCATATTATTTTACAGTCCCCGCTTATAAGGACTAGGATTCTCTATGAGTGAATACGGAGTGATGAATATTCCTCATTTATACCCTTCATAATATACAGTCCGCTATAAGGACCGGGATTCTATATAGGTATACAGAGGGAATCGATCCTCAATTTATACCCTTCATTTATACAGTCCCCGCGATAAGGACTAGGATCCTCTAGAGTGAAACGGGTGAATATCCTCATTTATCCCCTTCATATTATTTACAGTCCCGGCTAGAAGGACAGATTCCTCTATAGTGAATACAGAGTGAATATTCCTCATTATATACCCTTCATATTAGTACAGTCCCCGCTATAAGGACTAGGATTCTCTATAGCGTATGACAGAAGTGAATATTCCTTCATTTTATCCCTTCATATAATTACAGTCCCCGTATAAGGACCAGGGATCTCTATAGAGTATACAGAGGAAATTCCGCAGTTATACCCTTCATATTATTCAGTCCCGCCTATAAGGACCGGGATTGCTCTATAGTGTATAACAGAGTGAATATTCCTCATTTATACCCTTCATATTATTACATTCCCCGCTATAAGGACCAGGATTGCTATCGCGTATACAGAGTGAATATTCCTCATTTATTACCCTTCATAGTTATTACAGTCCGCCATAAGGACTAGGATTCTCTATAGTGTATACAGCTGTGAATATCCTCATTTATTACCCTTCATATTATTACAGTCCCCGCTACAAGGACTAGGATTTCTCTAGAGTGTATACAGAGTGAATATCCCTCATTTATACCCTTCATTATTATTACAGTCCGATTAAAGGACAATAGGATTCTCTATAGTGTAACAGATTGAATATCCCCTCTTCTACCCTTCATTATTACAGCCCCTGCATCAAGGGACTTAGGATTTCTCTATAGTGTTATAACATGAGTGTTTATGTTCCTCCAGGTATTACCATATGGTCAATTTATTAGTATTTTACTAGTCCCCCGCTATAAGGGACTAGGATTCTCTATAGCGATACAGAGGAATATCCCTCATTTATACCTTCATATTATTACGTCCCGGTACAAGGACTAGGATTCTCCTATAGTGTATACAGAGTGAATATCCCTCATTATACCCTTCAATTATTACATGTCCCGCTATAAGGAATAGGCTTCTCTATAGTGTATACAGAGTGAATGTCCTCATTTATACCCTTTCATATTTATTTACAGCCCGCTAGAAGGACTAGGATTCTCTATGATGTATACGAGTGAATATCCTCATTTATACACTTCATTATTATTACAGTCCCTGCTCTAAGACTAGGATCTCTATAGTGGAATACAGAGTGAATATTCCTCATTTATACCCTTAGTGTATTACGGTCCCGCTATAAGGACTAGGATTCTCTATAGTGTATACAGAGTGAATATTCCTCATTTATACCCTTATATTATTACAGTCCCCGCTATAAGGACTAGGATTATATAAGTGTATACCGACCTGAAATATCCTCATTTATACCTATCTTATTGCAGTCCCCGCTATAAGGACTAGGATTCTCTTATAGTGAATACAGGAGTGACTATTCCCAATTTATACCTTCGTATTATTCAGTCCCGATATAAGGACTAGGATTCTCGTATAGGGTATACAGAGTGAATATTTCCTCATTTATACCCTTCGTAGTATTACAGTCCCGCTATAAGGACTGAGGATCTCTATAGGTATACAGAGTGAATATTCCTCATTTATACCCTTCATTTATTCAGTCCCCGCTATAAGGACTAGGATTCTCCTAGTGTAACAGAGTGAATATATTCCTCATATACCCTTCCTATTAGTACGTCCCGGCTATTAAGGACTAGGATTCTCTCATAGTGTATACAGAGTGATATTCCTCATTTATTACCTTTCGTTATTATACAGTCCCCGCTATAAGGACTAGGATTCTTCTATATGAATACAGAGTGAAATTCATCATTATACCCTCATATTTATACAGTCCCCGACTATAGGACTAGGATTCTCTATAGCGTATACAGAAGGAATATCCTCATTTTACCCTGCATATGATACAGTCCCGGACAAGGACTAGGATTCTCTATAGTGTATAAAGAGTGATATCCTCATTTAACCCTTCATATTATTTACAGTCCCGCTATAAGGACTAGGATTCTCTATAGTGTATACAGATTGAATATCATCATTTATACCCTTCATAAGTAAAGTCCCCGCACAAGGGAACTAGGATCTCTAAGTGTATACAGAGTGAATGTTCTCATTATACCCTTCATATTATTACAGTCCCCGCGATAAGGACTAGGATTCTCTCTAGCGTATACAGAGTGAAATATCCATCATTTATACCTTCATTGATTACAGGCCCCGTACAAGGACTAGGATTCTCTTAGGTATACAGAGTGATGTCCATTTATACCCTTCATATTCTACAGTCCCCGCTATAAGGACTAGGATTCTCTATAGTTGTTACAGAGGAATATCCTTCATTTAAACCTTTCATATTATTACAGTCCCCGCTACAAGGGACTAGGATTCCTCTATAGTGTTATACAGAGTGAAATATTCCTCATTTATACCCTTCATTATTACAGTCCCCGCTTTATTAAGGACTAGGATTCTCAAGTGAATACAGAGTGAATATCCCTAATTTTACCCTTCATATTATTACAGTCCCCGCATAAGGACTAGGATTGCTCTATAGTGTATACAGTAGTGATATCCCTATTTACCACTCTTATTATTACAGTCCCCCTACAAGGACTAGGATTCTATATAGTGTATGACAGAGTTGGAATATTCTCATTTATACCCTTCATATAGTACAGTCCCGCTATAAGTAGGATCTCTATAGGTATACAGAGTTGAAACCTCATTTTACCCTTCATATTATTACAGTGCCCCGCTATAAGGACTAGGTTCGCGTAGTGTATACAGAGTTAAATTCCTCATTTATACCTCAATTATTCAGTCCCCGCTATAAGGACTAGGGATTCTCTATAGTGTATCAGAGTGAATATCCTCATTAATACCCTTATATTATTACAGTCCCCGCTATAAGAACTGGATTCTCTAAGTGAATACAGAGTGAAATATTCCTTCCATTTCTACCCTTCAATTATTACAGTCCCCGCTTATAAGGGACTAGGATGATCTATTATAGTGATAAGAGTGAAATTCCTCATTTATTTATACCCTTCATATTATACAGTCCCGCATTAAGGACTAGGATTCTCTAGATGTTATACAGATGAATATTCCTCATTATACCCTTCCTATTCTTAAGTACCCGCTATAAGGACTAGGCATTCTCTATAGTGAATACGGAGAGTGAATATTCCTCATTTATGACCCTCATATATTACCAGTCCCGACTATAAGGACCGGGATTCTTATAGGTATACAGACGGGAATATTCCCATGTATACCATTCGTATTATACAGTCCCCGCTATAAGGAATAGGATTTCTATATGTATACGAGTGAATATTCATCTTTATACCATTCATATTAGTACAGTACCCGCTTTATAAGGACTAGGTTCTATAGTGTATAACAGAGTGAATCTCCTCATTTTACCCTTCGATATTACAGTCCCCGCTATAAGGATGAGGATTCTCTTATAGTGTATACAGAGGGAATATCCTTCAATTATACCCTTAGTATTTTACAGTCCCCGCTATAAGACTGGATTCTCTATAGCGTTTACAGAGGGAATATTCCTCATTTATACCCTTCATATTCTTACAGTCCCGCTATAAGGATTAGGATCTCTATAGTGTATAAGAGTGAATATCCCTCATTTATACCGGTCATATTATAAAACATCCCGCTAGAAGACTAGGATTCTCTATAGTGTAACAGAGTTAATATCCTCATGATACCCTTCATATATTACAGTCCCCGCTATAAGGAATAGGGTTTCATAGTTGATACGGAAGGGGAAATATTCCTCAGTTATACCCTCAGATTATTACAGTCCCCGCTTAAGGACTGGGATTCTTATATATGAAACGGAGTGAATATTCCTCATTTAGACCCTTCAATTATTACGTCCCGCTATCTAAGGGACCGGGATTCTCTATAGTGTATACAGAGGGAAGATTCCTCATTTATACCCTTCATATATTCAGGCCCCGCCTATAAGAAGACTAGGATCCTCTATATTGAATACGGAGTGAATATTCCTCCTTTATACCCTCATATTATTACAGTCCTGCGATAAGGACTAGGACTTCTCTTATAGCGTATTACAGAGTGAATATTCCTCATTTATAACCTTCATATTATTACAGTCCCACTATAAGGACCAGGATTCCTCTATAGCGTATACAGAGTGAATATTCCTCAGTTATACCCATTCATATTATTACAGTCCCGCGATAAGGACCGGGTTCTCTATAGTGTATACAGAGTGAATATTCCTCTTTATACCCTTCAGATTATACAGTCCCCGCTATAAGGACTCGGATTCTCTAGAGTGTATACGGAGGAATCTTCCTCAGTTATACCCTTCATATTATTACAAGTCCCCACTATAAGACCAGGATTCTCTATAAGCGTATACAGAGTGAATAGTCCTCATTTATACCCTTTCATATTTATTACCAGGCCCGCTCTAAGCGACCGGGATCTCTATAGTGATACGAGTGCAGATTCCTCATTTATTACCCTGCATATTATACAGGCCCGGCTATAAGACCAGGAGTCTCTATAGCGATACAGAGTGAAATTCCTCATTTATACCTTATATTATGACCAGTCCCGCTATAAGGACTAGGATTTCCTATATAGGTATACAGAGTGAATATCTCCATTATACCTTCATATTATTACAGTCCCCGTACAAGGACTAGGATTCTCTATAGTGTATACAGCAGAGTGAATATTCTCATTTATACCCTCATATTATTACAGTCCCGCTATAAGGAATAGGATTCTCTATATAGTGTATACAGAGGTGAATTCAATCATTTATACCCTTCAATTATTACAGTCACCGCTACAAGGACTAGGATTCTCTATAGTGTATACAGAGTGACTGTTCCGCATTTATACCCTCATATTATTACAGTCCCCGCTATAAGGACGAGGATTCTCATAGGAGTATACAGAGTGAATATCCATAATTATACCCTTCATATATTACAGTCCCCGCTACAAGGACTAGGATTCTCTATGTGTATACAGAAGTGAATTTCTCATTATAACCTTCAGATTCTTACAGTCCCCGCTATAAGGACTAGATTCTCTATAGTGTATACAGAGTGAATACCTCAGTTATACCCTTCATTATTATTTACCCCAAAAAAAGTCCCCGCTACAAGGACTAGGATATATAAGTGTATACAGAGTAAAGATTCCTCATTTTATACCCTTTGCATATTATTACAGTCCCGCTATAAGGACTAGGATTTCTATAGTGAATACAGAGTGAATATCCTCATTTATACCCTTCATATTATTACAGTCCCCCGCTATAAAGGACTAGGGATTCTGTATAGTGTTACCCAGAGTGACTATCCCTCATTTATTACCCTTCAATTATTACAGTCCCCGCTACAAGGACAGGGGGATTTATCATAGGTATACAGAGTGAATATTCCTTCATTATACCATTTTCATAATTATTACAGTCCCCGCTATAAGGACTAGGATTCTTGCTATAGTGTATACAGAAGTGAATATCCCTCATTTATACCCTTCATATTATTACAGTCCCCGCTATAAGGATAAGGATTCTCTTATAGTGTATTACAGGAGTTAATATTCTCATTTATACCCCCATTCCTAGTATTACATTACCCGCTAGAGGACTAGGATCTCTATAGTTATACAGAGTGAATATCCCTCATTTCTACCCTTCATTTTATTACCAGTCCCCGCGATAAGCACTAGGATTCTCTATAGTGAATACAGAGTGAATATCCTCTCATTAACCCTTCGTATTATTACAGTCCCCGCCGCTATAAGGGGACTAGGATCTCTATAGGATACAGAGTGAATATTCCTATTTATACCCTTCATATTATTACAGTCCCGCTATAAGGACTAGGATTTCCTATAGTGTATACAGAGTGAAATTCCTTATTTAACCCTTCATTTATTACAGTCCCCGCTAAAAGACTAGGATTCTAAGAGTGTATCACCGAGTGAATATTCCTCATTGAACCTTCATATTATTACAGTCCCGGCTAGAAGGACTAGGATTTCGATAGTGAAGACAGAGTGAATATTCCTCATTATACCCTTCGATTATTACAGTCCCCGACTATAAGGATTAGGATCTCTATAGTGTTACAGAGGATATTCCTCATTTATACCTTCATGTTTACAGTCCCCGCATATAAGGACAGGATTACTTATAGTGTATAAGAGTGAATATTCCTCATTTATACCCTTCATTTAGTGCAGTCCCGCTATAAGGATAGGATTCTTACAGTGAATACAGAGTGATATCCTCATTTATACCCTTCGTATTATTACCGTCCCCGCATATAAGGACTAGGATTCTTATAGTGTATACAGAGTGAATATTCCTCATTTATACCCTTTCATATTATTACAGTCCCCGCTATAAGACTAGGGATTCTCTCTAGTGGATAACAGAGTGAAATTCTTCATTATACCCTTCATATTATTACAGTCCCCGCTATAAGACTAGAATTCTTCTATAGTGTATACAGAGTGGAATATCCTAATTCTACTTTCGTATTTTACAGTCCCCACTATAAGGGACTAGGATTATCTATAGTGATACAGAGTGAATATTCTCATTTATTACCTTCAGATTAATTACATCCCCGCTAGAAGGACTAGGATTCTCTATAGTGAATGACAGGAGTTGAAATTCCTCATTTATACATCTTCAGATTATACCAGTACCGCGATAAGGACTAGGATTCTCTATAGTGTATACAGAGTGAAATCCTAATTTATACCCGTCATATTATTACAGTCCACGCTATAGGACTAGGATTCTCTATAGTGTATACAGAGTGAAATCCCTCATTATACCCTTCATTTATTACAGGTCCCCGATATAAGGACAGATACTCTATAGTGTATACAGGAGTGAATATTCCTCATTTAACCCTTTTCTATTTTACAGTCCATGCTATACGGACTAGATTCTCTATAGTGTATAAGAGTGTGAATATTCCTTCATTTTATACCCTTCATAGTATTACAGTCCCTGCTATAAGGATAGGATTCTCGATAGTGTATACAGGAGTGAATATTCCTCATGTTAACCCTTCATATGATTACCAGTCCCCGCGATAAGGACTAGGATGCTCTATAGTGTATTACAGAGTGAATATTCCTCATTTATACCCGTCATATTATTACAGTCCCTGCTATAAGGAAGGGAGTCTCTATAGTGTATACAGGTGAATATACTCATTTCTTTATACCCTTCATATTATTAAGTCCCGCTATAAGGACTAGATTTCTATAGGATACAGAGTGAAATCTCCTTATACCCTTCAGATATTACAGTCCCCGCTATAAGGATAGGATTCTCATAGTGTATACAGAGTGAATATCCTCATTATTACCCTTCGTATTATTAAAGTCCCCGTATAAGGACTTAGGGGGGGGGATTCTCATAGTGAATACGAGTGAATATTCCTCATTATACCCTTCGTATTATTACGTCCACGAATAAGGGATAGGATTATCTTAGTGTATACAGAGGATATTCATCATTTATACCCGTCATATTTTACAGTCCCCGCTAAAGGACAGATTCTCTATGTGTATACAGAGTGATATTTCTCATTTATACCCTTCATATTATTACGTCCCTGCTATAGACTAGGAATTCTCTATAGTGTATCAGAGTGATATTCTCATTTTATTTACCTTCATATTATTACAGTCCCCGCTATAAGAACTAGGATTCTCTATAGTGTATACAGAGTGAATATTCCTCATTTATACCCGTCGTATTATTACAGTCCCGCTATAAGGACAAGATTCTCTATAGTGAAATACAGAGTGAATATTCCTATTTATACCCTTATATATGACAGTCCCCGCTATAGGACTAGGATTCTCTATGTGAATACAGAGTGAATATTCCTCCATTATACCTTTCATATTAGACAGTCCCCGATATAAGGACTAGGCTTTCTATAGTGTATACAGAGTGAATATCCCTAATTTATACCCTTCAGATTATTACAGTCCCGCTATAAGGACTGGATTCTCGATAGGTTACAGAGTGAAATCCCTCATTATTACCCTTTCATATTATTAACAGTCCCCGCTTATAAGGCCTAGGATTCTCTAATAGTAATACAGAGTGAATATTCCGCATTTAACTCATATATTACAGTCCCCCTATAGACTAGGATTCTTATAGTGTATCCACAGAGTGAATATCCCTATTATACCCTTTATTATTAAAAGTTCCGCTATAAGGACTAGGATTTTATAGTTGTATACAGAGTGAATATCCTCATAGACCCTCATATTATTTACAGTCCCCGCTATAAGGACTAGGCTTCTTTTAGTGAATAAAGAGTGAAATATTCCTAATTTATACCCTTTCATATTAGTACAGGTCCCCGCTATAAGGACTAGGAGTCTCTATTGTATACAGCAGTGAATATCCCTCATTATTACCCTTCATATTAATTACAGTTCCCGCTATACGGAACTAGGCTCCTATAGTGTATACAGAGGTGAATATCCCTCATTTATACCCTTCATATATTACAGTCCCTGCTAGAAGGAATAGGATTCTTCTATAGTGTATCAGAGTGAATATCCCTATTATACCCTTCATATTATTACAGTCCGCTATAGGCCTAGGATTCGCTATAGTGTATACAGGAGTGAATATCCCTAATTTATACCCTCATATTATTACAGCTCCCGCGTTATAAGGACTAGTATTCTCTATAGTGTATACAGAGTGAATAATTCCTCATTTATATCCTTCCATATTTTACAGTCCCCGCTATAAGGACTAGGATTCTATAGTGAAGACAGAGTGATATTCCCATTTAGTTACCCTGTATATACAGTCCCGCTTATAAGACTAGGATTTCTATAGTGATACAGAGTGAATATTCCTCATTTATACCCTCATTTAGTACAGTCCCGCTAACAAGGACTAGGAGTGCTTCTATAGGGTGTACAGAGTAAATATTACTCATTATACCCTTCATATATTACAGCCGCTAGACGGAATAGGATTCTTATAGTGATACAGAGTGAATATTTCTCATTTAAACCTTCATATTATTACAGTACCTGCTATAGGACTAGGATTCTCTAGTGTATACAGAGTGATATCCTCATTTATAACCTAATATTATACAGCCCCGTTTATAAGGGACTAGGATTCTCTATAGTGTATACAGAGTGAAATATCCTCATTATTACCCTCGTATTATTACAGTCCCCGCTATAAGGACTAGGATTCTCTATAGTGAATACAGCGTGAAGATTCCTTCATTTATTACCCTTCATAAGATTACATCCCCCGTATAGGGATAGGAATTCTCTATAGTGAAATACAGAGTGATATGCCTTCCTTTATACCTTCATATTATTACAGTCCCCAGCTATAAGGACTAGGATGCTCTTATAGTGTATACAGAGTGAATATTTCTCATTATACCCTCATATTATTACAGTCCCTGCTATAAGGATAGGATTCTCTATAGTGTATACAGAGTGAATATTCCTCATTTAGACCTTCATCTTATTACAGTCCTGCTATAAGGACTAGGATTCTATTATAGTGTTACAGAGTGAATATTCCTCATTGTTACCCTTCATATTATTACAGTACATGCTATAAGGACTAGGATTCTCTATAGTGTATACAGAGGAATATCCCTCATTATACCTTCCTATTATTACAGTCCCGTATAAGGATCGGATCTCTAAGGAATACAGAGTGATATTACTCATTATACACTTATATTAGTACAGTCCCCGCTATAAGGACTAGGAGTCTCATAGTGTATACAGAGTGAATATTCCTCGGTTTATACCCTTCTATTTTACAGTCCCCGCTAAAGGACTAGGATCTCTATCTGTATACAGGAGTGAATATTCCTATTTAACCCTTCAATTATTACAGTCCCTGCTATAAGGGACTAGGATTCTCTTAGTGGATACAGAGAGTGATATTCCTCATTTATACCCTTCATATTATTACAGTCCCGCTATAAGGATGGATTCTATTATAGTGTATACAGAGTGAATATCCCTTATTATACCCTCATATTATTACAGTCCCTGCTAAAGGACTAGGACTCTATAGTGTATAAAGTGAATATTTCTCATTTATACCCGTCATATTATTACAGTCCCCGCTATAAGGATAGGATTCTCTATAGTGTATACAGAGTGAATATCCCTCATTTATACCCTTCATATTTTACAGTCCCCGCTATAAGGACTAGGATTCTTATAGTGTATACAGAGTGGAATAATCCTCATTTAACCCGTCATATTATTGACAGTCCCGCTATAAGAAGAGGAGTCTCTATCGTGTATACAGAGTGAAATATCCTCATTTATACCCTTCATATTATTTACGTCACTTGCTATAAGGACAGGATTCTCTATAGTGTCACAGAGTGAATATTCCTCATTATTTACCCTTCATAGATTACAATCCCCGCTATAAGGACTGAGATTCTCTATAGTGTATACAGAGTGAATACCCTCATTCTATACCCTTCAATTATTACAGTCCCTGCCTATAAGGGACTAGGATTCTCATAGTGAATACGAGTGAATATCCCTCATTTAAACCTTGCATATGAGTACAGCCCGCTATAAGGACTAGGATTCTCTATAGTGTATACGGAGTGCAATTCATCATTTATACCCTTCAGATTATTACAGTCCCGCTAGAAGACTAGGATTCTCTCTAGTGTATACGGGAGTGAATATTCCTCTTTATACCTTCATATTATTACATTCCCGTATAAGGCACTAGGAGTATCTAGGTGTATACAGAGTGATATCCTCATTTATACCTTCGTATTATTACAGTCCCACTATAAGGGACTAGGATTTCTATAGTGTATACAGAGTGAATATCCTCATTTAGACCTTATATATTACAGTCCGCTATAAGGACGAGGATTCTCTATAGTGAATACGGACAGTGAATATTTCCTATTTATACCTTATATTATTACAGTCCCGCTATAAGGACTCGATTCTCTTAGGTATACAGAGTGAAATCCCTCATTTATAACCTTCAATTATTACAGTCCCGCTATAAGACTAGGATTCTCTAAGTGTATACAGAGTTAAGTATTCCTCATTATACCCTTCTATTATTACAGTACCAGCATAAGGACTAGGATCTCTATAGGTATACAGAGTGAATATCCCTCATTGTATACCCTTCATATATTACAGTCCCCGCTATAAGCACTGGATCTTATAGTGAAACAGAGTGAATATTCCTCATTTTATACCTTCGTTTATTTACAGTCCCCGCTATAAGGACTAGGATTCTCTATGGGTTATACAGGTGAATATTCCTCATTTATACCCTTCAGATTATTACAGTCCCCGCTATAAGGAATGAGGATTGTTCTCTATAGGTGTATACAGACTGAAATATTCCTCATTTATACCCTGCATATTATTACAGTCCCCGCTTTTAAGGACTAGGGGATTCTCTATAGTGAATACGGAGTGAATATTCCTCATTTATACCCTTCATATTATTACAAGTCCCGCTATAAGGGACCGGGATTCTCTATAGGTAACAGAGGGAATATTCCTCATTTAACCCTTCGTATTATTACAGTCCCCCCGCTATAAGGAATAGGATCTCTATAGTGTATAACAGAGTGAGAATATTCCGATTTAACCCTTCATATTATTACAGTCCCGCTCGAAGGATTAGGATGCTCTATAGTGTATACAGAGTGGAATATGCCCTCATTATACCCGTCATATCTCTACAGTCCCCGCTATAAGGACTAGGATTTCTCTATAGTGTATACAGAGTGAATAGTCCTCATTTATACCCTGCATATTATTACAGCCCGCTATAAGGACTAGGGTTCTCTAGAGTGTAACGGAGTGAATATTCCTCATTTACCTTCATATTATTACAGTCCCGCGATAAGGCCTGGATTCTCTATAGTGAATACGGAGGAATATTCCTCATTTATACCCTTTCATATTATTACAGTCCCCGCTATAAGGACAGGCTTCCTATAGGTATACAGAGGGAATATTCCTCATTTCTACCCTGTCATATTATTTACAGTCCCGCTATAAAGGATAGGATCCTCGATGTGATGAAACGGAGTGAATATCCTCATTCCTATAACCTTCCTATTATTACAAAGTCCCTGCTATAAGGACTAGACTATATAGTGTATACAGAGTGAATATTTCCTTAAGTTATCACCTTCATATTTATACAGTCACCACTATAAGGACCAGGAGTCTCTTATAGCGTTACAGAGTGACTATTCCTCAGTTATACCCTTATATATTACAGTCCCGTATAAGAACGGGATTCTCTATAGGTATACAGAGTGGAATATTCCTCATGTTATACCCTTCATATATTACAGTCCGCCGCTATAAGGACCAGGATGCTCTATAGAGTATACAGAGTGATATTCCTCATTTATACCCTTAAATTATTCAGTCCCCCGCGCTAAGGACGAGGATTCTCTATAGCGTATACAGGGGAATATCCTCATGATTTACCCTTCATATATTACCAGTCCAGATACAAAGGACTAGGATTCTCGATAGGTAACAGAGTGAATAGTCCTCAGTTATACCCTTGCATATTATTACAGTACGCGATAAGGACTAGGATCTCTATAGTGTATACAGAGTGAATATCCATCAATTTTTATACCTTCGATTATGTACAGTCCCAGCTTACAAGGACTAGGATAGGATTCTCTATAGTGATCCAGAGTGATATGTTCCTTCATTTATACCCTATATTATACGTCCCCGCTTAAGGACTAGGATTCTCTAAGCGTACGTACCGAGTGAATATCCCTCATTGATACCATTCATATTATACAAGTTCCCCGCTACAAGGATAGGATTCTCTATAGTGATACAGAGTGAATGGTCCCATTTTATACCCTTATATTTATTACAGTCCACGCTATAAAGGACTAGGATTCTCTATAGTGTATTCAGAGTGATATCCCTCATTTATACCTTATTATTATTACAGTCCACGTACAAGGGACTAGGATCTCTATAGTGATACAGAGTGAAATATTCCTCATTTATACCCTCATATTGTTGACAGTCCCCGCTATAAGGACTAGGATTTCTATAGTGAATACAGAGTGAAATATCCTCATTTAGCCCCTTCATATTATTACCCAGTTCCCCGCTATAAGGACTCTGAATTCTCTATAGTGTATACAGAGTGAATATCCCTCATTTATACCCTTCATATTATTACAGTCCCCGCTACAAGGACTAGGATTCTCTATAGTGTATACAGGAGGCTATTCATCATTATACCCTTCATATTATTACAGTCCCCGCGATAAGGACTAGATCTCTATAGTGTATACAGAGTGAAATCCCTCATTTATACCCTAATAATTACAAGTCCCGCATAAGGGACTAGGATTCTCTAATTTGTATACAGAGGTTATATGCCTCATTTATACCTTCATATTATTACGTCCCCGGATAAGGACTAGGATTCTCTCTAGTGTACTATACAGAGTGATATCCCTCATTTATACCCTTCATATTATTACAGTACCCGCTATAAGGACGAGGATTCTCTATATGAATACAGAGTGAATATTCATCATTATACCGTTCGTATTATACAGTCCCCTCGATTAAGGACTAGGATCTTCTCTATAGTGTATACAGAGTGAATATTCTCATTTTAACCCTTCAGGATATTCAGTCCCCGCTATAAGGAACTAGGATTCTCTATAGTGGATACAGAGTGAAAATATCCGTATTTATACCCTTAATATTATTACAGTCCCGCTAACAAGGACTAAGGATTCTCTATAGGGTATACAGAGTGAATATTCCTCATATTTTTGTTACCACCTTCTATTATATACAGTCCCTGCTATAAGGACTAGGATTCTCTATAGTGATACAGAGTGAATATTCCTCATTGATACCTCGTATTATTACAGTCCCCGCTATAAGGACTAGGATTCTCTAGAGTGTATACAGAGTGAATATCCTCATTTATACCCTCATATTATACAGTTCCCCGCTATAAGGGGGAACTAGGATGCTCGTGATGTGTATACAGAGTGAATAGTCCTCATTTATTACCTTCCATAATTGCAGTCCCCGCTATAAGGACTAGGATGTCTCTACAGTGAATACAGAGTGAATAATTCTCATTTATACCCTTCGTATTATTTACCAGTCCCCGCCTATAATGATCGGATCTATATAGTGGATACAGCGTGAATATTCCTCATTTATACCCTCTATTATACAGTCCACGCTATAAGGACTAGGATTCTCTATAGTGTATACAGAGGATATTCCTCCTTATACCCTTCATATTATTACGAGTCCGCCGCTATAAGGATATAATTCTCTATAGTGTCTACAGAGGGAATATTCCTCATTTATACCTTTCGATTATTACAGTCCCCACTATAAGGACTGAGGATTCTCTATAGGAATACAGCGTGAAATATCTCTCATTTAGTACCCTTCATCTTATTACAGTCCCCTATAGGACTAGGATTCTTCTTAGTGAAATACAGAGTGAATATTCTCATTATTACCCTTCATATTATTACAGTCCCGCTATAGGACTAGGATTCTCTATAGTGTATACAGAGTGAATATCCCTCATTATACCTTATATTATTACAGTCCCGACTATAAGGAATAGGTTCTCCTAGTAGTGTATACAGAGTGATATCCTCATTTACCCTTCATATTATTACATTTCCCGCATAAGGACTAGGATCTCTATAGCTGTATACAGATAGTGATTTCTATTTATACCCTTCATTATTATACAGTCCTGCTAAAGGACTAGGATTTCTATAGTGTATACAGAGGGATATTCCTCTCATTATACTTCATATTATTACCCGTCATGCTATAAGGCCTCGGATTCTTATAGTGATACAGAGTGCATATTCCTCCTTTCTACCCTTCATTATTACGTCGCGATCAGGACTAGGATCTCTATAGGGTACAGAGTGAAATTCCTTCATTTATTTATCCTCGTTTTTATTATTATTACAGTCCCTGCTATTAAGGTAGATCTCTATTCCAAGTAAGGGCCCTTTTCCAGGGGTGACGTATTAGAGGGAAATATTCCTCATTTGTGAAACTTCCCCCCCCCTGTTGTGTGTGGTTATTACAGTCCTGTATGGACTGGTGGTGAACAAACATAACTGAGCCACACTGACACACTGACCCGCTGGCATATCCATGTCCAATAATCAAGATAAAACACTGTTAGCAGGATTATTACACATGGAGGTCGCGCCCTGCGTATAGACGAGTGGATTCTGTATACATATGGGGATGTAGAACATGATGTGCACACTATCACCGCGTCTTATGATATGACACGTCATATAGTTTTACAGAGTCCATTCCGGCAATATAAGGGACTAGAGTGACTTGTGTAATGGAATTCCAGCACGTGAAACATTTCCTACACTTCACTACTCCTTTCGTATTATTTACAGTTCATGACACCGACTAGTAAAGGACTAGAGATTACTCTATAGATGTATAAAAGAGGTAGGCTAGTTCCTCGATTTGAAACCCTTTCATGATTATTTATGCAGTGCACCCCGTCTACATAGGACTAGGATTTATATAGTGTATACATGAGTCGCATATTTGGGTCGTCACTTTTAGTACAGCAGTCTTATTCATATGATTAATTGAACACTGAGGGTCTCCTGCTGACTAAGGCTCGTACGGCACGACTCTCTAATTAGTGGTCACGGCAGCGTACGTGACTCTTCCCGCCTCTTCTACTAATTATCACCGTGTGTGATATTATTTTTACACCGTGCACACCCCAAACCGAAGCGAGGATTCATTATAGTGTATACAGCGGGAGCAAGTTGGATTATACCCATCTGTCGGTAAGTTTTTACTACTGATCCCATGCATTAATACACACGCGTGACTGAAGATTTAACTCTATATTGAAATAACACGCAGTTGAATTAATTCGCGTGGATGGTATATCCACGTGTCATAAGTAGTACAGTGCCTACCGTGCGTACGTAGGAACTATGAGATCCGTTTGTGCAATACAGTAAGATGAATATTCCTGCGATGTTATTAACACCTTTCATGTATGTATAACAAGTGAGCACGATACATATTAAGGACTGATGGATCTCACTGGGGTGATAGCGTATACAGAACGTTGGATATCTGTCCGCACTCATGTTCCATATAACCTTGTCAGTATAGACATAGCTCTCCGCCACTATAAGGACTGGCATGATACGTATTTAGTGGGTGCACAGTCGGAGAAGTAGTCCCTCAGTTATACCACTTGTTCATGTACTTAGTCCCCCAGCGACTTATATAAGGGGGACTCACGGCTGAGTACTTCACCATAGAGAAATACAAGAGTGAATATCATCGTACAATTAGTACCCTTCATATTATTTAGCAGTCCCGCCCTATATAGGGTACTGGACACTCTCTCTCATAGGTGATTACAGAAAGTGCAAATATCTGCTGCATTTTATCCCTGTATGATTGAGTACAGTACACAGCTTTGTATAAGGGATCGGAATTCCTCATGATGAGTGTATACAACGTGATATCCAATACTCTCCACTAATACTTAACCGCAGTTATCATATTTAAGTGTATCAACAGCCAGCCACAGCGGCTATAATGGGACATGAGGGTTCTGTTATAGTGAATAGAGTGAATATTTCCCTCATTTATACCCATTGTCATATTATTACCGTCTCCCCGCTATAAGGACTGGAGGATTATGTATATGTATACAGAGTGACTAACCCTCATTTATACCCTTCATAGTGATTTAGACGAAGTTAGACGGATTTAAAGGGATTGAGGGCTATAGTACTCGTATATGTGTGTATCTCGGCAGCGCCCGGACAATCGCCCTCATTTAAAGCCATGATCATATTATTACGAGTCCCTGCGGTATGGTTAGAGGACTAGATTCTGCTATAGTGTATACATATGAGGAATTATACCTCTCATTTATACCTTCATATTATTACAGTCGCTATACGGACTAGGATTTGATCTATAGTGTATACAGATTTGGGATATTACACACCCTACATTTCATACACGCCTGATTCATATTAAGATAGACCCTGGAGTCCAGCCTAGTAACAGGTGGACTAGGATTTATAGTGTATACAGAGTGCTATGTCCTCATTATATCTTAATATTATACAGTCAGCCAACGAGCATATAAGGACCAGTCGCGCATATACGTCCTTATACTGGAAATTACGAGGTGAAGTAGTGTCGTTGTCCTAGTTATGATACTTCGTTATGTCATAATGTACGTTCACTCCGCATATTAAAGGGACTAGGAATTCTTAGTAGGGGATACAGATGAATACTGTACCGCCACATTTTAATACCCTTACATACATATATTTACAGTCCCTCGCCTACAAGACATAGGATTGTCGTCATATAAGTGCTTACAGAGTGATAACTTATTCCTTCATTTCGTTCCTATACCAGCTCACCTAAGTGATTACAGTCCTCCGCCTATCAGGACTAGGAATTCAGTAACTAGTGTAGTGATAGTACAGTCAGTGAATTTATTTATACACCCATACTTTCACTACCCTTAGTGAATAGTTGAAGTAAAGTCCCTGCTCTTAATGGACCCATGAGGATTGTCCAATCATGTTATAGTGTATACAGATGAACTAATTGCCTCATTTAACCCCTTCAGTATCTAATTACAGATGTCGCCACCGTCGTATAAGGACTAGGAGTCACTACACTGATATCGTGCTACTTGACAGAGTGAGTATACCTATGTTTTAATCATCCTTCACTTTGCGTATAGTTACAGTGCCACGCGGCCTAATAAGGACTAGACGAGTTTTGCATATAGGAATTTAGCAGACGTGAATAATTCGGACATTATGCTTCACTAATATTACAGTGCCCCGTTCTTTATAAGGACTAGGGATTCTGTCTATAGTGAATATCGCAGATGTGAGGTATTCCTCTGTACTGTTCACTACACATCATTTACATTAGACAAGTCCCACTGATAGCACAAGGACTAGGATTCATCATACTAGTGATAGTACGAGAAGGTGTAATATTTCTGCATTTTATATAGATGTGGCTTTCATATTTTACATCAGTCCCTGCTATGTAAGGACCGCGGTCTCTCTATGAGATGTCTACAGATCGTAGGAATGATATCCTCATTGTGTGTACCACTCAGTACAGTTATTTACAGTTACAGTCTTGCTAGAAGGGACTAGGATTGTTACGTCTAGTATGTGTGTAAAGGTGAAGATTCCTCATTGGAGCCCTTCATACACTATTACTAGTGCCAGGGCTAGAAAGGACGAGGATTCTCTATAGTGATAAGATGAATATACCTTCATTTAGACCCTGCATATTTGTACCCAATGGTTGCCTGTTCAGTGTGTTGTTCGTTTTAAAGTCATGACAGGGATACGATTTTTTTGGAAATTCTTTCTTAATTTCTCGGAGGACCCCCGCTACATATGGAGATGACCTGGTTCTCCTCCGTCTTGCTTTTTTTTCCCCTTCACTGTTGGTATTCTTCGTGTTTTCAACTGTCTGCCAGTACAATGCTGTTTTAACACCGTACTCGGGCGTTCCTATAACACCTCTTAGCACCTACTACTAAATACAACACCCTTAACCCTGGCCTCTGTGATATGCTAACGTGGGAGTTTTTCCAGGTTAGTACATAATTGCCACAGATGTCTTGTTACAGTAGATCCTCTGATTAGAAAGCCAGTCGGAAGTATGGACTAGCGAACGTCTTCAAGAACAAAACTCAAGTCCAGTTATCTATTTGAATACAAAAATACCATGACCTGTGATTGAATAGAACATTCACAAGCAGGCTTTGGGATGGTTTTAAGTGCCCCTATCCAATCCTTTAACACTGCATGGGTCAGTACATAATTGCTAATGAAATTCCTAATGTAGACTATGTACGAGCTGGGCTTTCTTTTAAATTTCAAGCAGCCCGCAGGGTGACCATCTTATCCTTCTGAAGGAGATTGAATGTTACAATCTGTCTGAGCTCGGTAGTGTCTGGAGAGAGACGCAGGATGTGTGTGTGTTTTTCTATGACTCACATGAAAAGGCATATAGGACATAAAGAAACAAAGCACATTTATGGCACTTGGGAAGCAACATAGGCACTTTAGCATGGCCATTTGCCGAGGGGCCCATCCTGGGACCTGCCTGGGTGTTCACAATAAAATGTCTTCTGTCCTCGCTGAAAAAAAAATGGGGTGCCCCCGCATTTACGTTAATTTATTACTCATCTACCAAGTGATAACACGACACAAGTATAAACCGAGTACCGAGTTTTTTCATTAAAAAACAATAATAAGGATTGACCTCTTGATATAAACCGAGGGTAGAAAATTAACCACTCTGCTTTGATTTGTATGTGTTATTGAAGCTTTAGTTACCTTTAAAATGCAGCAGAATACCCATACATTGTCCCATACATAATAGCCAAATCAGTATGGTGTATAACTATGAGCACTACTTATGGCGAATCTAGTGTCCATTTTAAAGGCCAACTAAGCCTCTAAAACAATACAGAATCAGAAGGCACAATAGATACTTCTCCTTCTGACTGTGTTGTGTTTGAAGCTTAGTGCCCTTTAAATGGAAATAGCCAGAATTCCCATACATATAGACATACTGGATATGGCTATTAACTGTATGAGAAATTGCTGTCCATTTAAACAACTTAAGCCTTGCACCAGATGGTTTGAAACTACAAAAACTCCCAGCATGCGTGCTTTATCACCCTCGCCACCCATTTCAGTGGGTAACCTTCTGTGGCTGCACTCTTGCTTCATTCTGTTGGCGCTCTCTAGGCAATCCTAATTGTGGGCATCCTCTGTAGTACTTACTCCGAGCTCCTGTAACTGAGCCTCCACGATGACGTCACTACTCCGGCCCTGGGCATGACGTCAGCCGGCGCTACTTACAGGGTCGCGCGGCGTGGGGGGCTGGATTTCTAGGTAAGTTACTGACTCGAGTATAACAGGGTCGGCGTTTTCAGGCTGTATTTTGCAGCCTGAAAACCCGGTTTATACCGGAGTATATACGGTATACCAAAGTTCCGGTAAATGCTACAGTGCGTCGTTCTAGCTTCACCTCTTAAAGGGTACCCTCCACTTGAAAATAATTTTATCCGCATTCAGTTTTGAGAACAGGAGGTAAGGAGCGTTGTTCGTTTGGTTCATAAAACCTGCAGGAGCAGGAGAAAAAGATTGGGAATTACCTTGATTTCCCGCTTCCTCCGCCACTCCTCTGACAAGGTCCCGACGGAGGTAACTCTGTATGTTGTTGGACCTGCAGAGGACGTGGTGGACGAGCAAAGAACCGATCAGTAAGGTTCCTCGTGCTCCTGCAGGTTTTAGCAAGTGTATCCTCCCTATGACTGCACAGAGGACTAATGGGGGGGCTTCAGTTCTCTTTAAAAAAACAAACAAAACAAATTATAGAGCAGCAGAACAATATAATTATTTAAGGTTTAAATGCCCATTTGCATTACCGTATATACTCGTAGTATTAAGTCGATCCAGTATAAGTCGAGGGGGTTGGTACGCGTCGTGAACCTATTTTTACCTGAAAATTTTGTAAAAACTGATGACTCGAGTAATAAAGTCGAGGGTAGAAATTATCCCCACACTACTGCCGTCTGGATTCTGTGGTTGTTTTTAGGCTTTAGTTGCCTGGACAGCAGAATTCCCATCAGTAATAGCCAAATCCAGTACCAGGTAACCTCCATTCTTTTGCACTTCCAGATGTTTTGAAACTAACTAACTACTCCCAGCATGCTTGTGCTGGGAGTTTCAGTTTCTAAACCTGTTGTAGTGGGCAAGTTCATATAACTTTAATTAAGCGTACTACATTTAGCAATTCTCTCCTGAACCCAGATAGTAAAGGGCCCTCTGACACCCATATAGTAAGGAGGAATCTTGACCCACATATAGGAAAGTGATACTGACCCATCCGCCATACAGTTAAAAATGTCCACCTACGGTTGTAGTTTCAAGCTCGTCCTTGTGCAATTACTATGCAAGCGGTGTTTTTTTGCCCCAAACTGAGGAAACCCACACAGATTACGAGATCCAGATGACCAGGACAGTGCTGAGTGAGGTCCAGCAAGCCAGAAGACAGAGCAGAAGTGTAAATGCAGATCAGCTCTGCGTAACTTTCTATCAGGTTAACACAGCGCCACCTACTGGTTACCTATCTGGTAATTGCAGAATTTGGATCTAAATTAGGCTGACCCGAGTTAGTCGAGGTTAGGTTTTAAGGCTAATTTTAAAGCCTGAAAAAATTCGACGAGTATATGGTATTAATAACATTGTATAATTTTATTTGAAGGGCAATAAAGCCTGCAATAGACGCCGGCAGTCGTTTGTAAATGGATCCAATTACCACCCTACCCACCAATTTATGCAACCAGAAAATATATTATTTTTTTTAATAGTCCAGCCACGCCTGCCAACCAGAATGTTAAATTAGAGAGCAGAGTACTATGTCTAGACGGCACGTCTATGAAAATAATAGTGTCTCTAGGTAACATTCATTAGCAAAAAGTTTCGGACTAGATGGAACGTATGTCTTTATTTCAACTCATTACCCCAAAATGTTTAACTATAGTGAACTGTTATAAGGCAATATGGTATGTGTATAAAGGTTGGACCTAGATGGATGTATTGTCTTTATTCAACTTCCAATCTATGTGTACGATGTAATGTTATACAGACATTATGGGTTAAGGTATAAGGTTAGACTGATGGACGTATTTCCTTTTAAACTTCCAATACAAATGGTACTAGTAATTGTTAATCAGGCATTTCATGGGTAGGGGTGATTATAAAGGTTGGACTAGATGTATGTATGTCTTATCCTTCACCCAATACAATGTTACTATGTAATGTTACTACAAGGCCATAGGGTAGGGTATAAAGGTTGGACTAGATGGATGTATGTCTTTATTCAACTTCCAATACAATGTTACTATGTAATTGTTATACAGGCATTATGGGTAGGGTATAAAGGTTGGACTAGATGGAAGTTGAATAAAGACATACATCCAATACAATGTTACTATGTAATTGTTATACAGACATTATGGGTAGGGTATAAAGGTTGGACTAGATGGATGTATGTCTTTATTCAACTTCCAATACAATGTTACTATGTAATTGTTATACAGGCATTATGGGTAGGGTATAAAGGCTGGACTAGATGGAAGTTGAATAAAGACATACATCCAATACAATGTTACTATGTAATTGTTATACAGACATTATGGGTAGGGTATAAAGGTTGGACTAGATGGAGGTATGTCTTTATTCAACTTCCATCTAGTCCAGCCTTTATACCCTACCCATAATGCCTGTATAACAATTACATAGTAACATTGTATTGGAAGTTGAATAAAGACATACTGGGGGGGATTAAGTTTGGGGGTGGACATGCCCTTTAAAGGTTTGTCAAGCTGAGTTCTCGCTACAACTTAGATAAGATCTTCAGGCAGGGGATTCATTCCTAATGTGTCACGGTTGTTGCACTTAATCAGTTTATACATAATTATCTATATAATTGCTTTCACTTAACTGAGTTATGGAAATTGTATTAATTAATGTAATTCATTTTTATCTAAATGGCTTGCATCTCCCCTAGGGAGATTCAATAAGGTTCTTATTGTTAAAAATGGTGCTAATTTTGCCTTAACCAATCAGATATATTTAACATTTGAAAGCTAACATCTAATTGGTTGGGGCAAATTAGCACCATTTTTACGATAAGAACTTTTATGAATAACCCTGTTGTATTTTTAATGTACAGGGCTGTGATTCCAAGTGGCACTTTATAAATAAAAATTACATATATACCATAACATACATACACATATACACCCCACTACATATACATACATTACTACATAAATGCACACTATGGGGGGTGTCCCAGGCGGGCAATGTAGATGTAGTTGCCATTTTTTCGCCACACAGCGTGGCGCTCAATTGTGTAATATTGACAGAAAATTATCACAGCAGACGTAGTGTGGCCGGTCATAGAACAACACTGGCGTGCACTTGTTACCCGCGGCCGTATTGTCTAGTTTAGACCTTTTCAGCCCTTCATCTTATTGTTATGTGATGGATCTGCACTAAATAGTCTAAGTTGGTAGTGAAATGAGACGAAATAAATATATATATGATGGACTGTATAATACTTGGAGAAGGCACATGCACCAAGCCTAAGTTAGTGCCCGGTGCTACCTAGAGGACTTAGGACACAGACACTGATTGCCACTTTAAAGGGAATGTCCACCCCAAAACATATTTTAATATGATTGGCCAGCCAACACCACATGAAAATCCATTCAGGCAAACTGAATACTTACTAGACACATCTCTATCTAAACCCCAGCTTGCATATGTCACCTTGGCCCGTGCCTTATTCTTCCCGGCAATCTGTCCTCACTGTCAGCTAATACTGGTGACATGTGTCAGGGAAGCCCTTCCTCCCCCAATCCCTTTGTAGCCATCTTTGCTGCCAGGTGCCCTACCTTTCAAGCTTTAAACATTGGTAGGGACCCTAGCCACCCCCAACGCTAAGTTTGTTTAATCAAAAAAAGGTTACAGAACGCTACTTACAATCCTTAGATCCCTCGGAGTTCTGTATTGCCGGCAGCCGCATTTGTGATTGCTGCCTCTCCGTCAATCACAGACAAGGCTGCCAGTCCAGCTGGTTACAGTTCCGGCAAACAGAGGGCCAAGATAAGAGTGACGGGGGATGTAGGAGCTTTTCTTGACACTTTTTTTTAATCAAACTTAGCAGTGGGGGGGGGCTAAGGTGGCATATATAGGTAAAAAGTTCTTGAGGGTGGACATACCCTTTAATAAACCGAGGAGTGAGTGGTTACTCTGCTTGTTTTATATATGATGGCTAAGTATGCCCCTGTACAGAGTAAATATAAGGATATTACGCCACCAAGCAAGGCAGGGAACTCTGAGTTTACTATAAACCTTATATTATACTGTATGGGGTGTATTATTTCTTATAACGCATAAGGATTTATTTAATAAAACATGTTTTGTGGAATCTGTTGTATTCAATTAGATCTACTGGACTTGAAGTTTAGTTTTTGAGACGTTTCGCTAGTCATCCGAATGGCTTTCTCATTCAGAATGACTTGTACAAGAATCTGTGGCAATATGTACCCTGGGAAATCCCAATTAGATATCCAGCCAGGTGTTAAGGGTGTGATTAGATAGTGGCTAAGAGTGTTATAGGACGGCCCAGAGTAGGTGTTTAAAACAGCATTGTACATGGCAGACAGTTGGTGTCGAACCCCCACCTCTATTTAGGCTTGGTTTCTGTATTTTCACATAAATGGCCTCCTTAAACACCTCTCCTGAACCAGTCACGTTCCTTACGCCAGTATGTTAAATTACAATCTTCAAAGGTATGGTCCTTTATCCTTAAGATGCAAGATACCCGTGAGAGTCCTGACCGAGGAATTGACTCTCTGTGCTGGGGCATACGTTGATGCAGTTGCTGTTTGGTCTCCCCCACATACAAATCAGAGCATTCTCACTGCACTGCACTGCATATATGATTGTCGCTTTCTTGTGTTTAGGTATTGGGTCTTTCAGATGTACACATTGCTGCCTCAGTGTGTGTTCGGTTTTAAAGCAGACAGGGATACGATGTTTTTTGAAAATCTTCTTAATTCCGGAGACCCCTGCTAAATATGGGATGACCATGTCTTCCTCCTGTCTTGCTTTTCCCCTTCACTGTTGGTATTCGTGTTCAACTGTCTGCCATGTACAATGCGTGTTAACACCTTACTGGGCGTTCCTATAAACACCTCTTAGCACTATCTAATCACACCTTAAACACCTGGCTGTGATATGCTAATTGGGATTTCCGGGTACATCAATTGCCCACAGATTCTTGATACAAGTCATCTGAATTGAGAAAGCAGTCGGATGACTCAGCGAAACGTCTTCAAGAACTAAACTTCAAGTCCAGTTGATCTAATTGAATTAAAACAGATATACCATGACATGGATGACGGAGAACATTCACAAGCATGTCTTTGGGATGTGTTTTAAGTGCACTATATTCACTTACATGCAGTGTGTCATACAAATTGCTAATAAATTCCTAATTAAGCTAGGTACAGAGCTGGCTTTCTTTTAACTTTCAAGCAGCCCGAGGTGAATCTTATTCCTTCTGAGGGAGCATTGAAGTTACAATCGTTGAGCTGGTAGTGTTCTGGGAGAGAGACGCAGATGGTGTTTAGACTCACAGGAAGGCATATAGGACATAAAGAACAAAGCACTATTATTAGGGCAAGGCAACATGGCACTTACGCATGGCCATTTGCCAGGGGGCCCATCCTGGACCTGCCTGGGTTCACAATAAATGTCTCTGTCTCGCTGAAAAAAAAAGGTGCCGCATTTACTTAATTCTATTACCTAATTACTCAAGTATAAACCGACACAAGTATAAACCGAGGTACCGATTTTTACCTTAAAAAACTAATAAAAGTGATTGACTCGTGTAAAACCGAGGGTAGAAATTGTGACACTACTGCCTTCTGATTCTGTATTGTTTTGAAGCTTTAGTTGCCCTTTAAATGACAAGCAAGCAAATTCCCATACATTAGTCCCATAACAGTAATAGCCAAATCCAGTATGGTTATAACTGTATGAGACTACTATATGCAATTCTGCTGTCCATTAAAGGGCAACTAAAGCCTCTAAACATACAGAATCAGAAGGCAACAATAGATTACATTCTCTTGACTGTGTGGTTTTGAGCTTTAGTTGCCTTTAAAGTGGATAGAGCAGAATTCCCATACAGTAATAGACATACTGGATATGGCTATTACGTATGAGAAATATGCTGTCCATTTAAAAGACAACTTAAGCCTTGGCACTCCACATGTTTGGAAACACAAACTCCCAGCATGCTTTATTACACCCTCCCACCCAGTTCAGTGGGTACCTTCTGTGGGCTTGCTTCATTCTGTTGGCTTCTCTAGACATCCTATTGTGGGAATCGTCTGTAGTACTTACTCCCGAGCTCCCTGTACTGAGGCCTCAGATGACGTCACTACTCGGCCCTGGGCAGTGACGTCAGCTGGCGCATCTTAAGGGAGCGAGCGAGCGGGTGCTGGATTTCTAGTAAGTTACTGACTCGAGTATAAACAGAGGTCGGAGTTTCAGGCTGATTTTGCATGCTGAAAACCTCGGTTATACTCGAGTATATACGTATACCAAAGTTCCGGTAAATGCTAAGGTGTCTGTCTAGCTTCCTCTAAAGGGTACCTCCCCTGATAAAATATTTTATCGCATTCAGTTATTGAAGAACAGGAGGAAAGGAGCTGTGTCTTACTTCCCGTTCTTCAATAAACCTGCAGGAGCCAGGAAAAGATTGGAATTACCTATTTCTCGCTCCTCGCCCACATCCTCTGACAGGTCCCGACGGACTCTGTATGTCTGTTGGAACCTGTCAGAGGAGTGGTGGACGAGCAACAGAGTCAGGTAAGCTCTCCCCTGGCTCCTGCAGTTTTTATGCAAGTGATCCTCCTATTGACTGCACATAGACTAATGGGGGGCTTCAGTTCTACTTAAAAAACAAAAAAACAGAATTATAGAGCAGAACAATATAATTATTTAATGTTTCAATGCACATTTGCATTACCGTATATACTCGAGTATAAGTCGATCCGAGTAAAGTCGAGGTGGTACCTATTTTTACCTGAAAAATTTGTAAAAACTGATTGACTCGGAGTATAAGTCGAGGGTAGAAATTATCACCACTACTGCCTTCTGATTCTGTGTTGTTTTTAGGCTTTAGTTGCCTGGACAGCAGAATTCCCATACAGTAATAGCCAAATCCGTACAGTAAACCTCCAATTCTTTTGCACTCCAGATGTTTGGAAACTAACAACTCCCAGCATGTTTGTTGCTGGGAGTTTCAGTTTCTAAACATGTGGAGTGGCAAGTTCAGTAAACTTTTAATTAAGCTTACCATCATTTACAATTCTCCTGACACCCATATAGTAAAGGGCCCTCGCCCCATATAGAAAGGGAACTCTGACCCCCATATAGTAAAGGAACTCTGACCCCAATAGTAAAAATGTCACCTGAGAGTTGTAGTTAAGCTGTCCTTTGCACTGTACTAGCAGCTGTTTTTGCCCCAAACTGAGGAGACCCACCAGATTTACAGCATCCCGATGACCAGTGACAGTGTGAGTGAGTCCAGCAGCCAGAATACAGGAAGCAGGAAGTGTAAGGCCAGATCAG
Source organism: Hymenochirus boettgeri (assembly GCA_019447015.1). NCBI lineage: Eukaryota > Metazoa > Chordata > Amphibia > Anura > Pipidae > Hymenochirus > Hymenochirus boettgeri. The sequence continues at coordinate 286,426,916 of CM033476.1, forward strand.
ACTCCTGTAACTTTCATGCAGGTTAACACAGCGCCACCTACTGGTTACTATTGTAATTGCAGAATTTGGATCTAAATTAGGACTTGACCCGAGTATAAGTCGAGGTTAGGTTTTAGGCTAATTTTAAAGCCTGAAAAATTCGACGAGTATATACGGTATAATACAATTTATAATTTTATTGAATGCTAATAAAGCCTGCAGATAGACGGCAGTTTTGTAAATGAATCCCATTACCACCTACCCACAATTTAATGCAACAAGAAAAATATATATTTTTTTTAATATCCAGCCACCAGCCTCCAAACCAGAATTGTTAAATGAGAGCAAGTACTATGTCTAGTAACCAGCCTGTCTGAAAATAATAGTGCTCTCTAAGGTAACAATTCAATTAGCAAAAGTTTAGACTAGATGGACGTATGTCTTTATCAAACTTCCAATACAATGTTACTATGTAACTGTGATACAGGCAATATGGGTAGTGTATAAAGGTTGGACTAGATGGATGTATGTCTTTATTCAACTTCCAATCTAATGTTACTATGTAATTGTTATACAGACATTATGGGTAGGGTATAAAGGTTAGACTAGATGGACGTATGTCTTTATTCAACTTCCAATACAATGTTACTATGTAATTGTTATACAGGCATTATGGGTAGGGTATAAAGGTTGGACTAGATGGATGTATGTCTTTATTCAACTTCCAATACATGTTACTAGTAATTGTTATACAGGCATTATGGTAGGGTATAAAGGTTGGACTAGATGAAGTTGAATAAGACATACATCCAAACAATGTTCTATATGTAATTGATACAGATTAGGGTAGGGTTAAAGGTTGGACTAGATGGATGTATGTCTTTATTCAACTTCCAATACAATGTTCTATGTAATTGTTATACAGGCATTATGGTAGGGTATAAAGGTTGGACTGAGGAGGTATGTCTTTATTCAACTTCCAATACAATGTTACTATGTAATTGTTATACAGGCATTATGGGTAGGGTATAAATGTTGGACTAGATGGATGTATGTCTTTATTCAACTTCCAATACAATGTTACTATGTAATTGTTATACAGGCATTATGGGTAGGGTATAAAGGTTGGACTAGATGGATGTATGTCTTTATACAACCTCCAATACAATGTTACTATGTAACTGTTATAAAGGCATTATGGGGTAGGATTTGGATCTAAAGGTGGAATAGATGGATGTATGTCTGTATACAACCTCCAATACTATGTTACTATGTAACTGTTATACAGACATTATGGGTAGGATATAAAGGTTGGACTAGATGGATGTATGTCCATCCAGTATTTGCAATCCTACTTATACTTGTGATACTTGTGACTTGGTGATATTTGTAGGCTAAGGTCTGACCTGTGCCTAGGGCTCCATTTGGTCTTAGGCTGAGGCCACACTGCAACGCACAGGAATCGCACACCAAATCGCGAGCGTTATTGCACGCAATTGTGAGCAAGATTCTTGTGTGTTTTGCGCATGTGTTTTCGCCGTTTTGCTGTATGGAAACGCACCAAAAATGGTGAATGCATGCGTTACCAAAACGCAAACGGATGCGCAATCGCATGCGCATTGAAAATAGCGTGAATTTTCACGTTCCCGCGATTACCATTTTAGCGAAAATCACGGTCGCAATTGCGAGTGCGAAATGCTGCGCAAACACGCAAAAAACGCGCTAGTGTGGCCTCACCCTAAATCCACTCTGACTTAAGCAGAGTACACACACTACAGATTTTTGAAAGATGACAGACAGAATGTGCAAGATCCTGTCATTTTTCAAAGATCTGCATACACACAGTCCCAAGCGCTCTCCCTATGCACAGCATATACACATCATAGGGAGAATGCTTGCGACTGTGCGTTTCCTTTGGTCGCGGCCAACTCCCCTATAGGAAGACTAGCGCAAAATTTGTTTTTCCCCGAACGACTGCCCAAACGGTCATCCCAAACGTTTGGCGGTCGCGCACTTGTTCGGGAAAGCCGCCACACACACTAGCGATAAAGCCCCGATATCTTTGGATCCAATGGTATCGGGGCTTTATCACTAGCGTGTGTACCTAGCTTTACTCTGATGTGTTTGTGTTGCTGCATGACTTCAATCCAGTATTTGTTTTGATCAAGCTCAGTCCCTGAGTCTCCCAGCCCCCTGACAGACTGACTCTCTGAGGGCAAGCATGCTCCATTCGAGCTACAGTAAAACTATACATAACAGAAGAGTTTATGATACGAAGGCACTTGATTGACAGCTAAAATGTAAGATGTTTCAGACTGGATATCTAAAGAAAAGGGTAACCGATCAAAAAACAAATGGCACAGTGATAGTTGGGAAGAATTATAGTTTCCAGTAATGGGCAATTTAAAAAATATCACGGTGTACAAATCCTTTAATAATTGAAATTCAAATGGACTTGAAGGGCATGTTTGACCCTTCAAAACCTTTCAACATAGACTAAATGCCCCATAACCCCATTTTTGCAATACCTAGCTTTCTCTTCAACGCCCCTTTGTTCAGGTATCTTTCCTTCAATTCCTCTGGCATAGACCTGACATGGGATAATTCAATCTGTGAGTGTAAGTAAGGATTTTGTAAGGATTTTGCAATGTCTAATTTACCAAGATTTTCCCTTGTACCTAATAAAAACCATCCAGACATGTACGATAGTGTTCTTACTTTCCGAGTGCTGTAAAAATACAATTTTGAGTTTACAGACTTTTTCATGAAGTAACATTAATGCCTTTTATACATATTTAAAGGGGAAATCATCTGCAATACACATTTGCACAGGCCAGAAACTGCTTATTAAAAGGGCATGTCCAGCCCCGAAACTAAAATTTAGAGGACAACTCCACCCTCATAAGAACATCTTTTAGAAAGAATGGCCTCTTTAATATATGTTGATATATCATAGTTTGTCCTATGAATTCATTACTGTATGCCTGCTATGCTTCTGGAGGCCTCATGGAAACTGAGCAATTTAGAAACCTGTACTGAGCAGGTACTGAGCCTGGGCATGCTCAGAAGAGGCAGACAGGGGATTAACATTCAGCCATTGGCTGTGATGTCAACTGTCAAATCCATAACTGACAGTTGCTAACTGGAAGGACCAGGAAGCAGAAACAGGAAACAGGACATTGTGTAAGATTTCAGGTTAGACATATATTTCAGATTTTAAACCATTACCATTAAGGGTTTTGGAGGGTGATTTACCTGTATGTATGTTTTCATTTTGGGGCTAAACTTGCCCTTTAAACTAAACCTTATTACCCCAAAAACCTAGACTTTGCTAGATTTAAAACAATCTGCGAGGCTCCTAAGTAGAGCTCCTCCTGGTGGCGAACCTATGGCACGGGTGCCAGAGGTGGTACTATGAGCCCTCTCTGTGGACACTTATGCACAGCAGAGTTCACCAGAGTTTTTATACCAGAAATGGACTGGTCTGCTCCCCTTTTTAAATTCCAGCCATTGAGAAAGTGTAGCGGCTGTCTGTGGTAGAGAAAGGTCAAGTTAATATCAGTCTCTTTCTCTGCTTCTGCACATTCCAGCACAGAAGGGTGGGGAGTGCAGTGAGAAACTGCTGTGCGTGATCTCTGTCCTGCTCTGTCCCGGGGCTGCCACAGCATGCTAAGGAGGTGAGGAATGTCAAATGACTCGGTTTATTGAACCGATGTCTCCATCTGGTCTGCATAGTTTGAAACAAACTGGGGTATTCTCACAGAGTTTAATATGGGGGGGGGGACCTGATAAACCAAGGGGAAAAGTATTTCTTCCTATATATATATATATATATATATATTTATTATTATATAAATATATTTATATCTCCATAGGAGATTGCATTGAGTTTTTAGGAGATTGCATTGAGTTTTTTTAGAGCTACTAATGTGGTGGGGGGTATAGGATATTACACATAGGAAAGGTGTATGTGTATACTATCTCACTGTTACCATTTAAATGACCATCAGTAAATGTATATAAAATTTAGCACTGACTTATATTAGGTACAACACAAAATATACAAAGTACATAAAACTTACAGAGATGAGATCCCTATTTTAAAATGGAATGGTCAAATGGTATCTTAAACCACACCCCTGGGTCTGCTCCATATGAAAGGAAGTGTTATCCAAAAAAAGTTTCTGTCTGCTAAACAGGATATGATGTGTATTGCAATGGACATATACACCAAAGCTCCTTATATATCACCTCCAGCCTGCAGGTGGTGTCAGTGAGTAATAAAATACAAGACATCCCTGCTCTCTATGGTAGGAGGAGAGAAAGGAGATTGTGGTGTGTTTTATGGAGAGATATTGACTGTAACACAAGATCCTGTTACCACCTGTTGGGAGGACAGATTATTGGACAGACAATTTACCTTATTGGATACAAACTTACAAGGACACACAATATACAGGCGTGGTCAATATTCAAAGTGGTGCACCATAGACAGGGGCACCCCTGATTACTGCAAATGTTATGTGGGAACCTTTTTATGTGCACTGCTTTGCGCCAGACCACCAGAGTAACCTACTGTGTACCATGCTACTCATAATCCTTCCATAAAGGAGTGATCTAGTACAAATTGGTGGCAGCGATGCTGGTAATACAATTTATTCGCCCTGTTTTCTTTGTATATTTGTTCCCTGTATTAAGCTATGGAGGCTGCTACTGATAGTATTGATTTAAATCCTCCTGCCCTTGTACCTGCAGATGAAATTCACCAATTAGACTCAGTAGCTCTACCAGGCCCAATCGCCAAACATATTTTTAAACCTGATCCATTTGATAGGGTAACTAGGGAGTGGACTGATTGGCTAGAACAATTTGAATTGGCAGCCACTATTAATGGTTGGGATGAAGGTGCTTGCTTGCAAGTCCTTAGTCTTTTTGCTAAGTGGTAAAGCCAGGCAGGTATACCAAGGATTTAGTGTAATACTGAAATAAAAATGAGTTATCAGTTATTAAAAATTGCTCTGAAGCTACTTTTTGTCAATTAGATATGTATAAGAGTATATAAAGGATAAATCCATTTCTTTAGGTAAACTGGGAATGAGAAATGTTTGTTTATACGTTAGATTATTAGGGCAATACTATTACAATAACATGATACTGTGAAATACATTCTGTTATAATATATGAGGTACCATCCACAAATGACAAGAAAAAAGGGGGGAGAACACTATATAAAAACACCTGCTATAAAAACTGTGTGGGTCCCATACACAGTCACAACAACGGAAGATCGAGATCAACCGTTAAGTACAAACAATATAATCAAATAGCAGGGAGTAAAAACACAATGTAGAATTTATTATAGAAATATATAATACAGGAATGTTTCAATTAAAAATAGCACAACACGGATATAAACATTACTCATCAACACATAAAATATATCAAGTCCACAACATTCACAACAAAAATCTAATGTTGTGGACTTGATATATTTTATGTGTTGATGAGTAATGTTATATCCGTGTTGTGCTATTTTTTTTTTTTTTTTTTTTTTATTGTACATTTTTATAAAATTTTAGACTCAGTGACAGTTGATACAATATAACAATTATTGAGCACACTCAGTAAATTCTCTCTTAATTCTATCTATAGTATAGTTTATACAATACGTTGAAGAGGGAGGAGTAAAGGAGAACCTTGTTATCATTTATATTTTGACAACTATTATTTGTTGTGAAGTCGGGCTTCAGATATTTCGATATGTTTTGGAGCTTTAATAAACTATCAACCGTTTGTCCAAACCTTATTTTCATTTAACATTATTAAAGGAAATTATTGAACATATTAACACGTTGGGCGGCTTCCCTTTCTCCCCCTGGCGGTGGTGTCTTTTTTTAATAAAGGAGATATCATTAATAGTTAGTTAGGTCGTGTCTCCTTCTGTTCTTTCTTGTTTGTTTTCTCCATGGTAGTTATTGTCCCAGGTATGAGGTGCCATGGGGTCCATATTGTTTCGTGTCTGTCTGTCTTTCTCCCCGCAGCTGGGCTGTCATATACTCCAGTATTTGTACATCACTATTTTATGTATAAGTTCTGAGAATGTTGGGGTCTGTATTTGTTTCCAAATATCTGGGTATTAAGCGTGCTGTGTAATATGTGTTGATTAATCTCTCTCGTGTTTTTTAGGTCTGGGTGGAATGTTAATAGTCTGTTGCGGAGAGAGAGGATCGAGCGTCCCATCAGTTTGTTCACTAGTTGTTGACTGAAGTCCTAAATTGATAGGCCAGGGCATGTCCAGTAGATATGTAGCAATGTGCCTGGTGATTTCCACATCTCCACCAGGTCGTTGGCAAGAGACGGTTGATTGCATGTAATTTTTCTGGTGTGTAATACCAATGTAGTAAGATTTTGTATCCGTTTTCTTATGTGTTATATTTATCGACGATTTGGCGTGGTTTCCCATATTGTCTTCCATGTGTCTAAAGGGATTTGTGTGCCCAGGGCCTTTTCCCATCGTGTCATGTATTTATGTTTGAAGGGAGGCTCAGAAGGTTGGTGTTCAAGATATAGTATATAGGTGAGATTATGCCTCTTCTCTGGGGCCTTGGGTGAGCACTGTTCAAAATGTGTGAGTTGGAGAAAAATTCCTGTTCGTGTTAGCGGTGTGTGCTCTATGTTTAATCTGGCAATAGGCGTAGGACAGAGTGGGGAGATCTTCTTTTTGTGTATAAGTTCTTCCAATGTGTAAAGTTTCCTAGTAACTCTATCTACGATATCATAATAGCGTGCCATATGTGAATTTGTCCAGAGTCTGTGTTTGTGTTGCTATTAGACTAGTGGGGTGTCTGGGGTCTGTGTGAATGGGTCAGTTGAGAGGCCTTACTAAGTATTTTATGTAGTTTATTAAGTCTATGCCAGGGATGGGACTTGCATGGGCCTGTGTAGAGGGTGTTTTATTTTGGAGGTGAGTAGTGTAAGTAGGTGTGCTGGGTAGGTTTTGGGCACCTTCGATTTCGACCCATCTTGCTAAAGGGGTTACGTTGCCCAATGAGTGACATGACGTAATTGTGCCGAATAATAGTATTTTAGGAGTTCGGGTACTCCCAGTCCCCCTTGTGTTTTTTTCGCGTTACTGCGACTTTCCAGGAAACTCTGTGTGTTTTATTTATTTCCCAGATAAATTTAAGTAGATCTTGTTGCCATATACGATTAATCTGGGGGGTATGTCGATTGGGAGAGTTGAAAATAAATATATCAATTTTGGAAGAATGGTCATTTTATTGAGGGAGATTTTCCCAAACCAGGATATGGGGTAGGTTTTCCATTGTGTCAGTAGGGATTTTATAGTGAGGAGCATGGGAATAAAAATTTGCTTTATATAGGTCTTTGAATCTGGAGGTGAGTTGGATGCCTAAGTACTTGATTCCATCGCTTTCCACCGATATGGGAAATTAAGTGTCAATAGTTTTTGGTTGGGTGTGGGAGATTTAATGGGAGAGCTTCTGTCTTTCCCTCATTTTATCTTAACCGTGAAAGTTTTCCGTATTCAGCCAGAGTGTATGTAGGTTTGGGGAGAGGTTGGGGGTTGGGTCAATGTTAAGAGTACATCATCGGCGTATAGGAATTTTGTATGTGTTTTTGGAATTGTAAGACCATGTATATTAGGAGAGTTTCTAATTTGTGCGCTAGGGGTTCTATGCTCATTGCATAGAGCAGTGGCGATAATGGGCATCCTTGCCTCGTGCTCGTGTGTAGGTGGTAGGCAGTTGGTATAGCTCCTGGTACTTATATCCTACCTGTGGGGTTGAGTAGAGAGTGCTTAATGCTGATGCAAATCGTCCCGATAACCCAAAGGCCTCCATTGTTTCAAACATGAAGGACCAATTTAGTCTATCGAAGGCCTTTTCGGCGTCGAGGCTTAGTACTAGAAGTGGTGTGTTTTCTTTATTAGCTATGTCTATAGTGTTTATGGCTCTACGGGTATTGTCACATGCTTGGCGGCCCGTAATAAAACCTACCTGTCATTTGTATGATTTAGGGAGAAATGGTGCGAGACGGTTTGCCAGTATTTTTGTGAAGATTTATAGTCTGGTGTGAGTAAGGCAGTTGGGCGATAGTTTGCCATATTAGAGAGATCTTTCCCCTGTTTTGGTATAGGGTGATGTTGTGGATAGGAAGAGGGGGGTGGTTTAGTGCCGTCTAATAAGAGTTGTAAAAGGAGGTTATATGTGGGGCCAGGTAGGAAAAATATTGTAGTATTTGTAGGTGAGGCCGTCGGGGCCTGGGGATTTTCCTGTGGGCATGTTTTTGATAGTTTGGTGGATTCTTGAGTGGGAGATGTCTTTATTTAGCTGGGCTATTTGGGTTGGTACCAGAGTTGGAAGGTGACAGGTGTGTAAATATCTCGAATTTTTTGTTGTTTGAGGCATTGTAGGGGATGTGTGAGTTGCGGAGTATAATTTGGTGTAGTATTGTAGAAAGCTCTGTGCTATTTGTTTTGGACTAGTGGCTTGTTGGCCTGAGCTGTGTTAACTGGGTGTATACTGTATCTTGTGTTGAATTACGGAGGCGTCTAGCTAGGATTGTATGTGGTTTTGTTCCAGTTCGTAGAATTTTTGTCGAGACCATAAAAGTGATTTTTCTACTCTATGTGTCTCAGGGGTCTGGCCCTATTTATAAAAATCGTTATCGTTATCGTAAAATACCGATCGTTATCGTAAAATAACGACCGGGGTTTTACGATACGACCGTTATTTACCGATAACGACCGTTATTTACCGATAACGGTCGTTATCGGTAAATAACGACCGTTAATCGTTATCGACGCGTTATCGGTAAATAACGACCGGCAATTTACCGATAACGACCGTTATTTAATGATATCGTAAATACGGTCGTTATCGTAAATAACGGTCGTTATCGGTAAAAACCCGGTCGTTATTTTACGATAACGATCTGTATTTTACGATAACGATACCAATCTTTTATAATAGGGCCCTAGAAGTCTAATTGCGTTCGGAGAGATAGTATTTTAACGGAGGGTGGGGAGAGTTGGGTGATTAGCTAGTATTTGTTCGTGGTGTTGAAGATCCCTAAGTGTGTCTATGTTGTTGATTTTGTCTTTATATTAGTCTAGAGCCCCATTTAATACAGTGTCCCCTCAAGACTGATTTGTGGGCCTCCCAAAGTATGCCTATAGATGATACAGAGCCTGTGTTTAAAGTGAAATACTCCTCCAGATTTTTATTTAGGTCTTGCACTACGTTGGGTTTCTTAGCATGGCTTCATTCAAACGCCATTGACATGTTCTTGGTGGTGGGAGCGGTTGAGTGGAGTGATAATGTGATTGGGCTGTGATCGGACCAGGAGATGTTGGAGATATGAGAGGTGGAATTAGACGGAGCAGTGGTGCGGAAATAAGAAGTAATCGATCCGAGTATGTGTATGGTGTGGAAGGATAGAACGTATATTGTCTTGCCGTGGGGTGTTCAATCCTCCATGGTTCAATAGATGGCAACGGCGTATTAGTTGTCGGAATCGTTTAGTTGTTGTCTTCGGGGCCTCCAGAGGGTCTAGGTCTCAGGGTGATTCTGTCTATTCTAGGGGAGTATGTCATATTGAAGTCTCCTCCTAGTAGTATATGTGGGCAGTCCAATGTGGATAGGTGGTGTAGTGTCTTCTTTAAAAATTGTATTTGGCCTGATTTGGTGCGTATATGTTACATAGTATCACCTCTAGTTCCCGGAGCTTGCCCTGCAATATTATGTTATCTGCCGGAGTTATGTATTATTTTGTTGTGTTATGTGAAGGGGCAATTTTTATGGAATGAAATAGCCGTTTCCAGCCTTTCTATGACCTGCTGCTGTGGCAAAGACCGTTGGGTATATGTGTTTGATGAACTTATACATTTCTGGGCCTTGTAGGGTGTCTCCGAAGAAAGAGAACATCTGCTTGGATTTTTTGACTTCCTGGAGTAGAAGTCGTCTTTTTGTAGGAGAGTTTAGACCCTTTACATTAAGGGTAGAATAGTCAGTGTACCTGCCATAATCTCTTTGTGATGGGGGTACATAGAGTACGTCTTGTCGCCTGGGGGGTACCGGAGAAGCCGCGCAACAAATCTATCACTAAACAAACGAACAAAATATTTAATTAGATGTAAAACAAACAAACAAGCATTCAGTATATGACTAATATATGTTGAAAAATTGTGGTTTATCGAATATCCCTTTCGGGGTTTCTCAGGGAACGTCTGCTGGACATACCGATGGGATGAGGGATTTAGGGGCCCCTCCATCGGTATGCCAGTGCAGAGGTCAAATATAACATTAATAGAGAACAGAAAATCGTTCCCTTATGACGTGGGGAAGCGTGGTGGAGCCTCTTCATCGATTTATTCGGGCTCCCGCATGCTGCCCCAAGTATATGTGTGGGACTTCTAGAGTCCGGGTTCCTGGAGACCATTATCTTTTTTTTCTATAAGCATTTTATATTCGCAATATTAAACTTAACACCTGTTTAATTTGAAGGGGGTATTGTGCTATTAAGTTGGGGACATGTAAATCATACAGTTCAACACACATTTTATGTCCTTTTCTACCTTTCCCCCCCCCCCCCCCCCCCCCCCCCCCCTCCCCCCCGTTCTCCCCCCCTCCCCCCCCCACGGAGCCCCCATTCCCTTGCTCCCAGAGGAGAGCATTTTATAGGTGTCTATATAAGTATATGTAAGTTGTGGGGAAAATACTTTACCGATATCTATATTTATTCATATCTCATAATGTATTAGTTCACGTCTATTATATTATTGAGTTAATGTCATTTGTGTCATCCAGTTTAACAGTTTAACGCCGAGTAGCATTTTATACCTGTAATATACCAATCTTACATCTATTTGATATAAAGGGGGTGTTATGGTCGCTAGATTGAGACATTTGAATCGTATAGTTTAGGATACAGTTATTTATACCTTTTTTCCCTTTTTTCTTTTTCTCTTCTTCCCTCCCTTTTCCCCCTCCTCCCCTCCTGCCGTGAAGTCAACCCGCCACACGAGGGAAGACCACTCTACAAATGTCCATATAGTATATGTGGGTTTGGGTAAATACCTTACCCAATCTATATATTTTACATTCATGATATTAAAAACTCCATCTGTTTTGTGATAGGTTGAAGACATTTTGCTTATACAATTTAACATATATATATAGTTGTTCTATATATATGTATAGTCAGCTAAGCCCCATGAGGGAATACCTCCTTACAGGAGTCTATTTAGTGTATGTGAGTTGGGGATGGGAGGAGTCTCTTCCCCCTTCTTCTCTTTCTTTCTTTCTCCCTTTTCCCCCTTCCCGTTTTCCTCCCTCTCCTTCCCCCTCTTTGGGGGGTGTGTGTGTGCAACGCTAGGTGGGTACTTTTCGTTTGTGATATATTAAACTAACATCTGTCCCCTTTCCCTCCTTCTCCCCCCCACCCTTCCTTCTCCACCGTGTAGCCAGCCCGACTACACGAGGGAAGAACACTTTACAAGTGTCTATATAGGTATATGTAAATTGGGGGAAAACATTTCACCACAGTCTGTATTCATTTTACACTTATAGTACATTAAATTTGCATCTATTATGTTATTATAAAGACATTTACAACACCTGTGGATACCGTGAGGTTGGATAGTCCATCGTTGTCTGGGTTTAGGGGATCAGGGAAAGGAGTTTGGGGAGGCCTCTGATAGGGCACATATCTGTTCTTTATAAGGTCTTTATGGTCTGGTCTGGGGTGATAGGATGTTTTATGATAGATGGGTCCTATTGGGTTGCATGAAGTGGCTGGAATCGCCCGTTCAGTTTTGTGGTAGATGTGAAGATTCTGTGGTGGATTAGAGTTTTCTTGTTTTACTCTGGCCTCTTTTCGTAGCTTGTTTGGATTTGTTTTCTTGTGGTTGGTTTTGTGTGCCAGGGTTGCGGGCGCAGTCGGTAAGATTGGAGCGTGTCCAGTCTGGTAGTTTGATTTGGAAGACGAAGGGAAGCGCAGAAGTGTGTCAGCTCTCCGGGTAGTGACGGAGAGTGGGTCTTTCCCTCTTGGCGAACTAAAAGTTGAAACGGGAATCCCCATCTGTATGGAAGATTATGTCTCGAAGAGCCTGGAGTAGTGGGCGGAGTTGTCTCTTCTTCGTGTTAAGGTTGAAGGAGCTAGGTCTGGATATAGTTGTATGGTGGCGTCCTTTGTTGCACTTTCTCCATAGTGCGGTAGGGTGAGTTAATTTGTTCCTTTTGTGTGTAATAATGGACTCTACAAATTACGTCTCTAGGGAAACTTGAGAGTTTTTTCGGGCGTAGAGATCTGTGTATTCTGTCTATTATATAGGCTGTATGAGTCAGTGCCTAGGATTGATTGAAATAGGTGTATTGCAGTATCTTGTAGAGAGTCATCAATATAGTTTTCGGGGAGGCCGCGGATTCGTATATTGTTACGTCTTCCGCGGTTTTCAATGTCCTCCATATGTCTAAATATATTTCTTATAGCTTTTGTATGGTCGTTTACTATGTTAGTGACTGACTGTAGGTGTTGAGATGTCGTTTGTTGTTCGTTTTCTAGGTCCTCAACTCTGCCAAGCATTGCCCTGAGATCTTCTCTCAGTGTGGAGATTTCTGACCTGCAGGCTGATTGGATTTGCTGGGTCTGTTTAGTCAGGTCTTCTTTTGTGGGGAGGTTAAGCAATAGGGCATGTATAGGGTCCCCTAGAGGTGAGGGGGTGAGAGGACATGCGGGTGCCAGTCCTTTTTGAGTGTTAGGGGGCTGAAGGGCTGTGATCCCTATGTTGAGAATCTGAGGGGATTCTGGGTGGTACGCAGGGGAGCTTTGCCAGGAAGGTGAAGAAGTAGCTGGTGATGAGCAGCTGTCTCTATGCTCCTTGACTGGTAGGCCTAGATTTCCCTCCCTATAGCCCATATATTCAGTACCCGTCTGGGAGGCGGAGTCCAGTGGGGCCAGGGTGGCTGGGTCCACAGATGCATTATTTGGCCTGTCCGGTGCCTGGGATTGGCGTCTTTGTCTTACCGGTAGTGGCTCTTTTGGTAGGTGTGCTTCTTGGGCCTGAGGAGCGGCCGTAGGGCTGCACCCGGAGCGGTCACGTGTCTCCCGCATGGCCGTTCCCTGATCGCATAGGCCTTCCTCCTGGTCCGCGGTGAAGTATTCCTGTAAGACCCTTTGTTTTTGAGTGACAGCTGGGGTCTTGAGATCTTTGTCCGTGGTTTTTTTGTGGTGTTTGCCCATTTTGTTAGGGTCTGTGGTCTATTTTATGATGGGTTGCCGCGGGAGCCCAGTGCTGTGCATCCGTCTAGTGCTGCATCCAAGCCACGCCCCCCGTTGTGCTATTTTTAATTGGAACATTCCTGTATTATATATTTCTATAATAAATTCTACATTGTGTTTTTATTCCCTGCTATTTAATTTGATTATATTGTATGAGGTACCATCACCACTTTCCGTGGTGAATACTAATAAGTATTAACCTAGCATGTTTAGTTTCAACCACACAGTGTAGCAGGAAATACTAATAAGTATTAACCTAGCATGTTTAGTTTCAACCACACAGTGTGGCAGGATTGCCTGGGTCTACTCTCAGACCTGCAGGATTATCCTATTTGGTTCCTCTGGAAGCTGGTGACTGTCTGAGTAACAGTTTAAAATATACCTGTGTAAAGATTATATATCCACTATATCCACACATAGCAAAACATACACACACATAATTCCCATTGTGCGCAAACGGGCACAATTGTGCTAGTACCCCAAATAAAAGTAAATTGATTTTATATTTGTGCTTCAAAGTTCATCTCTTCTTGAGTCACTGTTTTGGATCTCAAACTCTTGTCTGGTAATGTGGTATTAATATGTAATCTATCTACTGTATCTGACTGTGTCTGAGTTGTTTCAACCAAATCTCTGTAATCGGGTAAATTGTCATGTTTGCACTATGCAATAAATAAGTGGGGTTTGGTTTGCAGTTTGGGCACTTGGTCTCTAAAAGGTTCGCCATCACTGTCCTAAGTATACTTACCAGGACTCATTCCCTCTGCTCTTTGCTGCTGCTATTCTGTGCCTTTTCCGTGCAAAGAAGCAGAAGGGGCCAGACCATCAGCACCATCAGTGATTGACTGATGTCTCTGCTGATGCTGTTCCGTGCACTGCAGCAGCAAAAGAGGCTGGACTGGCAGCAGTCACTGACCATGCTGCCGGTCTGGACCCTGCTGCTGTTCCTGGAAAAGGCAGGGAACAGGAGTAGCAGAGAGCAGATTCCCTATAAGTATACTTTGCAGAGGGCTTTAACCCTAGCAAGATCTAGGTTTTGGGGGGTAATTAGGTTAAGTTTTAATTTTAATTTGGGGGGTAGACATGCCATTTAAAACAATCTAATCAAAGATACACACAATGTAACATACAGCCCAGAGAGCCCAGTCACTGCCCCCATTCCCTAGTTTGTTGAGGTCAGACATGCTCAGTGTCTTCTTTAAAAGGTGCAAAACAGTCTCTGGGATACATTTGAAACAGTATTCTTTTTTTATTTTGGTTTTTGCTCTTTCATAAAACAACACTTGAGAAAGCAAAAAAAAACAAAAACTCATGAAGGTATACATCTAATATAAGATAATTACATCATTTAATATACAATTTCATGATTGTCAAGTTCTGCCAAGAGGAAATTTACATACAATACATGGTGGCCTTCAATCTATGAAAATAAAACCAATAAAAAGAAATATAGATTTCCTCTCACGTATATGAATGTGTTTAATAATGGAGAGACAAAAGGTGACATCATCGGGCGTTTGGCAAGGAAAGCCAATGAGGATTTACAAATTCTGTATACGTTGCTGTATTACATAAACATAATGGAATAGAAGACTCCATTGGGTATATTTCATTAGGAGACATCAGTATATCCATTTCTTATCTTTCCCACCCTAGAAAACACAGACCTTGCAATAGTGACTTACCTCCTTAGCTTGTATGAAGACAGATATTCTGCTGGCATTTACCCATCCTTCTTCCAGCGCTGCAGTCAATCTGGTCTGTGAAACTACCTATTGCAAGGTCAGGGATTTCGGGTGTGGGGAAGGTAAGTATAAAAATTGGTGGGAGGGGTAGACATGCCCTATTAGGTGCAGCGCCTTATGATTAGTGTAGCCATATTGCTAATTTACCAGGCAGACTGCAGGAAGATACACTCAGGGGAACAATTGTTCCAGCAGGTGTAAATGCACACTTACTGTGTATGCATTGTAGGTTCGGTCACTGTTCACCTTTTAAATAATGTTTTAGTCTGTTTAAGGATATAAACAAAGACTTTCCCGTTCTATAGTGGATCCAAGCATGAGGCAGGGTGAAATGTATCTGTTTAATGGCGATATTTAGGCAGCCCTCTAAATTTGTTAACACGCTTAAAAGAAGGTCCTAAAATTTTATACAGATGGTAATCGAACACATCCAGAAATTGGCTTAATCGGTCTCTGAGCATCACAACAGTGGAAGCAGCAATCTAATTGCTACATTAGATGTTCATGCTGAGAACCCATTTTACATTGCTGTACACAGGCAAATGCTGATTGGCCACAGGAGAAGGTATCACATCATTACAGTCTATCTCATAAGAAGTAACTTACAGCCTGTTTATAGGGTCTAATATACTGGTCAAAAGTGGACTAAAATATACTGGGCTTCTATGGGTAACTGGTGATTTTGTAATCTGTGACCTAATATAAGGAACATTAGTAAAGGAGGCATTCAGGCAAAACCTTTTTTGCAAGTTAAAACAATTCATACATTTCCTTTTTAAGTGATAACTTAAGAACCCCATCCACCTGAACCAGTCAAGTTCTAAAGATTTATCTTCCTCTTTCCCTGGGTTGGGCATACTGAGCATGCCTGTACCTGTGGTAGAGAAAAGGAGGGGAGCAGGAAGTAGCGGCCAGCCTTGCTGTAGAAAAAGGTTGACTGGGATTACTCATATATGTGTGAGTTAAATATCATTGCTGGTACATTGTTAGAATTATTCGTTTCCAAGCTGTAAATTGTGAAAAGTAGATCTTGAAATTCTTATTTAATGTCCAAAAAAACCCCTGCCATTAGAATTGCAATCCATGTATAATTTGGAAAACAAAATTTAACTCTAGCGTGGCAGATAATAGGTTAGGAATTCCAAGATTCTGATTGCCTTTTAAACCTGTGCTATTTCATATTTTATATTTTTTCTGTATCTTTAAATTATATAAACAATATCATTATTATACTGTATATAGCAAGCACACCTAGATCCTGGTGTTTCACACTTTACCATCTACTAATAAAAGGGATTTGGCATCTGTGGAGTGTAAATCATTAAAAAGCCCATCACAACATTAAATATGTCCTACAGTCCATTTAAAATACCAGTAAAATGGCTTCCACCATTTTTAGTTCAAAAATCCATTTGGACAAAAAAATCTTTAGTTTTCTTTCTATTAGTCTTTTCCCTTTTGTAGATAACCTAATCCTTTATACCATTCTGTAAAACGTGAGTGTGTGGGAATCTCCTACTGTCTGTCGCCCCTATGAGTTGACACTATCTGGTTCTAGGATAAAATGTGATGCTAATATCTGTTTAGTTCTCAAAGGGGTTAATACCCAATCACACTGGTTTGGTGGTTGGGTTATACACCAGATGCTCTGTGTCCTCTGTGGTTGAAATGGCGGATCTGTTTACATTGTTTTGCCGTGCTCTGTTGCTCCTCTTCTTCTTGATGACGAAATAACCGATTAAAGCCAAAACAATTAAGATACAGATTCCAAGAAACACTGCAGCCGCAACATGGCCAGATGCTAATGCACAAATAAAACACATTAAAAAAATGTATTAGTCATATGAAATGATATGGTCTTTTAACTTTTAAGATCGCATGATCAGAGAACATTGCCAGTTAAAGGGACGATACGACTTGCTAATATTATGCAAATCCTGACAGATCCGATGGGATTAGCCTAATATTGGCAAGGTGAGTGGATGAAAATCACCGAACATGAGGCCATTAAACTACTGCATTGTGTACATTGTCGTTGGTTGGTATCTGCTGCTTTAAAGGGGAGGTTCAGTGCAAATACATATGCTTTTCAGAAAAAAGAGCAGTATTTTTTTTTATCAAAATGACCTTAATCTGCCCATTCAGCATTTTGTCTGTGTATAAATAAATGCAACAGAAATACTGGTGTCCTGTTTGCAGGACCCTTAAAGGGCATGTCCACCCTTAAAAATAACTTTTGATATGCTGCTCCCCCATGTCTGGTAGCCCCAACCGCATGATTAGTATTTTGCAAAAGCCCCCCAAACTCTTACTTACCTCCCCTCGTTCCTCCGCTGCACTGCCGGCCCTCTGCTTGCGAGAATGCAAGCAGAGGGGCGGGACCGGCAGTCGCGTTGTGATTGGCTGAGCAGCAGCCAATCACGGACGCGGCTGCCGGTCATTCAGTGCAGCAGAGGAAAGAGGAGAGGTAAGTAAGTTGGGGAGCTTTTGCAAAATACTAATCATGCGTTGGGGCTACCAGACATGGGGGAGCAGCATATTAAAGATTTTATGCTAGGGGAGGGAGAGTAGAACGGGAGGAGAGGGAGGGAGAGGGAGGGGGAGGGGAGGGGGAGAAGCCTGCAGTACGCATGACAAATATCTACCGAGGCAAGGTAGCAGGCAGAGCCCCTGCTAGCCTCCTGGTGGACTGTTTTTGGGACTTTAGGGGGGGTCTACAGGAGAACCCTATGGAGCTGGGATGTGAGGTAAGGATTACACTACACTACATGGTGGGGCCATTACTGGGGGGGGATTATAGTTTTGGGGGTGGACATGCCCTTTAATGGAGACCGTTATGGTCTTGCCCTTGACCCAGCGCCTAGGTTGAGTCCATTGCTCAGTAGAGAGCAATCCAACAGCCAATCAGTAGAAATTACTGTTAGGAACATTCCAAGGAAGTGGTGCATCCTGGGAAGAAGGACTGTTAGAACCTAAAATGTCAGCTCACTAATGTCAACAGCAGGGAACCGCAAAGGGAATGAAATCAACAGATTTTTCAAAATGGGAGAGAATAGAATAACTAAGAAGACACTGAACTGTCCCTTTAACATAAGTAAGTAGAGGGAGCCAATACAACCACACTGTGTATGGGCCAAATGATCACCATACTGCGTCACACTCATTTTCACCAGAATGTAAAGCACTTTTCTAGTCAAAATGGTACAATCCATGGTCTTGGGCCAGAACGCCATGGAACTCCATCAATGATGGGAAAACGAATTGTGTTCTGATGGTTTTATTTAGTTTAGTAAGTAGGTTAGGATAGGGTTAATAGCATTAAATAACCAGACTTGACAACCCTAGGTTAGGTAATGTGTGGTTAGAATATCAGTTTCCATAAAACAAAAATACATATCTAATTAAAATAAAAGCTAAAACTTAAAAGATAATAAAAGCTAAAATAGAACAGCTTTTATAATTCCCAATTAGCAGAATTGTGGAGAATGGAGAAATCGTCTGTAATGCTACAGGGTCATAGCATTTCCCCTGATATCTACAGCCCCTCCTTCCTTAGTGGGTTATGATTGGTTTTCTGACTGCTCATTAGTTAATACATAGAGGTATCCTGTTTGATTCTTTGAAGAATGGGAGGTAGGACATAGCTCCTTTACCTCCCGTTCTTCAATTAGGTGATGTGAAAAAGGTTATGTTAATTTTTTCAGTGTACATACCCTTTAAATAGAGAATATTTCCAAAACACTACTAATCTGTGAGGTGAAACATGCAGCTATCTTTCATTTATAAATGGCAGAATTCAGGCTAATTTGTATTGTAATTTAATTCACTTATAATAATGATTACTATTTTAAAAGTTTTTATGGCCTGTGAAAATGATTTCTGCACGGAGACGTAAAAAAGTTATAAATACAGCAAAGGGATGTCAGCGGGTGTTTAGTTAAAGGCCCGAGTTACCCTACACAATATATGCAAAGGAGGGATGCTAGTAAAACCCAGGCCTGTGAGCTTTCCTGTTCTTAGCCGGATTCACATTGGGATTGGCGATAAGGGCAGTACAAAAGTCATTAGGCCTTGCAGTTTTGTTTGGGTTAAAGAACCCTCCTACCTTATATCAAACAGTTTATTAGAAACAGTGAAATGTTAAGAGGCTTACCTGACTTTCCCTCTTGTGCCTCAGTATCACCCCATCTTGAAATTCTGCCAAAAATATCTTTTTCTGCACACAACGAAAAGAGAAAAATTTATATTTCTCCCCTCCACCCAACACAGCGACACACCCCATAGTTCGGATGCAAGCATTGAGTTTGAGGATGGGCAGGAGAGTGGCCCGCCACACCAGCAGAGGCCATCTTTAAAGGGATTGAATAGGAGCAATCTCCTTCCTCCCTAAACGTTTATCTCTTTCTCAAAGTGTTGCTTTTATTTTCTAATATACTATAGAAGGGATAATGTTTCCCCTAGTGTGTAATATAAGGACATGGAGTCACCGAGGAGTTCTATGGCGTTATAAAAGCACAAACCCAATGTTTTTGTTGTTTGGTTACATCGGTTTCATTTTGGCTGGCGACATGTTTTTATTTTATTCCAGCACCTCAGTAATTCTTTGTTTGTGTTACATGTATAAGCCCCCTAAATTACCACAGCATTGTCACAGTTATAGATTGGTCATCTGGGAAAAAAACTATAATCAGTGCAATTACCACAAAATAATTAGTAATCAGTTTCTTACCGGTAATACCTTCGCAATAATTCATACATTCTGATTGTTTAATAAAGTTATTATAATTCCCAGCACAGCCACCATAAGTAAAACTCATACACCGCCTAGCTT
Source organism: Hymenochirus boettgeri (assembly GCA_019447015.1). NCBI lineage: Eukaryota > Metazoa > Chordata > Amphibia > Anura > Pipidae > Hymenochirus > Hymenochirus boettgeri. The sequence goes on from CM033476.1 coordinate 286,446,773, forward strand.
CTGGGTCATAGTACCACCGGATGAAATGGGCTCGGCAAGGACCGGTATCTGGCAATTCCACACAGCGGGCTAAAATTAAAGGCAAAAACACACAGAATTTGTTGTTAAGCTCAAAGTACTTGATCTATGAATGTGTTGTATTCATACAGAGAACATATACATTCTGTGCAGTTTAAAACTACCCATCTCCTTTTTTTACCTCCTCACATGCATCAATGAAGGACATTTTACGCATCTTTAAAATTGAAAGTAGAAATGCTGTGGATGTAGGAGTGGGTACTCCTGTTTCTTGTTTTGCCTCCAGGAAGGACTGCGACATACTACAGGGGACCCCTTCCCCCCCCTACCTCCCACCCTCCAGATCCCTCCCTACCTCCCTACCTATAAGTGTTCTTATGCAGTGTAGGGCACCAGGGCACCCCTGAGTCCAACTTCAACTGCTAAGTTAGATTAGGAAAAAAGCAGCACTAACATACTAACACATTGCTTCATTACCCCAACACTCTTGATTGCCGGCAGCTGTTTCCGCCCCCTGTTTGCAAGTTCCTTTAGAGGGCCTGATAAGACAGCCCCAGGAACAAAGGGAGTGTAATTAGATTTGTGATGTAGCTTCCTGCAAACAGAGGGCCTGGCATAGACAGTCGCGGGAGCAAAGCAATGTAAGTATGTTTGTGCTGCTTTTTTCCCTAAACTTTTTAGGGTGGAGATACCCTTTAAAAGGTATCCCCTCTGGTAAAAAATGTTTTTGGTATTCAGTTTTATTGAAGAACAGTAGGTAAAGGAGTTGTGTCTTACCTCCCGTTTTCAATAAAACCTGCAGGAGCCAGGAGAGGAGGTAAGGTACGTACTCTGACAGGTCCCGACTTAGTATGCTATACGCATAGAATACAGAGTCCATCGGGACCTGTCAGACTGTGCGATTGAGGAGTGAGCAATCAGGTATCCTTACCTTCTCTCCCAGCTCTTGCAGGTTTTATTGAAGAACGAGATGTAAGACACAGCTCCTTTACCTCCCATTCTTCAATAAAACTGAATACCAGTACTCCAATACTGCTTGACCTGAGGAACAGAGAAGTGTATCTCTCGAAAGCTTGTCTGTAAAAATGAACTGTTAGTGCATAATAAAAAGGTATCACCTTACCCTACAGTACTCATCTCTTAGCATAAAGCTATGAAGTTATTTTCACCAAATATTATAAGGCAAAGACCCATCCAAGAATTGTAAAATCCAGAGCTTGCCCAAGCAGAGAGTTTAATATCTGTTAAAATCTTTTCCTATTATAGACATCTTTAACTATCAGATCATTTTGTTGAGGATTTTGTTACCAGGAAAGTCATTGCACTTATTAAATGTAGTGACTGTGGGACAACTGATCCTATTAGATACAGTATCTAGACATCTCGATCATACACATTTCTATTTCTGGATAGTTGTCTATCACCCAATCATGGGATATTAGCAGTGGATTCTATAGGAATCGGCCATGTTATGTTCATTGGTTATAGAAATCCTAAATATCTTTTCCAAACCAAGACAAAACCTTTTTTTTTAATGGAATGTATGATGTAGACTAGGGATGTCCAACTTGCCACCCTCCAGATGTTTGAAAATGGCAACCGTGGAATGCTGGGAGTAAACTATTATTCTTATAATGCCCACTAAACCCACAGTAATTCACCTTTAATGTTCTAGGGCTAGAGCAATCTACCTTTATTATTGGGAATTTCAAATGTTTGCAGCTTCTTAAATCCTTTGTCATCTGTTAGAAATAGAATTTAAAAAAATCTAATTAGCAAAGAATATAGAGAACAAATGCAAAATAAAATACACAGTTCAATCGGGAAAGCTGCATCTTATTACAGGTATGGTTCAGTTCTGTTTACTTCCCTTTGTACTACTGCCTGCTAGGTATGAAATGTTAGTTATGTACAGACTTCCATACAGAATAAAGATGGGTTCACATGTTTGTTTTAAAGGATCTAAGGACTTGAACTAAACAGTAAAATGAACACAGAACGATCATAGTGCTCAGTCTAAAGGCATTTATACACTAGCCTTTACCTGCAACCTTCTGGAAAACTGCCAATAACTTTACAACTGATGTTACAGGTATAACCTGGACGTTACTGCATAATTATGTAGCCAGGGACTGTTGCGTGAACATTGCACATAAGAACCACCGGACAGAACAATAACTATAGACAAATAGATATTCTTCAACATCTAAGAAAATATGGCCAGAATTACTTACATTGTGGTTTTGACCCGCTGCTAGGACCGTAGTTCTAGCAATTGTACTAACCTTTATCCTGTAATTGACCAGCCATTATATGTACACAAAAAGAAACAGAAAATTGCCAGAGCACAGTTTGCCTTTAAAAATATCCTGTTTTACATTGAGGTGTTCGTTCCGGCCCTTTTAATAAAATACAGTATGCAAAGTGTGGTTCATGTTTTGTATTTTCTATCATCCTTATTAAATTAAGTTCTCATTGTCCACTAGAGGGTGATATTCCATAAAATATCTATGGATAAAACAATTGTTCAGCAAGCAAAACTACAGCATGAATAAAAATGTAGATAAAGGGATGGAAATCTCTTTACATGGAGTTAGCTATACCTTCTCAGTAATGTCTATATCAAAGGAGACCTAAAGCTAAAATATAAGTTAAACTCAAATTAATTGTATAAAATCTATAGTTTTATCTCCTACCCCAGAAATGAACAGCACAAAAAGAAATCTTTGTTCTGCTAATCTCCCCTCTCCTCGGATGTAAAAAAGAAGCCAGGATAAGGGAAGTAACTTTAAAATGAACTTTCAGGGATAGTTAATATTTTGGGGTTTAGTTCTACTTTAAATCACCTGTACTTCCGTAACACATAACAGGGAAATATTTAATGACAATCTCCCAGTGATGAAAATATATACTGTGTAATCCAATCTGTATAGTAATACTGCACAACCACTTACAATATAATAGATAATACTGTTCACTATATAGCATAGTATTCCGTCGTTCTGTCTACCAATAGCTACCAAATGTTATTGTGTATGACTTTTTTTACTATAGCCAATACACCTTTCCTTAAACTCTCTTCCCGGTTAGTTGTGGTACTCAGGGTGAGTGACTTCAGTGCTAAATCCTCACCCCTGGGTGTGCAGCCAATGGCAATTAAAATTACAAACGTACCGGTCCAGCCAGTATGCACTCCTACCAAGCCCTGCCCTCTTCACTAGGCCAATTTATGGCAAGAAAACCCGTATTTTCATAGGCCCAGCCCTGAAGTTTAAGTAGATTTAAAGGATAAAAATTAGCCATTTAAAAATGGAAAGTACCTGGGGCAGGAAGGTCGGAATGATTATTCCTTCCTCACAATTTCGTTTTGTTGAGGAGCAACACGTACAGTTTTCATCTGGCAGGTTAGTCCTGTATTAAAGATAGAGCTGAAGCCAGGAGGAAGACTGGCAGAATTTGTTTTCTTTGGGCTGGTGCTCCTCACAGAAACAATATTGGGAGGTAGGGATAAACAAGCCTATATCCCTGTCCCAAGTACTTTTCATTTTCACTGCTTTTTTAAATAAACTTTATACAAGATAAATACCTATTGGCTGAACACCCAGGGGTGAGAACCCAGTGTTTTAGGTCCTTACCCTGGGTACAGCAACTAGAATGTGGTTGTGTTAGTTACAACACTTGAACACTACAACAGCTACAATAGCCATAGATTTTTCTTTTTCTTCTCCCAGACTGTGGAGACACAGGGAACTTACAGTTATCGCAGTGCAGCTCATCGGAGTTATCTGGGCAGTCGGCGTGTTCATCACATTCCAAATTTGCATCAATGCAGCAGCCTTGGGCACATTGAAACCGAGATGGGAGGCAGTTTCCATCACACACTGTCAAATAAAGGGACCAGGTGTTAATTAGAACATGCAAATAGCAGATATACCTGCTGCATTCTAGTTAAAGTGGCCATACACATTAGCGATATTAGGTAAATCCTGTCGGCCCACCACTCCGATGCTCCTTAATCCTGACGAACGTTCGTGGTCAGCATAACAGTTGGTCGGGACAGATGGAAAATTTCAGTCTTTCACCATCGGCTCCCTTTACTTTAAAGTAAGATGAGTACTGTAGGATAAGGGGATACCTTTTTATTATGGACTAAGGGCTAGGCCACACAAATGCTTTTAGGCGCGATCCGATCGCGTTTTCAAAAGTGCACACTAGTGTGGCCCAGTTGATGTGGCCACACTAGTGCGCTAGCGAGCGCTGCATGTGAGATCCGTAAATCGGAGCACATGCGATCCGCATTTTTTTGTGCAAAAAATTGCGAAAACAAGGGGGGAATCGCAATCGCGTTACAGTGTGGCCTCAGACTAAGAGTTAATTTTTACAGAGATGCTCTTCTCTCTTCCTTGGGTCAAGGAGTACTGCTTGACCTGAGGAAGAGAGAAGTGTATCTCTCGAAAGCTTGTCTGTAAAAATGAACGGTTAGTCCATAATAAAAAGGTATCACCTTATCCTACAGTAGTAGTAAATGCTACTGGACTAATACGGCTACAACCATTTTATTTACTTCAAAGAGAGCCGATACCGTCCGCCAATCCCCATACCAATCCCCATACCGAATATAGGCAATTGGTCGGTTCCATGTGTGCGGTTCCCTTCGCAATGTGCAATGATACCAATGTGATCTGTTGGCACATTTTGATGCAAATTGCATGTGTATGGCCACCTTTACTCTGCATAACATTCACAGTCCTCTTATTTTCTCACCACTATATATTGGACTAATACGGCACTACAATACTTTTCTATACTGTCTAGGCAAAGAACACTGAGCATGTCCGTCACCACTGGGAGTGGGGAGGAGGGGATTAAAGGACAATTATACTCATACAGTAACTGACTTCCTTTACATCAATGTTTTACTAATATCACAAACATGTACCTTTGCCTGGGAAATACTATAGATTTGTACACAGAGCTGATACACATTACAACGGGAGATGAGTGGCCGTTTCAGTCGATAAATGCTCATTTCTGGCCATTCATTTAGCCATCTCTGGTTATCCGACGCGGTGGTTGCCTGCTCGTTCGTCAGGCAGCGTGTGGCAGACTCTGGGTACGAAGCTTTAGAATTAGTTGAATCATTCTAATCCGTAGTTTACGGATGATAAGTCAGTGAAAATGTTTTCTACCAATCAGAACTGCGCTGACTGGTGCTTAAGGTCTTACCCATTATAACTTTCCATTTAATATTTACTGCAGCATAATTACAGTCATGTAGCCTTATGTAGCCTCTCTATATAGATACAGATATGATATGTAGTGCAGAATATTGAACATTACCTGGATGCATTTTTCTGCCAGAGTTTTTGGAGTGATCTAATGAAAGAAACAAAAAGGTTAGACAGGAACTATTTCCATTAATATCACAGTGTGTTACAAAAGGCACCGCTGCAGGAAGAACACAAATGGTATAAATTGATGCACACTGCTAAGACACCAGCTTAACCTGGAATATAGTCAATTTATACCATGGTAACTATTGCCTGAAGGATTTACACCAGTTTTCCATAAAACGTATAGTCCCATGTGACCAGCATCTAAAGAAACTGGAATGAATGGCGCCCTGGTCTTATTCTGTTCAAAATATTATTTCTTACAAATACCCTACACTTTGATTGGTCAGGAGGTTAGAAGGAGCTGGTCTATATTTGGCCTACACACCCAGCGATAACAGGCATAGCTGCTGAAGCTGACAACTTTAAAGTTCTGACAACTTTAAAATTTGGATATAATAAAATATAGAACCACATGCAGAATATTTTAGAACAGAAAAGAAATGAACCCCAAAGGCCCCAAAATTGCACTCCCAGAACCCCTCACAAAATTACATAGAAAGTGATGAACCGTTTCATTACAACAACGCAAAAAACAAAAAACCAGGCGTCTCGGATATGTATATCACTAATCATACAAAGCCAGATTGGCAGTGAAAGAGATAAAACTGGAAAAGTCTGCTCCAATGATTCCCTGATAAAGTTGTGAGACTTCTATGGTAAAACATGTGTCGGTCATGTTCACCTGTTGTCTAGCTGTGTGTTGAGAGATGCTTGCTGGCTCTGTTTTTCCCTTTTAGGTGGTCGCTACATTTAGCATTCCTGGTGAAGATACTGGTGTCAGCCCAGCCTGCCAGTAGCGGCGGTGAGAGGTGTGAAAGTGCAACTGGGACTCTGCAACGGGAAAGGGTATTTGGGGAAGGTATTTGTTATCCTGATCATTAGTAATATCAGATTTCAGAGCCTGTGGTGGCCCCCCGCCTAGACCTATATGCGATATGGACGGTTATTTCCGAGCCCAGGGAGTCTGTTGTACATGACCACTAGTATACTGGATGTAGCTGTACTTGGTTTTATTTGGGTATTACCTGAACTGTACTACTCAACATAGACTTAGATTCATTCCAGTATTGACTCTATATGGGAATCATTTGAGCATACTTTACCAGCTTTCTCTCTCACATCACTGTGAGGCCACACTTTATATCGGAACCACTAAAGTTACCATCAGGACGTGAACTTTACCCTGTATTGGAGGCTTCTCGGCTGTGTTATTCATGCAAGCCTGTCTGCAATCCTCCTTTCTGAGGTAATTATTTTTGTTTGGTTTGCACCCTCCATATGTAAACTCCAAGCAGTCACCTTCCTGTTGGTTATAATACCACCGGGTGAAGGAGCCTCGACATCTGCCCGTCTTATAAGGAACAAGGCAGTGCTCTGAAAGGAGAGTCATAAGGCAAATACGATCAGTGCACATGTCCCTTCCACCACCGTTACCACTCCCTCCCCCTCGCATGGTCACACAAATTTCAATAGCAAAGGCAGTAGTATGAGAAACATTTCATTCAATGTATCTAAAAATGACTGATAAACACCCACATTCTAAAGTATAAAGAAGGGATATCAATGAATGAATTGTCCCTTACGTCCCTAACCAGAGACCAAGGTCCCTATTATAGCTAAACTGCTGCTGAGATAAAGCCTAGTGCACTAGAGGTGTGCACCTATCCAATCCTGCCAGGTATCCCAAGGTTTACATTCCACTTAGATAGCGGATAGTGGGAGGAGAATTCTAATACCCTATGATAAAGTAGGAAATAGATTAATAAAAAGGCATTGAGTACTGTACTGTCTGACAGCATAGCTGGATTATTCCTATAGACAACTTTCAAAGATTCCTATTAGAGTCTATGGGGGCTGGATTGCAGATTTGTCCACACTACTTAAGTTTCTTTCACACGTCCGACTGAATGGACGGGGCACAGCACCCTAGCTTGTGTACAGGTGGGACAAACATCTGTTTCGGGCGAAGATCGTTTAGTGTATGGGCATTTCGTAGACGTTCAGTTGGGGCTCATTAACAATCCACCTGGCGAATCGGGCAATAAGTCCCACCGAAATGCCCGTGACAATCATTTATGGCATGAATGTCAGCCAATACATTAGAACAGTGAATGGTGGATAAACAGGGAGATTCAATAAAAGTTCTTTTCGTTAAAAATGGTGCTAATTTTGCCCCAACCAATCAAATGTTTAATCTGATTGATTGGGGCACAATTAGCACCTTTTTTAATGATTTTTTACTCCCTAAAAAGTGCCTTATAATGCTCCATATGACATAAGCCTATCACATATTTGTATATTGCAGTCCATGTGCCTGTCCATTCTAGTGGAATCCATGCTGCAATATGTGGCAGCAGTCCCATGTGTATGGCCGGCTTTAGGCTGACCTAGACTGAACCCATTTTCCCCATTCCTGTTACTAAACACCATACAGGTTTGCTCTTACCCTCGGTTTGTTCCCTGGATAACACCGTGATGGTGACAGTGGCAGAGCTCTGCAGTTGCACAGAGTTGGTGACAATTAGCTGGAATACGTAGTCCCCAATATGCAGGTTTGAGATCTGAACAGAATCTGGTAAATCCGGTGATGGTGTCTAAATCATATAACACGGTTATAGAGGGATTATTATGTGTGATCTGGTTTTTGTAACAACAATACTACAATTCTTCTGGGACAGAGTTTTGCCATTAAAAACTACTACTTGGACTCCCTGCCTCTCATCCATGTCCAGTCTATCTTAAACTCGGCAGCTCGAATCATCTCGCTCTCCTCCAAAAGAGAACCCGCAACCCCAATACTTCAGTCCATAGGGTGGCTTCCCACCAAACAAAGAATACCCTACTTTTAACCTTTCAATACCCTACTTTTAACCTTTAAATCCCTTCGCTCTACTGCACCTCCCCACTTATCTTCTCTCTTGACCCCTTATGTCCCATTCTGTGCCCTTCGCTCCTCGTAAGGAAATCTTCTCCACAGACCCCCAACTAACACTGCTGCCTCCCGCCTTAAACCATTCTCTCTTCCTGCTCCCTACCTTTGGAACGCTCTCCTTCTCTCGCTTCGCCTGGTGACATCCATTAATACTTTCAAATCTAGACTGTTACCCTACCTTTCTGAGCAGAAGCACAACAAATGATTATTAGCCCTTTTAAGCACTTTGTACCCATCCCCCCCACTTGTATCTGTATGTTGTCCCTCCTTTTTAGATTGTAAGCTCTTCGGGGCAGGGATCTCATTCCTAATGTGTCAAGGCTTGTTGCACTTATATCAATTTATACATAATTTATATATATGCTTTCTTAACCGATGTATGAAATTGTATTTAATTTAATTTTTATCTATCTGTATAATGACTTGCACTTATCCCCTTGTTTGTAAAATTATACATACATACGAAAATATAACACATGGACAACATGAAAAAGGGATCCTTTATATATATATATATATATAGTGTTGAAAAGTCTAACATAAAAAATATCCCTGAAACAGCTAAAATTATGAATCACTTTTTCATATGTAATTTCTACACTAGAGATATATCTGATTGAATTCTATAAAATGTTTCGCTCTCATATTTACTCTTCCCCTTTCCCTCTAACCTCAGACAGATACAAAGAAGCTAGTTGGAGAATTCTGTACTGTAAGAATGTGTACACGCAAGCCGATACTTTGCCCAATTGGATAAAAAATGGATCAATGTGGCAAAATTTTCACCAAATCACGTGGTTTTATATAGGCCGTGTCACACCAAAATATTGGCAGCGCAAGACAGAAAAACAGTCAGGTTTAATGATCAGTAATCTTTCTAAAGGTGGCCATAGATGGACCCCTATTATAGCCAAAACCGATAAAGAAAACAGACACCATACACAGAGCGATAATTGGCCAATACCTGCGTAGCATAGATGTAACTAGGTTGTGTATTTATTTAAGGATTACGTTAAAAGACAATTGTTTTAATCTGCAGTTTTTGCCCTTAACCCCAATGTGTTAAACGGGTGCAGTTATAGGGCCACAATTTGGCCATCTTTGTCCCAGATATGTAAAAAAAAATAACTTAATTCACTGGAGAATGATCACAGAAAGACAGTTAAATTAATAAGGGGGTTAGGGAAAATGAACTGTAAGGACAGACTAGACCGGTTAGGTTTACTCACAATGGAGAAGAGGTGCTTGATTTACCAGTCGATCGATGTAAGCATTTCCTACAAACCACCAGGACCAGAGAGATATCCAGAACAAACTTCACTGGCCCATCTTCTTAAGGTCGCACACATATTATGGCTTCTTCATGAGCTTTACATACATTACACAGTCGGTATATATCAGTATCCGTATTTACTGACCATAGATTTCACAGTCCGTTTATACCAATAGCATATTTACTGACCATACATTACACTGTAGGTATATACCAATATCTGTATTTACTGACCATACTTTACACAGTGCGTATATACCAATATCAGTATTTACTGACCATAGATTACACAGTCCGTATATACCAATAGCATATTTACTGACCATACATTATCGCCTTGTGTTTTTATATGGTCATACAGCTTCTCCGAGACTAAAACTATCCTTAGATTGTACATTATTCCATTGACTCATTCCTCAGTCATTCCTCATGACTTCACTAACTTTGCTTATTAGGAAGGATTCATACCTGCAAAATCACAGAATTGTCCCCATCAAGGAGACTCCATTTGTAACTCTCGATTCCCTCTTTATCCCAGCTTTCAATACCGGTCAAAATTACGGTCTGAAAAGGCTGGGTCTTAATATCTGGACCCGCTCTGGCAATAGGAGGGTTTTCTTCACCTGATGGAAAATGGAATTGAAAAATAAAGTTATTATCCTTTATTTATAAAGTATTAATATATTTTATAAAGACAAAACATGATAAAATACAGTGATAAACCAAAAACACAAATAAGGACTGGGTATGGTAAAAGCTGCTGTTACAACAATTCCAATGTGCCCAGTTTACAAATGACATTTTATATATTAGAATGAATTAGTGGTAAAAATATTCTACTGTACAGAATTCCAACTATTAATCTAAGCTGAGGTTACACTGTACATTTCTGATGGATGTTCAGATGTTTAAATTTGATACCTCTCCTGAAGGAGAGTGCATTTAATCCTCCACAGAATATGAATAATGGAATATATGTTTCACAAACAATCTTTACGCTGTTTTTAAGAGAGAGAGATGGACAGGCGCCTTTAGGACTAATGCTAAACCCGAACCTGCTGAGCATGTTTTCCCTCATAAAAAAAAGTCTGGTCAGATGGAATTGGGAGTGGTTAAAAGAGGGAGGTAGATACTGAGCATCAGCAAACCAAGTAGAGGATTGAAGGCATGCAGCAACACACACTGCAGAGTACATGCTAAATTTATATTTAGATTAAGATGAGGAAAAGTAATTTTCAGTATAGTTTCCCTTTAAGACTTAATGCTGGAAAAGACAGGAAGTAACTGCACAGATTTTAAAGGGTATCTCCAATCATGAAATTAACTTTTGGGATTTAATTTTTTTGAAAAATTGGAATTAAAAGGAGCTATGTTTCACCTTTGTTGCTGGGTTCTGCAGGTTTTATTGAAGAACGGGAAGTAAGGAACTTACCCAGTCTCATGCTCCTCCATGGATCTTCTGCATGTGCTTACACTCAGTGGCGTAACTACCGCCTCCGCCACCACAGGGGGCCAGGACGGTAAGAGGGCCCGCCACAACCTCCACGGGCAGCAATTTAAAACACCGGAAATGAACCGGTAGTTTAAAAACAGCGGATCGTGGCCCTCAGTCTGGGGGGGGGGGGGGGGGCAGGGGCCGAGCCTCTAATCTCACGGGGGGTCCCTGCAATTACACCCCTGCATAGAGTACAGTGTGAGACCAGATAAGTTCCTTCCCTTCTCTCCAGGCTTCTGCAGGTTTTACAGCAGGTCAGACATAGCTCCTTTACCTCCCGTTCTTCAATTGAACTGAAATCCCCACTCCAAAGTTAATTACAGGAGTGGAGAAAAAAAATGATAGTTGAGAGCAGGGCCTGTTAATGCAGGGAGAGATTGATCACAGGGCTACAAGCTAGTGAAAAAAAAAGATGTATTCATAAAGTTATACCACAAATTTTACCTAGAAATGTGACCCAAGGTTCATTTTAAAGTAACAAAAGAAGGGATTTTAGTTAACCCTAATTTGTTCGGAGACCACATTTGCCCTTTAAATTTCTTATAAAGAGATTTTAATTAGTATTTCTAAATAAACAGAAATACATACCGGAATACAGATGTGTAAAGCCCTAGAGCTTGTGTTTACCAACACAATGCTATGCTTTAAATTCTGCAGCTAAGTTTTGGTTTTTTTCCCCCATGTGAACTTTGCGGAGGTATCCTAGTGGTCTCTATGTCATGGGGAGCCTGGTGGAAGTTGGAATATAATCCTTGGATAATGAGCGAATCAATGCTGGTCTGTCCATATTTGAACATAGGATTAACTCAGGATAATTGTCGAACCAATGTTGCACTGTCCGTATGGGAACTTAGGAGAATTACAGACATGAGAAATAAAGTTGGTTGAACCTGTTATTTTTGATAAAGTTGGACTAATCAAATCGTATAGATATGTAAGGAAGTGGGTCTTGATAGACGTCACAGCCTGATGAAGCTCAGCTGAGCGAAACGCATAGTAGTGACGTCACAATCTGGAGATAACGCTGGTACTACGTGGAACTTGAGATCCCAAGTGCTGCGCCACGGACTGCTTTGTTCATATGTTCTGGGGGATTGCGGGAGAAGTGTACTGGACATCAGCGGATGGGGCCGTGATATGGTGATGTATGGTGGATATCTACACATACCTTAACAGCTGTATGTAAAGGTCTAGATGTTTTTACACCTTTATGCATATGGTGATATTCTTTTATCTATTATCCTTGTTTGGATCAAGTTCTGAGGACTGGAAATATGGATATTGCATACCCATTTGCCGGCTAAGACAGTTGGGACTATTTTTACTATTTCTATTTTTCATTATGTGTTTCTAACCTATTTATATATTTATTGAGAATTATTTATATTCCCAATGAGACATCAGTGTTAAACAGGGATATTCTGTGTGTATATTTTTATTGTATTCTATGATTATTGGGGCTGGCTAGCCGATGATTTACTGTTGATCATAGACTTAGATCTGTGTATTAATAAATGATTTGGCTTTATTAATAATTAATTATTTATTGTGTTTATATACCTTTTATATTTCATTATTTATATTATATGTATTGGCTCACCGGTTGCTATTTTATCGTTACCAAAAATACAGCTAAATAAATCCAGTGCTATAAAGCCATGTATCGGGCCATACAAACAACTATCTAGGGCATTATTCACCAATAGAGCATGTCAGAGGACACGCGGACTTCGCTTAAGAAAAGAGGTTTAGGCTTCAAGTTCGGAAAGGGTTTTTCACTGTGAGAACGGTAAAGCTATGGAACTGTCTTCCAGTGGACGTTGTAATGGCAGGTTCATTGGTCAGTTTAAAAAAAAAGCTGGATGAGTTTCTGCAAACAAGGAATGTTGCAAGTTACTGGTATTGATACATAAAGTAGAGTTGATCCAGGGAAATGTCCGAGTCAGGAAGGAATTATTTTCCTAAATTTTCAGAGATTTGGTGGGATTTTTTTGCCTTCCTCTGGATCAACAGTTAGGCAGGAAATGAGGATATTGCTAGATGGGTTGGAATGGATGGACGTATGTCTTTATTCAACCTCAAATACTATACTAAAGCTGGTCTCTATTACCTCAACACAAACCGACCACCAACACAGACCCCCAATACACCGCTAGTTAAAAATGGCTGCTCTATAAACTGATCCCTGCCACATAGTCTAGTTATTGAGCAGTAGCTTCAGATCAACACAGAGCATGAAATCTGGCATAACTTGTTTTACTAGTAAAATTTAGTTACCCATCTCGTATTTCAGTCACGCAATGATTTCTTTCATGTACACAGAAGTAAAACAGACACTTATAGTTCTATCTGTGCGCACTTGCTAGATAATTGTTGGCTGAAATGGTTGACAATTACTGTTTTGGTGCTTGTGGAGGCCTCTGGCAATGTTGTTTAGTGATCCATGCTGCCTGATCACTAAATAATGTCAAGGAATGACAGGCATTGTTTTCTCATGCTATGCTGGCAGATTAGATAAATTAAGCTGGGTACACACATTAGCAATATAGGGCCAATTCCGTAAGTACCAACGGGATTGGCCCTATATTGCTAATGTGTGTACGGCCAAAACTACTGTTTTCGATGCTGACGAATGTTCAGCGGCAGCATCAGAAACTGTCGTTCTGACCAGAAAATTTTCCTCGGTCATGGTCGGCCCCCTGTACTAAAGTATAGGGATTCAGCTGCGCTCTTAGGGAGTATTGAAGTCACATATACTTTATATAGGGAGAACGATAGTGACTGTGTGTACTCCCATCTGTCAAAGATGATAAGACAGAACTGTGTGTACCCACCTTTAGGGCTGTTTACATTGGAGAAGAGACATTTGCGTGGGGATATGATCACTTTGAATAAATATATGAATGGACCATAAACTCTCTGATGGACTGTTCACTAATCGGACATATCAGAGGACTCGTGGACATCCTTTAAGGTTGGAAGAAAAGAAGTTTCATCTTCAGGTTAGGAAAGGTTTCTTTACAGTGAGAACGGTGAAACTGGGGAACTGTCTTCCAGCAGATGTGGTAATGGCAAGTTCACTGAATAGCTTTAAAAGTGGCCTGGATAGGTTTCTACAACTATTTAATATTGAGAATAAGGGTTAGGCCACACTAGCGCAATTTCAGTGCGTTTGCGCTTGTGTTTGACTATGTGATTTTTTTCTAACATTGCAATTGCGGCAATGCACCAAAATTGCGTGGTCTGCGATTGCGTTTCCGTTTGCAATATGCAATCGCATGCGATCACCATTTTTATGCGCAATCGCCTGCAATTTTGTTTCTTAAAAGGAGAAATCGCAAGTGCACAGAAATCGTGTGTAAATCGTAACAGAATTGCCCATGCAATCGGGAGCGATTGCATGAACGCTTCTGGTGCGCTGCAGTGTGGCCATGACCTAACTGGTATTAAAGGGAGTGTCCACCCCTCTACACAAAAATCTTTACCTGCTACAAACCCCCATAAAGCAGGATCTCGTTATGTTTAAAATTACCAAATCCGATCCCAGCCAGAGTTATTATACTTACAAGGTCCTCGCTTCACCGTCGCTTCCGGTTTCCTCACTCCCTCTCCACTGCGGCTGCTGTGTTCTTTTTCTGTTCTTGAGCAGCCGCAGTGGAGACTGCTCCAGGAATGGCAGTCAGTGATTGGCCGACTGCTTAGCCGGAAGTGGAGAGCCGCGGCGGTGGAGCGAGGAGGAGCATGTAAGTATAATAGCTCCGTGTGGGAGCGGAATTGGTCATTTTAAACATAACGAAGTCCTGCTTTTGGGGGGGTTTGTAGCAGGTAAAGATTTGTGTGTGGAGGGGTGGACATTCCCTTTAATACATATAATGTAGTTCTGGTTGATCCAGGGATACTTTTCAATTGCCTTTTGGAGTTTGGAAGGAATTTCCCCCCTTTTTTTTATCCGTTTCTTTTTTGCTTTCCTCTGGATCAACAGTTAGGTAGGCTTAACTAATAAAGACATATGTCTTTATTTAATCTTAATTACTACATTACTTTGATTAAATCTCAATTTCCTTTTATTGATTTTTGGGTAGTTTTATTATTGACAGCCTGATTGGGTGGGATCTTTTGCCAACGTGGGTGGGGCAGGGTAGCATCCATTGGCAGAACACAATCCGCTTTTCAGGCAGATAAATAATGAGGGGGGAGGGGCCATTAACTTTTAGATTCCAGGATTATGTTTGTCTATTTAGTCTAGCAGTAAAGCGAGTATAGTATAGTACCTAAGACAGGTGCACCTGAGTTCTCCCACTCAGGTAAAACTACTCCAGGTGGGTGCACCAGAAGGAACACCTCCAACGGGGTACACAGAAATATAATACGCACACTGAATGAGGGAGCGATACATCTGTTGTATTCAATTAGATCAACTGGACTTGTAGTCCAGTTGAAATGTAGTTCTTGAAGACGTTTCGCTAGTCATCCGACTGGCTTTCTCAATTCAGAATGACTTGTACAAGAATCTGTGGCAATTATGTACCCTGGAAAATCCCAATTAGCATATCACAGCCAGGTGTTAAGGGTGTGATTAGATAGTGGCTAAGAGGTGTTATAGGAACGCCCAGAGTAAGGTGTTAAAACTGGGCGTTCCTATAACACCTCTTAGCCACTATCTAATCAACCCCTTAACACCTGGCTGTGATATGCTAATTGGGATTTTCCAGGGTACATAATTGCCACAGATTCTTGTACAAGTCATTCGAATTGAGAAAGCCAGTCGGATGACTAGCGAAACGTCTTCAAGAACTACATTTCAGTCCAGTTGATCTAATTGAATACAACAGATATCCATGACCTGGATGAATGAGAACCTTCACAAGCGGGAGCGATACAGTAATAAATCTCAAAAACCCAAAGATTTATTGCAATAAATACACATAAATAAAGCAGAGATATTAACATATAGCTGGCCAGCTTAACCATACATAAAATATATCTCTCAAACCCCAGTAATCTCAATCTGCTAAAAACGGGGGGATAAAAACCAGCAATGTACCTGAATATAAATATATGGAAAAAATATATATATGAAAGAATGCGTGGAGCTCAGTCCGTAATGGAAATCCAGGAGTCTAGCCCCATCTCATACAAATATTGATCCAAATAGACAGTTCTTAATCCTCGTATCAAAGCTTGATTGTGGGGAGTTAGATCAAATACCAAAAAAAGGTTACATATAACAAGAGTTGTGCGCACACTAAAAACTGTCTCCACTAGCCCGGCTACAATGAATATGATAGAATGTAAATAGAAAAGACTTTATACTGCACCGTTCCGAATGCCCTACGAATCCTCCGATATATAGTGAGGAGAGTTTGAAGCTACGGCTCCCAATTCCTCTCAGGTACTCACGGAGGTACAGTTGGATTTTTGCAGTTTCCGATACTGGTATAATAAAAACAGCAAAGATGTTCTCGATCTCCCTGGCAGTTTAGATGTAACAACATGAAAGGGGGGATAGGCCAGCATCAATGTACCCAGCAAGATAGGAAATATGTTGCTTTAGGTATCTGGAGAAAGAAACTTTGTGGTGAAACTAATAAAGTTTGTTTAAATGGATTTGCTCTATAAAAAAAAGGGAGGAGCATCATGATGTCACTATCTGAGGAAGCTCCTATTGGAGTGAAACGCGTAGTGGTGACACTCCCACGCCCGGCACGCTTGGAACTGCGGGAAATGCATACCTACGATATTCAGGCTTTCTGTACTCCTGCGAATTTCTTTGAGGATCTCAAGAGCCAACGGCCACTGTCAGCGATTTTGCCAAACTGCCAGGGAGATCGAGAACACCTTTGCTGTTTTTATTATACCAGTATCGAAAACTGCAAAAATCCAACTGTACCTCCGTGAGTACCTGAGAGGAATTGGGAGCCGTAGCTTCAAACTCTCCTCACTATATATCGGAGGATTCGATAGGGCATTCGGAACGGTGCAGTATAAAGTCTTTTCTATTTACATTCTATCATATTCCATTGTAGCCGGGCTAGTGGAGACAGTTTTTTAGTGTGCGCACACTCTTTGTTATATGTAACCTTTTTTTGGTATTTGATCTAACTCCCTACAATCAAGCTTTGATACGAAGATTAAGAACTGTCTATTTGGATCAATATTTTGTATGAGATTGGGGCTAGACTCCTGGATTTCCATTACGGACTGAGCTCCACGCATTCTTTCATATATATATTTTTTCCATATATTTATATTCAGGTACATTGCTGGTTTTTATCCCCCCGTTTTTAGCAGATTGAGATTTTTACTGGGGTATTGAGGGATATATTTTATGTATGGTTAAGCTGGCCAGCTATATGTTAATATCTCTGCTTTATTTATGTGTATTTATTGCAATAAATCTTTGGGTTTTTGAGATTTAATTACTGTATTGTCCCTCATTTAGGGTGAGGCCACACTGCAACGCACAGGAATCGCGCACAAAATCGCGAGCATTATCGCACGCGATTGTTTGCGCGATTCTTGCGCGTTTCGCGCTCGCGTTCGCGTTTTGCGCATGCGTTTTCGCCTTTTCACGTTATGGAAACGCATGCGTTAACGCACCAAAAATGGTGAATGCATGCGTTACCATAACGCAAACGGACGCGCAATCGCATGCGCATCGGAAATCGCAGGAATTTTTGCGTTCCCGCGATTTCCATTTTAGCGAAAATCGCGGGCGCAAACGCGAGCGCGAAACGCGGGCGCAAACGCGCGAAAAACTCGCTAGTGTGGCCTAGCCCTCAGTGTGCGTAATATATTGTCTATTTAGTCTACCTGCTAGCATTATATTAGCACAGCTAAGAATCAGTTTTCGACAAGGTAAGGACTGAAATAGAACCACCCAATCCTAAAAATGGCGGATCAACAAGGATCTAATGCCTGCAACATTTTCAAGTGTATGATGTGGTTATTGGACAGCCACTTACCTCCCCCTTACAAGTCCCCGGGGGAGGACTTGAATTGCTAAGTCCTCGCCCCTGGGTGCACTATATATAAGTCAAGTTATATTTGCCCAAAGTTTCCTTTGTTCCTAATGAACTGGAGGGCTGGCTAACACCAGCTTATGAACTGGAAGGCTCAAAAACACTGAATAATAAACTGATTAACACTGGCTAAAGAACTGGGGGGCTGACAACTTTACTAATGAGTTGGAGGGTTGACTAACACCAGCTAATGAACTAGAGGGCTGGCAAACAATGGATATTAAACTGATTAACACTGTCTAATGAACTGAAGGTCTGGCAATACTGGTCTATGAACTGGAGGGCTGACGACACTGGCTAAAGATCTAAAGGACTGACAACACTGGCTAATGATCTTGATGGTTGACAACACTATCTAAAGAACCAGAGGGCTGACAACAATGGCTAATGAAGTAGAGGGCTGATTACACTGGATACTGAACTGGAGGGCTAACTAACACTGCTAATTTGAGGGCTGACTAGAAAACGATCTGAATTAGGATGAGTTTCCTGATTCTTGCACATTAGAATCAGAGGTGTGTGCTGTGCTTTTCAAGCTTCTGTGGCAGCCCAAATTTTTAATTGGAGACCAGCCCGGGGGGCATTTGCCCCTCAGCCCACTGGGCCAGTCCTCCCCTGCTAATGTATAAACAGAGGTCTGTTGGTCTGGGGAGGCACATTTGTACATGGATAGAAAATTGGTTAATGAATAGGACACAGAGTAGTTGTAAATGGGGCTTCATCATTATGAACTAAAGTGCTAAGTGGGGTGCCACAGGGTTCTGTGTTAGGGCTGCTTCTATTTAATCTATTTATTAATGATTTGGAAGTGGGTATTGTCAGAAAGGTTTCTGTGTTTGCTGACGACACAAAACTTTGTCGACCGTTAAAAACTTCAGAGGATGTGCAATCATTGTAGGGGCATCTAGATAGATTGTCACATTGGGCTGCTAAGTGGCAGATGAGATTCAATGTTGAGAAATGTAAGGTGATGCATTTTGGACTTAAAAATCCTTGTGCTGCTTATACTATAAATGGCTCTGTGTTAAGTGAATCCCTGTTGGAAAGGTATCTTGGAGTTTTGGTGGATAACAAACAAGCAGTGCCAGGCACCAACAGCCAGAGCCAGAATGGTATTGTGACTAATGTGACTAAAATGTGACTGAGGTGTCTGGCTACTAAGTCTTACTAGAATGCCATAACACTGTGCTGGCCTGCTTTACCTCTAGTCTAGATACAAGTTCCTGCTCATTAACCTAATGGCTAACCCATGGCCAGATATCACCTTTTGACATTCCATGGGCAGGAACTTGCTGGACTAATGCAGCCAGGCTAGTATAATCCTCACATTCCAGACAAACCCAAACACACACTCACATTTATCTATGTTTATTAGACCTGGTCATCTCAAGTGCATTTGAAAAGAGCCCACAATATAACCTTTTCCAACTTAAAGGGCAACTAAAGCCACATAACAACACTGAACCAGAAGGCAGAACACCTTGATATAAAACCAGTAATCTGTGTCTTACCTCTCATTTTGATACAGGCTCTGGGAAATTTACCTAAATAACATATGGTTTGTGCTTTACTTCTCAGCATTCTAGTATCAGACAGTTTGGTCAACGACCATTATGTTCTGCACATGCCCAGTCCTTAGTTATGGCACAAACTTGTTACAGTTGGTCACACCCATTAATAATCTCTAGCCAATCCTTTTACAGGACAGATAAAGCAAAGAAGCATGTGACTGAGGTCAGGAGGTGTGGTCTGACAATGCACATACACACAGATACTTCATCCAGTTCTTAACAGGCTTTGATTTACTTTAACAGAGTTTACTAAAGTGGCATTTTATAATTTCTTGGTGTTTTTAGGGGGGTGTTTTCAGATTATGGAGTATATAAAATTGGGTTTAGTTCTCCTTTAAATAAGAATTAAAAGAATTTAAACAAGTACAGAATTGAATTGTCTGCCCTAGGCAGCCACTAATAAGCTGCCTTATTAGCATTTGAAATGTGGCACAATGTTCCCAATGTCCTTGTGTGGCTCTAGCCACTCATACCGGCCATTATTATAATTAACCTTATTTAGACTTAATGTTCTGAAAACCAGGTTGATCATTTTACGATCCCCATTCAATCTCAATACAAATGGGCCAGAACAGAAAATGCGTCGGGATTGTCTAGAGGTAAAAACCACCACGGCTAGTAAATATTAGAGCAAATTGATCATACATCTTTATAGTGTATAGCCAACATTATTGTAAAGGCAAACAGAAGGAATTCTCTGTAAACTGGTCACGCACTGCCAATAGATAAATATATAAGGAACAGAGACTGGGCTATGCTTAAGGGCTGTACCCAATTCGTGCCTCACAATGGTGTTCGAACGTCCACTTCGGCTGAATACTGGTTAAAGTGTATGTCCACCCAAAATAATTTTTTTTTATATAAGATTCCCCAAGGGCTCCCAGCCCCAACCGCTATATTTGTATCTTTAGAAAGCCCCCCAAACTCTACTTACCTCCGCCGCGCTCCCGGCCCTCTGCTTGCGAGAAAATGCAAGCAGAGGGACGGGACCGGCAGCCGCGTCTGTGATTGGCTGAGCGGCAGCCAATCACGGACGCGGCTGCCGGCAGCTCACTTCGCCGGAGGAAAGAGGAGAGGTAAGTAAAGTTTGGGGAGCTTTCTAAAGATACAAATATAGCAGTTGGGGCTGGGAGCCCTTGGGGAATCTTAGATTTTACGCTAGGGGGAGGGAATCGGGAGAGGGAGGGAGAGAAGGGCTGCAGTACGCATGCCAAACTTCTCCCGGAGGCCAGGTAGGAGGCAGAGTCCTATATGGACTCTGCTAGCCTCCTGGTGGGCAGTTTTTGGGACTTTGGGGGGGGACTACAGGAGAACCCTATGGAGCTGGGATGTGAGGTAAGGATTAGACTACACTACATGGTGGGGCCAGTAGTTGGGGAGATTATAGTTTTGGGGGTGGACATGCCCTTTAAGGTATGGGCGCTTGGCCCGATGACAATAGGGACAAATGAACGATGACCGACCAAGCACCCGTACACAGGAAATGTACACAGGCCAGCAATTGCATGTGAGTATGAAGGCCGTGTACACCCCATGCAGTGTTTTCGCACAATCGACCGATAGTTTAGTGTATCAATCGATTGGGGCGAATTGTAAGGTGTGTACCCAGCTTTAGGGAGATCTTATTAAGAGAGGTCTGACAAAACATTGTGTTATATCTCTCTCTGCACAAAATATACATGGGATCACTCTAAATATGTCCCTGCATCAGCCGACATTCTGAAAACCGCCTGGCGATAAGTTCAATTTTCATGTCAATCTAAGGTTGAGCCACTGTACAGTCATCATAATGTATCCGAGTCCCTGTTGCTTTTCTAGCCTAGCGTAACCAGTATTAGAACCATGGTAAACAATATAAAATGACGTGGACTGCTGCTAGTCAAGTTACTCAAAATGTCTCCCGTTGTATTGACACAATTACCTGCACTTTTTGAAAACTACGGGGATTTCGATCACTCCACCGATCCACCAAAAAACAAACCCACCCCAAACGTTCTGGAGGTACAAAATGACAACAGCTGGCAAGTTTACATTACACGAACAGCTGGAACATAGGTTAATATGACTAGGCTGGCCTGTTAGATGCAGTGGGATCTAGCCCTCGCACTATTTTGCGTGAAACATATGTTGCAACATAATTTATCTACACAAATGTTCTTACATGTCCATGACAAGCAACGGAATGCACTTAATCTGCCTGATCGGAAAGGATCAATGTCCCTTTTCTCACAGTAACCAACCACACAACAGCTATTCACATCAAGCACAGGGGGAAATGCCCAGTCTTCTTTAAAGACATTAAACTAGGTAGAATATATCTAGCAACCCCCTCCGAAGACAACATATGGCACGGAGAGCCCCTATTGGGCTATTTTGTGCTCTAAATCCACATTAACCGATATTCCAAGGGTTAAAGGGTAACTGTGGTCCAAAATGGCTTTTGGTAAATTGACAGATTTCATGAGTATTCTTGCAATTAACTTTCATTACTTTTTTACATATATTTTTGAAGATATTTACATTTTATCTGTGATATGGTACCAGCATTGCCAGATCCCCTGCACTTTCTGCTCTGTAACCATGTGACAATCTCTCTTCCCTGTGTATCCTCCTCCTCGTGGGCCCCCATGGCCTCTCCCCTTTAAGTCCCCTTGAAACCCCCTGTGGTTCCTCCCTCTCCTCTTTCAGTCACTCTTACTCGATTTCTTCTGCTTTCTCCTGCACTGAGCATGTGCCAACCACAGATCAGAAGGAGGAACTAGTATTGTGACCGATGTATTCAGAACCTCCCACCCCCTAACTTTCTGATCAGTGAGTTTGTCACATCATGGGCTGTGCCGCACAGAGAGGTGGTTGATATCTCATTTTAATGGTATGAACCTGGCCTAAAATCAACTTGTTTGGAGACCACAGTTCCCATTTAACACAGCTTTAATATACTAATACAACTAATGGTGGTGCGCAAAAACTGGGTAATGCAACTACCAAAACCAATGTAACAGCTCTTTAAAAGGGACACTAAACAGATTTTATGTACTTTTTTAAGTCAGTCTGTATCTATTATTCACATGGAGGTGACAATGTTTATTCCCACCTTCCTGTCCGGGAAACAATGCAACACTTACCTTACTGGCGCTCCACTCGGCTCCTTCTCAGCTGTCAGGCGCTGTTCTGACCGAGCGCCAATACAAAAGATAGACATGGAATCTGGACAGCGTGCCCGTCATCTGAGAAGGAGCTGCGAGTGGAGCGCTGGTAAGGTAAGTGTTGCACTGTTCCTCGGGCGTTCGCAAACACATGGAAAACGCGTTAGTGTGGCCTAGCCCCTACTGACAAACTACAGTTTGAGAGTTTTTAAAGAGCAAGGATAGAATAGGAACCCAGAGACCATACTGGAGTGTACAACCCCCTCTGAACAACTCCACGAGGCTTGGATGTTTTTTTAATGGTGCTTTTAACGGACTTGCTGAAATTCATGCAATTTTAAGAAATAAAGCTTTGGAAATCTACTGGACTATGTAAGTGCCCTTTACCTACTATTTATTATATAAAATAAACTTAGCTTAATAATGTTTAACAACCCCCCAAACCTAGGTTTTGCAATATTTTTACGTTTCAAAGATGCCCCATAACTTTCTTACCTGACCCGGTCCCTCGCCGCTCCTACTGCTGACAGCTGCTCCACTTCCTGGTTGCGGTTGTCAATAAAGGCGTGACGTGGTGTCTCACCCAATCGCCTGACAGCCGTGACCAGGAAGTAGAGCGTCTGTCAGTGCAGGAACAGGAGCAGAGGGTGGCACCCAGGCAGCGAGGGACCAGATCAGAAAAGTCACTTAGTGGAATATCTTAAGAATATTGTGAAACCTAGGTTTGGGGGGTGCTAAACATTTTAAAGCAAACTTTTTTTTAGGGTGGACTTTAAACTGATATTAATGGTATACTACTACTGTCCACATATTTATCTATTTATT
Source organism: Hymenochirus boettgeri (assembly GCA_019447015.1). NCBI lineage: Eukaryota > Metazoa > Chordata > Amphibia > Anura > Pipidae > Hymenochirus > Hymenochirus boettgeri. The sequence goes on from CM033476.1 coordinate 286,470,451, forward strand.
ACATGTGAGGAGGACTGCACAGCCCATCTCTAATCTATTCTAAGAAACTTTAAATAACTGGCTTTAAAGATTCGGAATAGGTAAACCCCATTTACAATGCAAAGAGAGCCGCTGTCGGCCCATTGCATTGCCTAAAGGGGGCAATAGAAAGCAATAGCAGCTCTCTGTACATACCCTAAAAGCTTAGAAATCCAGCCAAAAATTATCTAGCTAGTGTAGCACTGGCACACGGGGTATCGCTACCAACCACCAAGGCCTGGCCTGCTGCCTTTCATGATAATGTTTCTAAACATCAATGCAATAAGCAGTCAGAGGATAACATTAAATATTATTATAGGGGCGGATGGGAATAAGATATTTTGAGAATTTACATTAGATTTTAAAACTGCCCAACAATGATATCCTACGGGTATCTTATCTGCCATCATAATTTAAACACACATATAAGCTAGCTAGCTGAAAAGTAAATATACTGTATTTCATACACATACAGACACTAACCAGCAGAGGGTAAACAGACTGTACACATTGTCGGGTTCTGATAAGCTTTCCTCCCACTGAGCTTGTTCTATATAAACCTAACTCTGACCACGCACACACACCACAAACTGGATTATACCACGAAACACAATTTACCCTCTTGTTCTCGCTTTGCCAGGTATTTGTCATACACGTCCATGGTCACATAGTTGACAAACCCGGCCTTCCTGATGAATTTACAGACAAATTCCTGTTCGCTGACACAGTTGATGAGAAAGCAAGAGTTGATCAGGTCGTCCCCATGGTCAGCCTTCTGAACCAGAGCCAGATTACACCCCAGTGTCCTGCAACAGGCGTCAATACAGTCTCTACCATTGTACAGACTAGGCGAGCCTAAAAATCCTGCCCCTGTTTTGACAGATTCGTCAATGTCCAGCACAAAGTTAGGTAAGCCTTTAGTGAATTTATCCAGACAGGCTTCTCCGTCAGTGTCTGACCAAACCAGTCCTACTACAACAAAGAGAGCCAGCAGCAAGCAGCGGATCTGCCCCATTCTTTCTACCTGGGAGCCCAATCTCCAGTTGAAGATTTCTTCTTCAATGTGATAAAGGAAGTGAAGCCTGTAGGTAGTGTATACGTATTAGAGACCACAGACACCAAATACGGAAACCAGTCACTTGGAGACTGTTAAAAGAAATCAAGACCACCTCCTGCTAGGTGTGGGGGGCTCTAGAAATGAATTATATCTCTGTGATTATTGTTAACCTCAAAATGAATCCCACGCGTTAGTAACATTAAGTCCATTGGATAGGCCGGGGTGGGGTATTCCTTCCTCTTCCAAAAGTTAGACGTCTCTTTTCTCTTTGAGGCCAGCAATGTAATGTGATGAAGGCAGATCCCTGAACGAGTAGGGATTCCACGTTTTGTTCCACCTAAATAAATAAATAAATAACCCAGAAAAATGTAAAACCAACTTCCCCTTTGTCTGTGTCCTTCTGGGAGAGTTTCAGATGAAACTGGAGTGGGCGGCTCTTCCCAGTAGATCTCCACCTTTAACTGTTCATCTACCTGCCAGGTGTGTGCTGTACCTGAGCCTGGGGAACAAGGCGGAGCCAGGAAGTGAAACATTACACTCTACCTCTCCCTTCCTCCACCTTTGATTCAGACTTGCTGGAAGGGGGGGGAGGAAACCGGGGAACTTTCTTTTTCTCCATGAAAGGAATAGGCAGGAGGAGGAGGTGACTGGCTCACGTCAGAGTCTATTGTACATTACCTGGCCACTAATCAGTTTAATCAGTTGTGTGAAGATACGTCAGGGGTATTCGCTACTTTCCCTGTTTCATGTTAAATTATTCATAATGAGGTTCAAACGCTTTTACCTTTAGCAATCATCTAGCTGTTAATGAACTACAATTCCCAATATCCTCAGGGCAAGGCCCCACTGTTTTTGCACATTTGCGCTCAGGGATTCTCTCTTTAGTACAATAAAGGTTAGGCCACACTGACACTTTTCCTCAGATGCTAGAGATTGCAGGGGCATAGGAATCACTATAGCAGCCATATCAGTTGCTGTGGGGCCCAGAGCCAAAGCCCCGTCCAGGTCCCCTGCAGGCATGTCCACCCTCCTTACCTTTTTACCTCAGGAAGTTCAGTTCCACTAACCACATTTTCGGTTTAGTTAAACCTTTCAAAAACGCCACCAGGTTTTTTGTGGGGCTACTACGTGAGATACATTTTTAAGAGTAGGGTGGACATGCCCTTTAAATTAACCTTGCTGTGGTTTGGCAGGGTTAGTTTGAACTGCACCAAACTAATTTTTATGTGGGGGGGCCCCATCTAACATCTTGCTATGAGGCCCTGTGATATCCAGCTACGCCACTGAGAGATTGCACTTGCGATCAACATTTTTTGTCGAATCGCACACGCTCCGATTACGAACTATATGGCTGAGGCACAATTACAATGCACCAAAGCGTGCACGCACATGATTGCGAGTGCAATTTCTGTGCGTTGTCGCACGTTCCGCGCGTGCGATTTAACATTATAGAAACGCATGCGTTTACGCAAAAAAGGTGATCGCAAAACGGAATAGGATGCACACGTGCATGCGCATCGGAAATCGCAGTAACTTTTGCATTCCCACTCTAACCAAAAATCGCATGCGAAAACGCATGAAAAACACATTAGTCTAGTCCTTACACTGATCGCAGCATAGATGGTAATGCTCACCGATGCACAATCGCTTTTCACTGTCCGCCATAGTGTGGCCTCAGCCTAAGTAGGGTAACAACTACCCTACCTTGCCACCTTTTCTCTTTAAAACCGAACACCTATAAAGTCAGCATGCTGAAAGGCTGTTCAGTGTTAATATTAGAAGCTTAATGCAGACTGCATTAGTTTATCCATATAGCATGCATATAAAGGGAAACTTTACCCATCCTTTTCCTCTCATTAGATGTTTACAGGGTGTGGATCTAAAACACTGGGTTCTCACCCCTGAGTTTACTTTAGCCATAATAGTTATGCTATTAAAAAAAAACAAAGTTATGCTCGCCACTCTGACTGACCCTTGATTGTGTCCAGGTTGGCCAATTGGAGTTAGTTTGCAAAATATGGCAGGTGACTCTAGGTAGGTATTACCAATCCAAGGTAAACATGATAGAGGCGCTAGCGGTTAGGTCCTCACTCTGGGTACAGGGATGGTTGGGGGGAAAGGTATAGGATGGCATTTATTAAGTATCACTAAAACCAAACTCATAAAATCTACATGCTGCAAGCCTAGAACTAGTTTATCAAACTGGAACTATTGATGTTATTTATAAAGGATCGCTATCTGTAATAAGTGTTAGTGATCCTTTATCACAGCTGAAAGAATATCGCTAATATAGGTACACTGGCCGTTCTTGGTCTTTTTGACTGCAGCAATTATTCTCACTAACGTCAAAAAGTACCTCAGAGGTTGAAACCAGTACAGATACTAGCCATTTTCATTACCGACAGCGCTCCTCTACAAGGGCCAGGTCCCAATAACGCGTTTTTCAAGCGATTTCGGTTGGGATTTTAAATAACACAGAAATCTCAGGAACGCAAAAATAATTGCGATTTCCGGTGCACATGCGATTGCGTATCCGTTTTGGTAGCACATGCAATCACCATATTTTAGCCAATCGCATGCGTTTCCATAATAGAAAATAGAGAAATTACATGCGCCACAAAGCACCAGAATCGCACACGCAATTGCATACGTGATTCTGGTGCATTATAGTGGGGCCTCAGCCACAATACAGTCAATAGTTCCCCTTTAACATTTTATATGTGTCTGGGTTGTAATGTGTCAAGGTGGAAACAGCAGTCACTAAAATGACATGTATATGAAAAAGCTTTACTATATAATACATACACATTAATTATAGAACCATTCCTCTCCCTACCCCAAGTCACATCTTACTGGCCACCCTGTGTGTGCTGCTCTCTGCTGATCCATTGCCAGAACACGTGATTACTCTATTTGGTGCGGATCGCCTGAACAAATGCACAGTAATGACACGCGTGAAATGCACTGCATTACCTAAGGGACACCAGGAACCTGCATGATGCAGGGCTGTCATAATTCTGTGCAGTTCCCCAGGTGTTTCAGCACAATGTGTGGTTTATAACTGCCCTGATATAAAGGTAAAGGAGGTGTCCTATTGGATGGCTGTGAATCAGAACTGGATAAAGATACTCTACGTACACACATGGTTTTCTTATGCAAACGTGAACTTGAAAAAATGGGGATAACTGGGATGACGAGGAGCTAGATAATACAGCTTATTGTGTTACGCTGAACTGGAATAAGAGGAGTTTTCTTTGGCCTGATGAGTAATCAATACAATGATGTCATTCATGACAAGGAATTAGTCAACCCTCAGTGTCAACATCCTGATGGCTCGTGGGTGCAATGAACTTATACAACAGCAATGAGAAATTCACTGATAAAATTCTTAAAGGAGAACAAAACCTAAAATTTTAACTCTTGGGGACAATTAAATGATCCAACTAGAGTTGCTGCCCAGCTTGGTACTTCACCAGCCTGCCTTGTATTTTATGGCCCGTGCTGGGAAAAAACCCAAAATGTTTCCATACTCATTTACTTACAATAGGGTTGTTGGTGGAAGTTGGAGAGGTTCAGTGCAGGGTGAGCTCATCAACATGGTTTCCTTTATAGTTCTAAGGAGACCAATAAAAATGATTTTCCTGCATTTACTTAGCAGAGGGTCACTTATATGTGGGCACAAGCTGCAGACCACAGTGGCGCCAACTTGTGCAGGGATCTTGCAAACAAGGGTGTAGCTATCAGGGGTGCAGCGGGTCAGGAGGGGCCCTATCTTTATACCTTCCCACAGATGCTAGTAAGCACCACTCCAGCAGCCACTGTACAGGAACAGAACCCCGTTCATTCAAGTAATGTCCCTCATGAGTGCATTGATTTATTCTTTCAACCCAATTTGATGCATGCTATAAGTGCAATTAAAGGGGCTATTTTTTTGGTATTTCGTCTCACAAGGGAGGTTTCAGGGTCCTGATGTGGGGTGTTGAGCTGGGGGACCCTTGATTCTAGGTCTGGATGCTCAGTCAGCTCAGGCCCAAATTCTGTATAGGGGCTCTTGGTTTTGTAACTACACCACTGTATGTATATATAGTTTATTTATAAAGCGCCACTTGGGGACGCAGCGCTGTACAGTAACGAAATACAATGAAGTCATACAAAGGGAACAAATACATATACAGTTCAGTACATAAATATATAAATTGTATAAATAGAAGTGCTAGAGCTTTGCCACAAGCGGTAAGGAGGTCCCTGCCCCGTAGAGCTTGCAATCTAGTTAGGTAGGTAACACAGCGATACAATGGAATGGGTATAAGTGCTGGAGTGAGACGTATGCAGTGCAAATATAACAATCATATACTGTGCTGGTTACCAGATAGGTAGGATGTAAGGCTAGATTTAAACCTGCTAATAGAGGTTTCTTGACGTAGAGAGAGGAGAATAGAATTCCAGAGGATGGGAGCCACAAAAGAGAAAGGTTTAAGGCGAGAGGAAGCAGTACAAGTGGGGGTCTGTACAGGAGCTGGTTGTGCGATGAGCGGAGGGTACGGGCAGGAGACTAGAGAGGAAATATAAGAAGGAACAGCAGAGCGAAGGGATTTAATTTTGTATGTAATGCACTGTTAAACGGGGAGCTAGTTTGTTGTCCGGTACAGAGGAGATTTGGGATCGGGTTTATTAGAGAGTGAAACAATACGTGTGGCTTAGTTAATTATAGACTGAAGGGGAGAGAGGTGGGAAGCAGGAAGACCAAAAAGTAGTAGGTTGCAACAGGCGCGATAGGATGAGAGCATGCATAAGCATAGCAGTGGTCAGGAGAGAAAGGAACCTGCAGATTTTGGCTATAATGCGAAGGAAGAAGCATCAGGTTTTCGCAACATGGTTAATGTGGTGGAGAGAGAGGAGTGAATAATTACCCCTAGGCAGCGTGCCGATTAGATATGGGAAATGGGGGTATTGTCAACACAGATGGCGAAAGATGGGACATTTGAGGCAGCGTTGAGACAACCAGGAGGAGATGGCAAGGAGGCAGTCGGAGACACGTGATTGGATGTCAGGAGTTAGCGTAGGGGTGGACAAGTAGATTTGTGTATCGTCTGCATATAAATGATATTTGAAGCCAAAAGAGGTAATAACATCTCCCAAGGAAATAATGTAAAGGGAGAACAATAAGGGTCCAAGAACAGAACCCTGTGGGACCCCCACACCAAGATGAACCCGAGAAGAGGTATTGCTAGCATAAGATACAGAGTAAGTTCTGTCAGAGAGGTAGGATAGAAACCAGGATGCCACTTCATTCCGAATGCCCAAAGAGTGAAGTATCCGCATAAGGAGGCAGGGCCGCCTCTCTAATGAGGCAGGGTGAAGCACATTACAGAGCAGCACCCTGTAGAGAGGCAGCAGTTTTAAAGGCAGAATTTTTTTTCCTGGCATCATGTGCCTGGAGCACATGATTTTTCCATGTGCCTGGGACACATGATTTTTCCATGATTTGCCAGCCCTGCAGATCAAAAATCAATGTTGGGCATCATTTACCAGTCACTGTGGGCATCTAGTACCAGTCACTGTGGTCATCATTTACCAGTCATTGTGGGTATTATTTACCATTCATGTGTATAAAGCCTCTCCCACTTCTGAACAAGCCACACCCCACTTCCGGACTAAGTATTACTATTATTAATTATAAAAAACACACCTCTTCCGGCGGCATGGCGAGGGGTTGGGGCAGCATTTTTTTCAGGTGCCAAAAAGTCTACAGACGGCCCTGTAAGGAGGGAATGATCGACTGTGTCGAAAGCAGAGGAGAGGTCAAGGAGGATAAGAATAGAAAAGTGACCATTGGCCTTTGCAACCTGCAGATCATTTATAACCTTACACAGGGCCGTCTCGGTGGAATGCGCAGGACGGAATACAGATTGCAAAGGATCCAAAAGGTTATGAGCCTGAAGGTAATTTGCGATACGGGAGAAGGCTAATCGTTCTAGCAGTTCAGAGGCTATCGGTAAGAGAGAGACCGGGCGGTAATTTGCTAAACAAGAGGGGTCCAGTGAGGGATTTTTTAGTATGGGCTTAACATGGGCATTCTTAAAGACAGAAGGGAAAATTCCAGATGTAAGGGAGGCATTGAATATGTGGGTGAGTGTAGGGGTAAGCACATGATTAAAGTGCTTCAGTAATACAGAGGGCATGGGATCAAGGGGACAGGTTGTGAGCGGAAATGATAGAAGCAGGCAAGAGACTTCTGAATGGTTCACAGGAGCAAAAGATCCAAGAATAGCTAAGGGAGGAGAGGGCAGCATAATCTGAGTCATCCCTAGGACCAGATATCTACACGCGGATGGAATCCACTTTATTCTTAAAGTAATGCGCAGAGTCCTGGGCAGAGTGCGGAGAAAGGAGAGGGTCAGCGGGAGAGGGGCGCAGAAGGGAGTTGAAGATGGAGAACAGGGTTCAATTTGTTATTTATAAGTTTCTGGTAATAGTTCTATTTTGCCAGCAGGAGCCCAGAGCCGAGACATTGCAGCATGAACGTGTAATGGAGAAACTCAGCCTTTGATCTAATGCCGTATAGATATTAGATTGATGAAACATCTCACAGAACTGCTGACTTTCTCGTGACAGCCCCCATTTATTTAGCAAACAATCACAAAATTGATTGGTCAAGGAGGAAGTTTGAATGGGGCGGGAACATTTGGAGATTTGTTTGCCATATTAAAGGGTATGTCCACCCTAAAATTAATTTTTAATATAGATTCCCCCTGCCAGCCCAGCCCCAACCGCTATATTTATATGTTTAGAAAGCTCCCAAACTCTACTTACCTCCCCTTTCCTCCGCGGCTGCCAGCAGCTCATTTCGGCGGAGGAAAAGAGAGAGGTAAGTAAAGTTTGGGGAGCTTTCTAAACTATAAATATAGCGGTTGGGGCTGGGCTGGCAGGGGGAATCTTATAATTAAGGAATACTGAGAGAGGGGAGGGAGGGGGAGAAGGGCTGCAGTACACATGCCAAAATTCTCCCGGAGCCAGTAGGAGGCGGATTCCTATATGGACTCTGCTATCCTCCTGTGGGCCATTTTTTGGACTTTGGGGGGGACTACAGGAGAACTTATGGAGCTGGGATGTGAGGTAAGGATTAAACTACACTACATGGTGGGGCCAGTAGTTGGGGGGATTATAGTTTTGGGGGTGGACATGCCCTTTAATGTCCCTGTTCTCTGGATCCTCTCAAACACTCCAGTTTTTATTTTAGTAACACATTGTTCCTTTAAGAATGTTTGAAATGGCCTTTTACATAGTGTCAGTGTGACAGGGACAACAACAATGACATAAATAACTTAGTGTAAGTATGTTGCTCCAGGGATTAAATAACTTATATTACAACACATCTGTTTTAACTGAAACCACAAAGGGGTGGGGGGGGTGGGGTGTGTGGTGGGTGTGGTGTGTGTGTGTGTGTGTGGTGTGTGTGTGTGTGTGTGGTGTGGGGGTGTGTGTGTGTGTGGTGTGTGTGTGTGTGTGTGTGTGTGTGTGTGTGTGTGTGTGTGTGTGTGTGTGTGTGTGTGTGTGTGTGTGTGTGTTGTTTGTTGTGTGTGTGTGTTTTAAAGCTAATTTATCACTTTTTAGAGCAGACACTATTGATTACGACAATGTGGGACATTTCAGGTGCATTCTTTACAATCCATTACTGTAAATTCCGCAATCTTTACTACCAGCCCGACCCCAGTTCCTTCCTCACTATCACCCTCCCCTTTGCATTGAAGGATACAATGTAGTTCATTGGAAGCTGCTCTCTCTCTGAGCATGCCTTAAACCACTGTTTAAAGGACAGCTAATAGGCTTTTAGCTGTCCTCAATGATGACGGTGCAGCTGTTTTGGGGGAGAAGATGGCTAGGGGGTTGGAGGAGATTTTAAACTAGGAATGGGGGGAGGGTATGTTGAACTACACAGGGGTAGATAGAGAAGTTAGGGATCAGGGGGCTAATAACACAACGGAGGGAGGAGAAGGGGGAGGGGGGAGCATAGAATATAAGGAGGTATGTACGACCAAGTATGGTCAATTGATAATCTAAAATGTATGTTTACAAATGCAAATGGAATAGATGTGGATATAAACAATATGGCAGAATATATGGGTAGAGCTGTGTACAGGAAGCAAGAAGGTAGGTAAATTAATTGTTGGGGTATGTTATAAGCCACCAAATGCCGGGGAGGGCGTGGAAATTAATCTTCATATGCAGTTGGTGAAGGCTGTTGGTATGTTTTGGTTATGGGGGATTTTAACTACCCTGGCATAGATTGGAGTAAGTGAACTGCCAGCACCTCTAAAGGTATAAAGTTCTTAAATATCCTATATGAGCATTTTCTTTCACAGATGGTAGAAGTTCCTACTAGACAGGATGTGCTGTTGGATTTAGTGATATCTAATAACCCTGAGCTCATTTTGAAGATGAAGGGAAGCTTAGGGTACAGAGACCATGATATAGTGTCATTTAATATAGGTAGCAAAAAACTAAAATGCACTGGGTTAACAAAAACTTTTAACTTTAGGAAAGCTAATTTTGTGCTGTTAAAGGAATCACTCCTGCTCATAGACTGGGGGAATTGTTTCTAGGTAAAATACTGAGCAGATGTGGACCCTTTTAAAGGGATATTAAACTATATACATTTCTAAATTTGTACCTTTAGGGAACAAGTGTAAAAAAGTAGGTCCTCTCCTGCATGGCTTAATGCTCAGGTAAAAAGGGAAATGGAAAAAATTAAAAAGGCTTTAAAAATTTTGAAACAGAAGGCCAGAAAGTCTTACAGGGAGTATAAAAGCTGTAATAAAGATGCAAAAAGCAATTAAATTAGCTAAAATAGAAAACGAAATACGGATTGCCGAACGAACAGTCCAACCCCAAAATGTTTTTTAAGTATATAATGGTAAAAAGATGAGGACTGAGAATGTGGGACCATTAAATAATGGGGCTGAGATGGTTGTAAGGATGGCAAAAAGCTAATCTGCTAAACCTTTTTTTTTACATCGGTTTTACTTTTCAGAATCCTAGTCCTTACAGCAGGGATTGATATATGCAGGGGAGAAATGAGGAGTATCATATTGGCTAAGGAGGATTGGTACGGAAACATTAGACAAAGTTAATATGAATAAACCCCAGGACCGATGGAATACCCCCTTTGGATTTTAAAAGAGCTTAGTTCAGTTCTATCTAGACCACTGTTTCTTATCTTTTCAGATTCACTTTGGTCTGGAGATGTGCCGCTGGATTGGAAATATGGGGATATGATAACCTTATACAAATATATTAATGGGCCATACAATAAACTCTCTGGTGAAGTTTCATCTTCAGGTTAGGAAAGGTTTCTTTACAGTGGGAACAGTGAAACTGTGGAACGGTCTTCCAGCAGACGTGGTAATGGCAAGTTCATTAAATAGCTTTAAAAAAGGCCTGGATAAGTTGCTAAAATTAAAAAATATTGTGAATTACTGGTATTAATACATTTACTGTAGTTCTGGTTGGTACAGGTATACTATATAATATTGAGAATTACTGGTATTAATACATATACTGTAGTTCTGGTTGGTACAGGGATACTATACAATATTGAGAATTACTGGTATTAATACATATACTGTAGTTCTGGTTGGTACAGGAATACTATATAATATTGAGAATTACTGGCATTAATACATGTACTGTAGTTCTGGTTGGTACGGGGATACTATATAATATTGAGAATTACTGGTATTAATACATATACTGTAGTTCTGGTTGGTACAGGGATACTATATAATATTGAGAATTACTGGTATTAATACATATACTGTAGTTCTGGTTGGTACAGGGATACTATATAATATGAGAATTACTGGCATTAATCATTACTGTAGTTTTGGTTGGTACGGTGATACTATATAATATTGAGAATTACTGGTATTATACATATACTGTAGTTCTGGTTGGTACAGAGACACATATAATATATGAGAATTACTGGTATTAATACATATACTGTAGTTCTGGTTGGTACAGGGATACTATATAATTTGAGAATTACTGGTATTAAAACATATACTGTAGTCTTGTTGGTACAGGGATACTATATATATTGAAATTACTGGTATTAATACATATACTGTAGTTCTGGTTGGTACAGGATACTATATATATTGAGAATTACTGTTATTAATACATATACTGTAGTTCTGGTTGGTACAGGGATATTATATATATTGAGAATTACTGGTATTAATACATATACTGCAGTTCTGGTTGGTACGGGATACTATATAATATTGAGAATTACTGGATTAATACATATACTGTAGTTCTGGTTGGTACAGGATTATATAATATTGAAATTACTGGTTTAAAACATATACTGTAGTTCTGGTTGGTACAGTGATACTATATAATATTGAGAATTACTGGTATTAATACATATACTGTAGTTCTGGTTGGTACAGGATACTATATAATATGAGAATTACTGGTATTAACATATACTGTAGTTCTGGTTGGTACAGGGATATTATATAATATTGAGAATTACTGGTATTAATACATATCTTGCAGTTCTGGTTGGTACAGGGATACTATATAATATTGAGAATTACTGGTATTAATACATATACTGTAGTTCTGGTTGGTACAGGGATACTATATAATATTGAGAATTACTGGTATTAATACATATAGATCTGGTTGATCCAGGGATACTTTCCGATTGCCGTTTGGAGTCAGGAAGGAATTTTTTCCCCCTTTTTAGCTGTTTTTTTTTTTGCCTTCCTCTGGGTCAACTGTTAGGTAGGGGTAAAATAAATAAATAAATAAATTTAAAAAAGAGGGTGAATAGGTTGGACTTGATGTCTTTATTCAACCTCAATTACTATGTTACTATGTTTTTAAGTGAAAGTCCATTTCCCGTGGAGATAGGATAGCCTACCCCTACCCCCCTAGGCGGTCACGATCTGAAAGAGCGAGCTTGACGCTCATTTCATTCTAATCTTTTTTGCCGTTTCCCATGAGCAATACAGAACTACTTAACTGTAATAAATAATTATAAATGAAAATGTTAAACATGCTAAAGGGTTAACAATCTTATAACTTCTACCTGTCCCCCCCCCTGAAAAATACCAACCTTATTAGTGTGGACAGGGTCAGGACATGATCTCACAGCCATTCAAAACATAGGAAACCCAAAGAGAATATTCACCAATTGTCATCATTGATTTGGCCAGCTGTGGACAATTTTATACCTATAATCAGGGCCATGTGTAGCCCCCCTAAAAATAACTTGGCCTGTCAAACTACAGCTGGATTTCTTCCTTCTTACACTGTCCACTGCTGCTGGGAATGCTTTACTAGTTGGTAGAGGTGGTCACTGTACCAGGTGAGGCGGGCATGTATACATACATTTGTGCGTATGCAGCACCAATGGCCACCAATAAAATACTGATTGGAAGGACAGGATAGGTTTCAGTGGATGCTCAGTATGTGGCACCAGTGTTCTCCCCAGAAATAGTTTTCAGCTGGGTAGGGCAGAACAGAGAAATTTGGTGAGATCTGAGATGTTTAAGAACTTGGCCACACTGTCACGATTTTCTTGCGTTTGCACATGCGATTTTCTGATCATTGGAATCGTGGCAACGCACCGTAAATGCGTGTTTTTGGGTGCGATGCGATTGCACTTGCGATTTGCGTTCCGCGTTTTAAATCGTAATCGCATGCGTTTTTCTATATGTAACAAAAAAGCAAATGCGCTAACGCAACGCAATCGCACATTAAATCGCATGTGATTCCGCTTGCGTTGCAGTGTGGCCGTGCCCTATCTCTTTCAGTGCCAGCAGATTTTCCAAGAGTATTGCCATTACCACTTTCAGTGCCAGAAGAACATTACAATAACCTTTTAGTGCCTGCAGAATTTACTATTAATACTTTCAGTGACAACACTTTTCCAGAGTATTACCATTAACCCTTCAGTGCCTGCAGACTTTACTATTAATACTTTCAATGCCATCACTTTTCCAGAGTATTGCCATTAACCCTTCAGTGCCTGCAGACTTTACTATTAATACTTTCAGTGCCAGCACTTTTCCAGAGTATTGCTATTAACCCTTCAGTGCCTGCAGACGTTACTATTAATACTTTCAGTGCCAGCACTTTTCCAGAGTATTGCCATTAACCCTTCAGTGCCTGCAGATCTTTAATATAATATTCAGTTGCCAGCACTTTCCAAGAGTATTGCCCATTAACCTCGTGCCTGCAGACTTTACTATTAATACTTTCAGTGCCAGCACTTTTCCAGAGTATTGCTTTAACCCTTCAGAGCCAGCAGACTTCACTATTAATACTTTCAGTGCCAGCACTTTTCCAGAGTATTGCCATTAATCCTTCAGTGCCAGCAGACTTCCCCATAGTATTGTCATTAACCCTTTCAGTGCCAACAGAGTATTACCCTTAACCCTTTCATCTGCCACCATTTACATGATATACAGTATGTACCTGCTTTCCATGTCTCCTTCACTGAATTGTTCACTCCTCACCTACTCTAAAGGTGGGCATACATGGTCCAATATTCCTCCAATCGGATTTTTGATCATTAAAAACTATTGAAATCCGATCGGAAGAACCCATCGACATTCCTACCTTGATCTTCAGAAGATTTCAGCTTGAAAACTACGGAAGCTATGGTTCAGGTAGATGGGGTCGATGGAAAGTCATCTTGCCCAATCAGGTTTTTTTCCATAGACCGATCAATATCACATATTGGTCTATCGAAAACCTGAAAAAGTGTCATTGATATTTCAATTGATTCGATCAGAATAATTATGCCTTGTATGCCCACCTTAAATTCTAATTGGGAGTTGGGTGATAAGAAGAAAGAGGCAGGGATAGTGATCTCATGGCTGCTGGTCACAAGGGCCACTGTGACTAGCAGCAGCTTTTGTCTGGCATTTTAGAACTGCTCTCCTCTATTTGCTGAGCTCATCCTCCCCCCTCCTTCCTTCACCTTCAGTTCATTTGTAACATTGTCTCCGAGTGTGGAGTTCAGGCTCTTAATTCACTACAATGTTACAAATTACAGAAGAACAAGGAGAGTAGTTCTGAAACTGAAAGTAAAAGCTGACAGGGAGATGTTAGGGCAGTGAGCTACTCCCCACGGCCTGCTCACAGTGCTCAGTGACGCTAGTGCGGCCCCCAGCGTCGGCTGGGTTGGTAGGGAGAATAGGCGCCATGGCTCAACTTAGTTCTTTTCCTAGGGGGCCTATGCCTAAAAATGGCCCTGCCTATAATAACCCATACACTGCCCTAATCTAATGTTCAATCAATGAATCAATCTTATATCGGCCGTCTACTTTCCTGTTGTCATTTCCTAAACTGGACCATTCATTTTGTGATGTAATATTTCCATCAAGAACCTAGATGGAATCTGAGGATCTGTGAGGGTGAGGCCACACTAGAGTGGACAGTACCGCATGCAAAGTAGCGCATATTTTGCATGCGCTACCGCCCGCTTGCGCTGCATTCCCTATAATTCTAGTATCAGAGCATACGTGAATGGCATGCGTTCCGATTAGCTCATCGCAGGGCAATGGACACCAGCCCACCTAATGTGGCCATGCCAACACTAGTGTGTGCTTTGTGTGGTCAAAAAGACATTTAATAAGCGTTTCAATAAAACACTTGTGAATATTGTTTTTACTGTAATTAGTTTGCCATTGAAACCTTTTTTCATACTGGTTTGTAGTATATGGACAGTAAGGTTGTGCACTAGATAGTAACTGTTGGGCTACAGGCCTGCAGTGCCAGTTACCTATAGCTTCTCAGACCCCACCAGCAGTGAATGCCTGTATGGTGCTTTCCATATGCCAGCAGAGTAGTGTAGGTGTTTGGCTTTTTATCTTATCCCCAGCTTGAGGCTTAATGATAGAACCTTGACCCCTTTAATGTTTTCTCCAGGAATTATTAATACCAAGTTCTATGAAATCTCTTTGTTCAGTAAACATTATAACATTTTGAATTAGCATTACACTGTGGTCTGATTAAGGGGGAACTAATTCATTTTCACTTAATTAATGGGTGTATAGTATTGATAAGGTCTTTCAGATCCACTGCCAAAGTCTGAAACATAGAACACACTAAATTGGATTGGAATAAAGGGTAACTGCATTGCATCATATAAATCTGGAATTTTATTCAATTAAATATAAGAACACAAACCAAAACTAGTACATAAAAAGTATTGTATTAGGAATGTTCCTGATTAGTTTTCTTTTTAGACACGTTTTATTTAAAGGACAACAAAATGGTTCCAACCCGCCCCACTCCTATTAAAATTATCCAGGTGACCTAAACATCTAGGTCCTCATCCTGGGATTTACCACTTAATTACTGCCACTGGTCGGACAAGCCTGGTCCAGTTTAGCCCAGGCCTTACCAATGAAAAGATGCACTCTGAAATATGCTTGTCTTCCTATTGGACTGAGTTTGGGGTACAGCTAGAAAAGGCCACGTACCAGAACTTTCAGTAAAAGTTTGACATTGCTTAGAAGTAAACCCAGCGCCATTCTTATACATATTTTTGTCCACAATTCTTGCCTACGTAACAGAACACAGAAATGTGTTATGAAAATAAAAAAAATTTATGATGTTAAAGGGCATGTCCACCCCCAAAACTATAATTTAACCCAATACTGGCCCCAATCCTTACCTTACATCCCTGCTCCAAATGGTTCTTCTGTAATGCCCCTCCAAAGTCCCAAAAACTGGCCACCAGGAGCACTGCAGGGAGGGAAATTGTTTCCGCCTCTGAGGCTTCCTCTCAGAGGTTTTTGGCTTGCTCAGAGCAGCCCTCCTCCCCCTCCCTCTCCCTCCCCCTAGTGTAATTCCCCTTTGGGGTATTGTAGGGATTCCTCCCCCAGCTGAACAGCTGGTGGAGGAACTCTACTTACCTTCCCTTTCTCCCCCGGCGTTCTCCACTGCTGGCAGCTGCGTCCATGATTGGCTGCCTCTCAGCTAATCACGGACGCGGCTGCCGGTCCAGCCCCCTGCTTGCAGTTTCATGCAAGCAGAAGGCCGGGACAGTAAGTCGGAGGAAAGGGGGAAGGTTAGTAATGATTGGGGGAGTTTCTGGACATAATAATAATGCGGTGGGGGCTGGGGGAGGGAGACCTACAATATATGAAAAGTAAAAAAAAAAGGGATGGACATTCCCTTTAAATGCAGTAACCTGTACTGTAAATCATTCAAACATGCTATCAAGCTGTTCAGTACTTAGTTATTTGTACCATTGTGTGCAAGACACTTGGCAGTGCAGTGCAACCTTTTTGGGCTTCAATACAAAAATGATCTGAGCCAGTCCAGGCAGGTTCTCCTGTCTCTATTGTTATTCATTTATACAAGTCTCACATTTCCGATTTGATTTACTGTTCCTGGTTATTAACCGGAGGGGCAATTTATTTTCATAATAAAGGAGTGGTATTAATAAAGGAGTCAGGAAGATTTCCTGGATCAACTGTTAGACGGGCATCATGGGTAAAATGGTTGGAATTAGGGTGAGGCCACACTAGACACACCGCAATTCTCATGTGTGTGATAATGCATTGATTATTGTGATTATTGTGTGTAAGCAGTACTAGGAGCTGGAGGTAAGCCACCAAAAATGAAACACAGCATGTTTCCACCTACATGACAAAAACCTTTGACAAAGACCCATGTAGGTCGAAACATGTTGTGTGTGGCACAATAAAAGCACAGCAAAGAAGACGCTTGTGTCTGTTAATTTTTGGCAACTTACCTCTACTCCTTTTTTCTTGTATTGTACCACACTGTGAGGCTGCAGTGTTTGGAGGCATAGTAACCACAGCACCCCTGGACCAGTGGGACCTCCTATATATGTTCAACAACAGACCTCCAGTGCCAGTGGTGATGTTCTAGCAGCAAACCAGACTTCCCCTTCTGGTACTACAAAATCTGTGGTTTGCACTCAGAGAGAGATCTAGCATCTAGCGTTCTAGCGTAGAGAGAGGTCTAGTGTTCTTTAAATACATTATATGGCTATTTAAGTACTATTAGGTGGTGGGGACCAGGTGCAGATCAGAGGATTAATACAAAAGCCTAAGAGAATATATAAAGTATGAAATACATACAAGATATAAAAAACATTCAATATTTTAGAGGTGTGTCTTGAACTACTTAAAAGGCAAGTAATTTATCATTTCAATAAGCAGTTTATGGGCTGTAAGTCATAACTACATTTTATTTGAGGAAACACAAGGTAAAGAGAGAGAGACAGACTGTTGATTCAGACTCTGTTGTGAATGATGCTTTGTCACAAATAAAGCCCCATTCACGGCAGAGACTGAGTCAACAGTCTGTCTCTACCCTTCTTGTGTTTCCTATATATGTTTAGTTGTGAACCCAATGCTAGAGGCCCAGAGACCCAGCAATCATTAAATGGCATCTCCACCCTTAAAACAAAAAACTGGTGACTTGTCAGTTATCTGCCCGCAATCCCATACATTTGTAATCAGGTATTTAATGATAAGTTCTCTTCCTTTCTGTCAAAGGTACCTGCCTCCTCCCTCAAAGAGCTATTCATAAGCTTTAGCATGTGTAGTAGATGCAGCTGGGGAAATAGCAGTCAATCATTGGTTGTGATGTCAGCAGTCACAGCCTTGATTGACTGCATGGAGGAAGGAGCCAGCTTACTCTGCCAGAATAGAGGCAATAAGTATCCTATTTTTGAAACAAGGACCAGGATGGAGCATAACGATAATGTAACTGGCTCCACATCCCCCCTAGAGTGCCATGTCCCACCCAAAAACATTACGTCCACACCCCTGGAATGCCCACGCCCCGTCCATTGCGGAACTTAAAGGGACAGTTCAGTGGAAATGATTAATATTTGTTAAATTGTTAGTTTGTGTAATGCCTTATTATTGTATTTGCACTTGAACTTCCCCTTTAACAGGTATTGCTTGGACTCAGGTACAGTTGGTTTTGTTTTATGGCTGGACATGCCTTTTAACAATTAACATTTCTGGACCCCCAGAAACAGTTACCTCTATAAATGTATTTTAGACCACAGTTCCCCTTTCAGCAATATGCCTGTGGCTTGTGTACAAACCCTTCATATATTCTAAAAAAGGTGGTTTCCAAAATGCCCTTATGATGTCAGAACAGTAATATTTACATGATGTCATTAACAGCATTACATAAGTCACTTCTAAACATATTTCCAGTTGCCATTGCATTGTATAGGCTGCGTTATCCGCATTGTCCTAATATTGCAGCATGTGCCCACGTATGACAGCACGGATCACCTGTCTCTTATCTCCTTGTAATCCTCACACATTTGATCTGTATCTGTACAAGGAGTGGTGAAACCTTAGAAGGGACTTTGCTTCTTGGCAAAGTCCCTTCTATGGTTTGTTTCCTCTCTTTCTTGCTCTTGCAGATCACAGATATCCCTACACCTGACTGTGGGTAATATCATTTATACTTATAGGTGAATAAGTTAGGTGAGGCATATTCTGTAGCTGACTTTAGGGGACAATGGCCGCTAATGATTCTGGGTCAACGCGGGTCACCTTCCTGACACCAGAAAAACAGGACGAGGATGAGAAATCTAAGAAGCTGGATAAACTGACTGTGAAATACAACCGCAAAGAGATCCAGTGTCGTATCCATGTGGAGGAGTGGATAGAGTCAAAAATACAGGAGCTTTACCACACTGAGGTAAGTGCGTGAGAAATAGGGAAAAAGACATTTTGTGAGCTTTACAGGCCTCAGTCATGATTGATCATGACTCATTGGGAGAAAAGCTGTTCACTGACACTGCCTGACTCTAGTGTTGATATTTTTACCATGTGACATAATCAGGGGCACGTGCCAAAGCCTATGCTCTGTTTGAGACACTAGATCACTTCGCACAGGTTGCTATAGTTTAATTTGGTAAATAATGTTGCAAAAATGAAGGGACCATATAATTCCAGTTGTTTCAGACAATATTGTTTGGCTCCATTGATATATCATCTTTTCAAACCACAATTTACCTACAATGACCATGTAGACAGCATGCATGGTAGTAGCCAAGCAACTGGTTCTTTTCAACAGGGAGGAGCAGGGCAGACCCCTAGCTGTGTCAATATAGTTTCTACAACATCATCTAATTTAGGCTAGGTTCACATAGATATTTTAGGCCTGTATATAGATCGGTTGCACAAAATATCTGTGTTTTGCGTTTGCCTGTGACCGATATTTATGTTCATGTGTACCAGTCCTCAGAAATCCAGAAAGATCACCAATGTTCATTGGTGCTTCAGCCAATGTGTGTAGGTTTGTCTCGGAGGTTCCTGGCTTTCAGAAATATTCTAAATGTACTAAATGTAATGGTAAAGATCTAGCCTGGAATTCCCATATAAGTATTTATTTTATTCTAAACCAAACCAAAGAAAAACAGGGTTTCAGGGGGCTGTATGGGCATTTTGAATGAATGTTACCCAAAAAGAAAAAGGTCTGTGCACACAATGCACTTAATAGGGCGTACCCCCAATTACTAATTAACAACTCTGACAACATGCCATTATCTGCTGTTTTTGAAGAGCCAGTGAAGTGTGTGCAAGTATATTTTTAAGATGAAAAAAATTTCTGTGACTTGATCGATTGGTCACTTTGTCAATCTGGCATGTCTGAAAATTTTCATTGAATACTGCACGCTAATGAGATGCTCACCAAATATTGAAATCCTAGGGCTAGGCCACACTAGCTCATTTGCATGTGAGGAATACAGTGTGCATTTGACCACATTGCATGTGGTGCCATCCAGTTTCAGATCGCATGCAATGGTAATTTTTCGCATGCGCTCTGATTGAACAACATAGCCTTATGGCGTGGTGTGGCCTCAGTCTTAATAAGAAGCCACAGGGAGTGGATGGATGATTTTTATCTAACAGCAGGTAGAAAGATGCACAACTCACTGCACTTACTTTATTGCTGCAGATGTATCCATATTAGCACAATGTCTGTCTCATGGTTATTGATGGATCTTATAACATCATTTGCTTTGTACACGCAACACTGTAACATATAACATTGCTGTACCTGTATTTGCAGGAAGAGCTAAAGAATAAAGCAGTGGAACCTGATATTGACATTGATGATCTTCTAGAGCTGTCAGCTGAGGAACAGAAATCTAGGCTACAGGTAAAAGGATGAACCAATATATTAAGTCTGCGATATACCCGGCCGATATTGGATAACTACTGTCAAATCAGAAACCAGGGCTGGACTGAAAAGGGTAGGGCTACTGGTCGGTCCTGGAGTAAACAAGTCAAATTTTACATTCTGTGGAACAAAAAAGGATTATGGGATTAGAGGAAAATATTTGCCCCCAAGTCATTAGCAAACCTTTTTAATTTCAACCCCCTTTAAAGGGCATGTCCACCCCATTTATAACATTTTTCTGTAGTGTAGGGCTCCCTCAACCCCAAACGTCATAGTAATTTGTCACAAAACTCCCCTGATCATTACTGACATTGCCTCTCCCCTCCTATGTTCAGTCCTGGCCCTCTGCTTGCATGAAACTACAAGCAGGGGGCCGGACCAGCAGCCGCGTCTGTGATTGGCTGAGAGGCAGCCAATCATGGACGCAGCTTACGGCTCTACTAAACGTTGGGGAAAGAGGCAATGTAAGTAATGATCGGGGGAGTTTTGCTGGAACTGACTATGACATTTAGGGTTGGGGGAGGGAGCCCTACACTACAGAAAATGGTATTGACGCTAGGGGGAGGGAGAGAGAAATGGGAGGGAGAGGGGGGGGGGGGCTGCACTGAGCATGTGCAAATTCTTCCGGAGGAGAGACAGGAGGCAGAGTCCTATATGGACACAGGCAGGCTCCTGTGATCAGTTTTCTGGACTTTGGACAGACATTACAGGAGAACCATTTGGAGCAGGGATGCAAGGTAAGGATTTTATTACACTACACAGTGGGGCCAGTAGTGGGTGAAATTATAGTTTTGGGGGTGGACCTGCTCTTTAAACACCCATATTACTCATTCATCAGGAGTTAGGGTTCTTCATTCATTATAAAGAAACACACAGCCAAAACAGCTAAACGAGATTATTGCATTGCGGGAGAACTGCTGTGAAATACAACCGCAAAGAGATCCAGTGTCGTATCCATGTGGAGGAGTGGATAGAGTCAAAAATACAGGAGCTTTACCACACTGAGGTAATGCGTGAGAAATAGGGAAAAAGACATTTTGTGAGCTACAGCAGCCTCAGTCATGATTGATCATACTCATTGGGAGAAAAGCTGTTCACTGACACTGCCTGACTCTATGTTTATTTTTTACCATGTGACATAATCAGGGCACGTGCCAAAGCCTATGCTCTGTTTGAGACACTAGATCCTTCGCACAGGTTGCTATAGTTTAATTTGGTAAATAATGTTGCAAAAATGAAGGGACCATATAATTCCAGTTGTTTCAGACAATATTGTTTGGCTCCATTGATATATCATCTTTTCAAACCACAATTTACCTACAATGCCCATGTAGACAGCATGCATGGTAGTAGCCAAGCAACTGGTTCTTTTCAACAGGAGGGAGCAGGGCAACCCTAGCTGTGTCAATATAGTTCTACAACATCATCTAATTTAGGCTAGGTTCACATAGATATTTTAGGCCTGTATATAGATCGGTTGCACAAAATATCTGTGTTTTGCGTTTGCCTGTGACCGTATTTTATGTTCATGTGTACCAGTCCTCAGAAATCCAGAAAGATCACCAATGCGTTCACAATGTCATTGGTGCTTCAGCCAATGTGTGTAGGTTTGTCTCGGAGTCCTGGCTTTCAGAAATATTCTAATGTACTAAATGTAATGGTAAAGATCTAGCCTGGAATTCCCATAAAGTATTTATTTTATTCTAAACCAAACCAAAGAAACAGGTTTCAGGGGCTGTATGGGCATTTTGAATGAATGTTACCCAAAAAGAAAAAGGTCTGTGCACACAATGCACTTAATAGGGCGTACCCCCAATTACTAATTAACAACTCTGACAACATGTCATTATCTGCTGTTTTTGAAGAGCCAGTGAAGTGTGTGCAAGTATATTTTTAAGATGAAAAAAATTTCTGTGACTTGATCGTCTATGTTGGTCACTTTGTCAATCGGCATGTCTGAAAATTTTCATTGAATACTGCCCGCTAATGAGATGCTCACCAAATATTGAAATCCTAGGGCTAGCCACACTAGCTCATTTGCATGGTAGGAATACAGTGTGCATTTGACCACATGGCATGTGGTGCCATCCAGTTTCAGATCGCATGCAATGGTAATTTTTCGCATGCGCTCTGATTGAACAACATGCCTTATGGCGTGGTGTGGCCTCAGTCTTAATAGAAGCCACAGGGAGTGATTTTTATCTAACAGCAGGTAAAAGATGCCCAACTCACTGCACTTACTTTATTGCTGCGAGGTATCCATTAGCACATGTCTGTCTCATGGTTATTGATGGATCTTATAACATCATTTGCTTTACACGCAACACTGTAACAATAACATTGCTACCTGTATTTGCAGGAAGAGCTAAAGAATAAAGCAGTGGAACCTGATATTGACATTGATGATCTTCTAGAGCTGTCAGCTGAGGAACAGAAATCTAGGCTACAGGTAAAAGGATGAACCAATATATTAAGTCTGCGATATACCCCGGCCGATATTGGATAACTACTGTCAAATCAGAAACCAGGGCTGGACTGAAAAGGGTAGGCTACTGGTCGGTCCTGGAGTAAACAAGTCAAATTTTTACATTCTGTGGAACAAAAAAGGATTATGGATTAGAGGAAAATATTTGCCCCCAAGTCATTAGCAAACCTTTTTAATTTCAACCCCCTTTAAAGGGCATGTCCACCCCATTTATAACATTTTTCTGTAGTGTAGGGCTCCCTCAACCCCAAGTCATAGTAATTTGTCACAAAACTCCCCTGATCATACTGACATTGCCTCTCCCCCTCCTATGTTCAGTCCTGGCCCTCTGCTTGCATGAAACTACAAGCAGGGGGCCGGACCAGCAGCCGCGTCTGTGATTGGCTGAGAGGCAGCCAATCATGGACGCAGCTTACGGCTCTACTAAACGTTGGGGAAGAGGCAATGTAAGTAATGTCGGGGAGTTTTGCTGGAACTGACTATGACATTTAGGGTTGGGGAGAGCCCTACACTACAGAAAATGGTATTACGCTAGGGGGAGGAGAGAGAAATGGGAGGAGAGTAGGGGGGGGGGGGCTGCACTGAGCATGTGCAAATTCTTCCGGAGGAGAGACAGGAGGCAGAGTCCTTTACCTCCTTCAGGATCAGGCCTCTAGGAGACCCCCTCTGGACGCGGAGTCTAAGTACCTGCTGGTCTTCACCAGAGCCTCTAATGGTGAGGATGTTTTCGCAGGCAGCCAGGTCGCGGCTCCAGAAGAGAGTCACCAGACAATCCCACAATGTGGAGAGCAGGCCGGAGGTAAAGCTGTGGTAGATAGGCAGACTGAAGGAAACTGGAGTGTGGGCTGGAGTAGAGATACGGACCGGAGGTAGGAGCTGTGGCAGTTGTGCTACCGGAGTAACTGGATGGTAGCTGGAGAGAAGATACGGCCGGAGGTAGGAGCTGTGGTAGTTATGTTGACCGGAGTAACAGGAGGTATGCTGAAGTGGAGATACAGACCGGAGGTAAGCTGTGATAGTTATGCTGACCGGAGGTACAGGAGGTAGGAGCTGAAGTGAGATACAGACCGGAGGTAGGAGCTGTGATAGTTATGCTGACCGGAGGTAACGAGGTAAGCTGAAGTGGAGATACAGACCGGAGGTTAGGAGCTGTGGTAGTTATGCTGACCGGAGGTAACAAGGTAGGAGCTGAAGTGGGATGCAGACCGAGGTAGGAGCTGTGTAGGTATGCTGACCGGAGGTAACAGGAGTAGGAGCTGAAGTGGAGATGCAGACCGAGGTAGAGCTGTGGTAGGTATGCTGACCGAGGTAACAGGAGGTAGGAGCTGGTGGAGATGCAACCGGAGGTAGGAGCTGTGGTAGTTATGCTGACCGGAGGTAACAGGAGGTAGGAGCTGAAGTGGAGATGCAGACGGAGGTAGGACTGTGGTAGTTATGCTGACCGGAGGTAACAGGAGGTAGGAGCAGTGGTAGGATGCAGGCAGATTGGGACACAGGAGACAGGGAACCACTGGATACCAATCACCAACACAACCAGGAGCTAGGAGTTCAGAGCAACAAACTCTGAACTGGCAGCGAGGCCAACTGCCAGGAGGAGCCTAAATAGGCCCTGTGGACCTCATCCCTGCTGGCCGTGCCCTGGAAGAATATGGCCGCCAGCAGGGTAAAATCCTGCGCCGCCCACGTCCTCGCGTCACTGAGGACGCGCTGGCGCGCGACCGTGCACGCGAGCGGGTACCCCCACCCATCGCTCATCGCCGGCGCGCGCCCGCCCCCCGCTCGGACCGCCGGAGGATCCCAGGCTCGCGGCAAGGTAAGTTCCTGACAGTCCTATATGGACACAGGCAGGCTCCTGTGTTCAGTTTTCTGGACTTTGGACAGACATTACAGGAGAACCATTTGGAGCAGGTATGCAAGGTAAGGATTTTATTACACTACACAGTGGGGCTAGTAGTGGGTGAAATTATAGTTTTGGGGATGGACATGCTCATATTACTCATATTACTATTATCATTAGGGTTCTTCATTCATTATAAAGAAACACACAGCTAAAAATATAAAAAAACATTTTCTTTGTTCCAATTTAAAACATATCTATACCTTATATTTATTTACTTCTCAGAAGGACAGACACGTCCATGCAGCTCAGAATCCCACAGAAAGAAGTAGCATCTGTAAATCCCATTTGTGACTATATATTGCCTACCATGAGCCTTCTATAATAGACACAGACAGGGTGGGGCGGTAGTTACATCAGTGTAATATTCTAAAAGTACTAAACCCTAACGGGGAGATCAATACCTCCGAACGCGTTACTTACACTTACTTAGCCCGATCCCGAGATACAATAACTGACGTAAACGAGATTACGTCACTTTTGCTCGGCGGGATCGGGCTAAGGTAGAGCGCGACCTTAACGCGCCTAAACCTTTACCGTTAAGTTTTCGCTACGAGGTAGCGAAACCTAACGCAGAGGTTTTAGATCATTACAAGCGCCGTTTCCAAAAACCGCCGTTTTTTAAACCCAGCCCACCAATTTTTTTTGGGTTAACGTGGGTTTTAGACGAAAAAGGGCTATATTGTATCTCCCTGTACGATTGTTAAACTCACACTGAACTGCACACAAATCTAGTTAATCAGCACCATCCCTGCATCAGATACTAGCAAACTTCTTTCACGTTTTTTTCACAGCTGTAATGTCTGAGGTCACGGCCAATGACTAATGAGTGTACCTGGGGGATTGTCCATTAAAGGGCATGTCCACCCCCAAAACTAAAATTTCCCCCACTACTGGCCCCACATCCTTACCTTACATCCCAGCTCCAAATGGTTCTAATGCAATGTCTGCCCAAAGAAAGTGAAGGGCAGGAGCCTGTCTGTGAGTGAAAAGATTTCCGCCTCTTATCTTTCCTCTGAGAGGTCCATTTTGGTCGACGATCGTTTCATGTATGGGCGTTTTGGGCTAGGCCCTTATTTACAGACTCATCACAGGACTTTGCTGGCTAGGTGCCCACGAGCAGAGCAAATGTTTTGGGCCAATCAACCGATATTTCCATAATTTGGCAGTTTGGCCTGAAAAATCCATTGTTATTTTTTTGTCCACTGACTGATTTTGGTTATCCTTTTGTCAGAATTGAAAATGGTGGAAAATCACAGCTGATTGTGTGTTCTACTGTGGACCACACGATCAGCTGTGAGAAACATTCCACTTCAGCCTGGCCAGCTGCTTGATAATGGTAATGCCAAATGATCTTCTGGGCAGAAAAAATTGCCTTTGTGTATTAGCCTTTAAAAATACCACCTGACCTATGGCAGGTTAAACCTTATTAACCAATTGTTCAAATTGCTTCATAAAAAGTTAAAGGTGACCATACATTAGGCCGATTTTATGTACAATCCGACATACAATCCATCATTTTCATTGATTAGGCCCGAAAAATTTTACATTTTCCAGATTTTATTATGCGACATTAGATCGTAAAATCGATCGTAATTACGATCGGGAAAGTCGTTTTTTTTTAAGTCGATTGACAAAATGATGTGTTTTCTGAAACGCAGCATTCCGAAACCTTTGAATTTGGCAATAACCCTTGAATGTAGCGTTTGCTAACCCTCAATTTCGGCAATAGCCCTGGAATTCGCCCATAACCCTCGAATGCGGCGTTCAGTAACCCTCGAATTCTGGGATAACAGCCTCTCTGTCCCCACCAGTGCCCTATCTTAGGCGCATGCGCGCCAATACAAAAGATAGGACGCGCAATCGGGACTGAGTGGCTGTCAGTGCAGGAGCGGCTTGCGAGTGGAGCGCCAGTAAGGTAAGTTCCAGTGTCCCCTGAGCGTCCAATTATTCACAGATTGGAATAATAATTGCTTATTCTCACCTCCCTGTGAATAATAGAAACAGATGGAATATACCTTAAAAAAGGGATTTAGTTTTCCTTTAAAACAAACCAAATTTTAGGAAGTTCGTCCATCTCTATTTATGAGGTGCCCATAACATGGCACCGCGGCCTGAAAATACTACTAATAACTGATGTTTTATGGCTGTGATATTATGTTGCAGCCACAACATTAAATACCAATGGGGTCAGTACAGAGCCACTGTATCAGTAATTACCGATGGATTTATAAATGTCCCCATTAAAGGGCAACTCCACCCTCATAAGAACATCTTTTAGAAAGAATGGCCTCTTTAAAATATGTTGATATATCATACTTTGTCCTATGTATTCATTACTGTATGCCTGCTATGCTTCTGGAGGCCTAATGGAAACTGAGCAATTTAGAAACCTGTACTGAGCCTGGGCATGCTCAGAAGAGGCAGACAGGGGATTAACATTCAGCCATTGGCTGTGATGTCAACTGTCAAATCCATAACTGACAGTTGCTAACTGGAAGAACCAGGAAGCAGAAACAGTGGAAACAGGACATTGTGCAGGATTTCAGGTTAGACTTATATATTTCACATTTCAAACTATTACAGTTTAGGGTTTTGGGGGGTGATTTACCTGTATGTAAGTTTTCATTTTGGGGCTGGACTTGCCCTTTAAGTAAAATATCATAGGTTCATGTCTTTAAATAAATGAATGTGCATAAAAGGTAAAGCCATTACAATTTGTTTTTATTGTGATATCCTGTGCTAATACGATTGATCATGATAATAATAATAAATCTTCTTTTTCATTTTCTTTAAGGAAATTCTGAAGGAATGCAGCAGACCCACAGAGGTGAGTATTTATGCTCCAAGGCGGATTTATCAAACGTTTCTATATTTAATCTGATTGTAGGCAATGTATCTGGTAAGATTTTATCAGAGAGATTCAATAAAAGTTCTTATCGTTTAAAATGGTGCTAATTTTGCCCCAACCAATCAGATATCATTTAACATTTGAAAGCTAACATCTGATTGGTTGGGGCAAAATTAGCAGCATTTTAAACGATAAGAACTTTTGTTGAATAACCCTGCAAATGTATATTTCCATTTTAATTTAAATGGATGATTGACTTCCCATAAATGAAAGACAATATATGAGCAGGTGTTCCCATTAAATCTCCTCTAAAATTCCAAGTTGATATTGCAAAATTTGATGTCAAAACCTGGTTTCAAAATTTTGGAAGTTCCCTACTTACAGAATGGTCAGTTTGAAAATCAATGTCTTTCTGTCTGTCCATGGATCAGCATTTCCAGATCTGTAACAATGAGAGAGGACACCTATTTAAAACCAAATGCAGTGTGGCTGAGTTGGAAGTCAATTTGTGTAATTGCAATCAGTTCAGCCCCGCTAATTACATTTAATTGTGTCCCTATCAGTTCTGGCAACCCAGCCCTGTACACCATTGTAATGTTAAAGTCTGTGTGTATGTTGGAAAATGGTCTAGTTAGGAAATTGTTCTGGAACTTTTATGCTAATGTAATGTTATTATCCAGACATTTACCAGTGGTTTAATTAAAGGATAAGTGCAATGTAAAATCAAGTTATGTTCATTTGGAAGCTGCAGCTTTAAAATGGTGTCATATTTTTTTTTTTTTCCTATCCCCTCCAGAGCCTAGCTTTGTGCCTTGGAAGTTACTGACATCTTGTTACTGGTTTGCTGAATGTTAAGCTCCGCCCCTCTGAGATTTCCTTTGCTTTCTCCTGCTTGAGCCTCAAACAGTAATGCCTGTGAGTTCCGTGCACTCTCCTGCTTTTGCCTCAAACGGTAATGCCTGTGAGTTCCGTGCACGTGCGTGTTCACGGAACTCACAAGCATTATGCAGGCTAAACCCAGGGGTAAGGACTTTGCGGTTTAGGTTCTCATCCTGGATCCTCTCTTTGGGAAGGAGTGGGAAAGGCATAATTGTCTAATGAGAAACAAAAATGAAATTACTTAAGGCTTATACACACGTGCAATTGTGTGGCCCATACACTTATTGATACTTGCTCGAAACAGTCGTTCGTACACCATTGTGCGTAGCGGGCCCCAGATTTGGAGGAGGAGGCCTAGCCCCCGAGCACCAGTGTGCATACGTCTGCTGTGATGGATCAACAAAAGATGCCCAAGCAAACATATGCACACATGACTATCTGGCAAAATGTTCCTCCGTCATGGGTTTGTCAACCACTTCAGCATCGATCCTCGTCCAATGAATCGGATGCGTGTACTTTAGGCTGGGTTCACACCATGATTCTTTGGAAATATCGGTCTGCCCAAAAAATCTGCTTGTGTACCCAGCCTAAACGCTAAGTACTGATTGCAATTGTGCATGTGACCCTTGACGAACGAGTTCCCGACAAATGCCCATTACACACTA
Source organism: Hymenochirus boettgeri (assembly GCA_019447015.1). Lineage (NCBI taxonomy): Eukaryota > Metazoa > Chordata > Amphibia > Anura > Pipidae > Hymenochirus > Hymenochirus boettgeri. The sequence continues at coordinate 286,499,524 of CM033476.1, forward strand.
TAACTGTACATGTATGACCGTTTGCCAATTGCAGCAAATGGTCAACCAAGCAGAAATATGTACCTAGCCAAAAACCTGTACATGCTGTTTCTGCCTAAACCTTCACGGCCGCATGCTTTGGTGTGTTTGGTGGTCCAAAAGGGCAGATCATCCGAAGACACCCAACTGAACACGCCATTCTAGCGGGTGTATGGAACTTTATACTGTATATAAGGCGTATGGCAAGATTTAAATGAGAATGAAAGCAAAAATATAAATGAATCTGAATGGATTTTTAGTTGCTCTCCTCACTCGATGGATTTCAGGGAGATTGTATAGATTTCAGGGAATCAGTGATCTGCTTATCAGTCCAAAATCACGTACAATTCTGGTTAACTGGGATTTTACCTTTTGCTCTGTTTTAATCCAGGTTCTCCTCACTGGATGTTACTTGTCTTGCTTTTTATTTCAGGACTTTATACTGGAGCTCATACAACGTCTGAAAGGTTTAAAGAAGATATCAGTCCTGCATCGCAAGTAAATGAAAAACAACCCCCAAACATCTACATGGAGTTCCCATTGTTTACCTGCAATGCTACCACTGGTTGAAGTGACCGGATTGCAGACTTAATCATATGTGTCACATGCAAAGAGGGAGGCACTGATGAATCATTTATATTCTTCAAATGTCACCCCCTAGTGGACAAATTCCCCATGTCCTCTGGCTATGGATTATAGTTAAATATCCTAGATGATTTCTTCCAGCCTGGAACATTTCTTGCAATGACAACTGTAGTTATTCCATTTGCCACCATAATAGACTGGTCACAGAGATCTTTAATACAATTTTACACCAGGTACCAATTAACGTCCAGGCCCTTCTGGCCACCTCTCCACCAAATATATAATATCTATAAAGAACAAAATAGGGTTGTCTAGTCCTTTAGTTTCCTTTAAGGGGTAATCACACCTTTATTAGTGCAGACACAGTACACACAATGTTTTGGCTCTCAGGCCTTTATGAAGTGACAAACTAGGCAATGTTTCAACTCGATCAGTTGCCGCACTTTCAACCAGTCGGCTGGGTCAAAATAATGTCTGTTGTCGGCCTAAGAGCTGAAACGTTGTGTGTACTGTGTCTGCACTAATATAGATGCAGACACAGTTGTACCCTGGGTGAGGACCAAACTAGGGGGTGACAAGCTACAGGGAAACTAAAGGACTGGACATCCCTGTTTTCTTCTTTAAAGATACAAGGAGATCTTTATCCAGACAGAAATTCCAACCTTGTTTACAAAACTAAGGACATCAAACGGATCTTAGATTCTGTGAAATTCAAAAAATAGCTCATCGCAACGATTGGGAGTGGTGGCCTTAGGCTAGGTACATGCGAGGCGATATTTTGACCTGACCTACCGATCTTTGGGTCAATCAAGTTAAAATATTGGTGGTAAAGTTAGGCTGTGGCAGACTAAAGTCTATTGAACCTTTGTCCAAATCTGCTGAAAGATTGATTGAACACGTTGGTAAATTGTCAATCATGTGGTCTTCTATGGACCAAATTATGGATCATGGCCATTGACTGCAACAGACATTATTTCAACCCAGCCGACCGGTTGAACGTTGCAACTGTTCGAGTCAAAACATTTCCTAGTGTGTACCCAGCCTTAGAAGCTGCTGGACTAACACATATAAATGGTAATGGGGTCTTTCATCCACTTTAGTTTCCCTATAAAAGTTTTCAGTTACCAAGTTTACTACAGCTGGTTAATTTATATAAAGGCACGATGCCACAGCAACAACATTATTATGGGATGTATAGAGAGACCCTATCATTCTCTATTGCCCCTAAAGGCAATGCACAAAGCCAATAGTGTCTCTATACATCGCAAATGGACTTAACTCACTCTTAATTTTTAACGCCTGCTAATTACTGGCATTAAAGAGTCTGTCCTAAAGAGACGCTATATGCTCAGTACATTGGTTGCGGTAGTTGCACGACCCTGTTTTTGTGCATCGCCACAACCACCATTATTTCTTAAAGCCACATAAACCCTTATGACAGAAATAGCAGATATCATCTCTCTGTAAATCGCCACATTATATTATATAAATACTATATATTATATTGTAGCAAACATAACAGGATGCTTTAGCTGTAAATTAGGAGGTAATGAATTAAGATTGGGTTATAAAGATTCTAGTTTATGAAATAACATAAATGATCAAATTGATCAATCTCGATCCGTATATTACTAGACAGAGATGACTAGTTAGTTCAAGGAACAGTAGCGAAGTGTGGCCCTTTTTAATCTTCATTGTTTACATGGATACTTGGGCACCGGGTCGTATCATCAACGATAACCGAAAGAACAGCCGTCTTGCCCGTCGCCCGTCTGTATGGACCTTTAGACCAACCCTGGCTTTGACTGTTTTCTAATCATATGTAACATTCGGATGAATTGAATGTCGGGCCAGTGTGAAAATAGTGAAAACTGTGCAACATACAGTTAGCTTGGGTTTAACACTGATTATGTGTATATGAGAACTTTGGAGATGCTGGAAAATAAGTGACAGCATTGGATAATGCACATACTGCACAATATGGCAATCAGCAAATAACATGGACAATCTAGAGGCAGCTAAACACACGTTTTCCTTTATCGCCAGGCAATATTTACTGCACGGTATGGGGAAATACACGCTATGCAATATTTTACACTAGCGGTATTGTTATTCTACAAAGCGGTAATAAAATTATCATATGGTTGACAGACTCAACAATAATAATACAGATCCAATGTTCTTATTTTTTATCAGCAGTGTGTACAGATATACATCAGGGTGAACAAAATATAAAAAAAACTGTTCAAATTACACAATACCAAGTTACTTATATGGACAAATGTTTTGGCAGTGACCAGATTTTCTGTTTTATGGGTTTCAAGGAATCTTTATACAGTGGCAATATCCCTTTAGTGACCCGACAATAGTATTTTTCTGGATATAAAAAGTCTCTCTCCCAGCAAAGTCCTTTTTTTAGCAAATGGGATGTATTTTAGAAATAGAAACAAAAGTTTAAGAAAAAACATTTTTTAATAAACTCTTATTATTAATTGCTTAATTGTGTTTTGTGGTATTGCACATGTGAGCATTTCTGTGTTCAGTGTAGACACTCCCAGGTGCTAATTTTGCCTGAACAAATCAGATGTTAGCTACCATTTGAAAGCTAATATCTGATTGGTTGGTGCAAAACTAGCACCATTTTTAACAAGAAGAACTTTTATTACATAGGCCTGTCCATTTTTCAGATACATAGATTTATAAGATCTATAATCACTGAGCATTTAATAATTATGGCAGAAGCCAATTACAGATTAGAGAACGACAAGCAGATGTCAGTCACGTGGTATATAATATTTAAAGTCTGTATTATTTATATTAACTATACAGGTTCCATTTGTTCTGATTGTTCTACTCAATTTCCTTCTCACTTTCCTCTCTTTTTTGTTGGTGGTCGATAAGCCGATGTGCGATGCTCCTTCCGGTCAAACTCATCGTGACCCTCCCTGAAACACAGAATAAAAATATAAATTTGCTGCCCCAATAATTTTAAGGGTCACTTAAAATTATTAAGTGTAGCCTTAAAGTGTAATTATCATATATAATAAAATCCTAAGTGTGCGTCCCTGTGTCCGTGTGTGTGTGTGTCACTGCAGTTCCTATGGACTCACCACTAGAGGGAGAGTCTCTGCAGTTCCATAGAGTCACCACTAGAGGGAGAGTCTCTGCAGTTCCTATTCACTCACCACTAGAGGGAGAGTCTCTGCAGTTCCTATTGACTCACCACTAGAGGGAGAAACACAGGAAACACAATTAAACAGACTGCAGGTAAGGTTGCTTGGGACAGGGGCCCCTGGATTTGGGACAGAGGGGGGCCCTGGATTCAGGACAGACGGGGGGGCCCTTGGATTTGGTACAGAGGGGGGGGGCCTGGATTTGGGACAGAGGGTGGGGCTGGATTTGGGACAGAGGGGGCCCCTGGCCTTGGACAGAGGGGGGACTCTGGCCTTGGGACACTAAGAGGGTACTCTGGCCTTGGGACATGGAGCAGGACTATGGCCTTGGGACACTAAGGGGGACTCTGTGCTTCTAGCGCCCGTTATTGTAGCGGGCTTAATGTCTAGTACAATATAAAAAACTATAAAACCTTCCACCCCCACTAGTTTACCTCTCCTTACCTCTGACCTTCCTATCCCTTGTTTTTTAGCTCTGGGAGTTTTACTTTTTAAAGAGGGCGGGCACAGCTAGTCAGTAAATAACTGTCAATTACCCAGCCCCCCCCTGGAACACTACATGTAGAAACTCTCTATTCTATAAAAGTAAAGCTTATTTCTCTGTCACTGCAATGGCTAATTGATTCAGCATTAAGACCAGAAAAAGGAATACCGTATATACTCGAGTATAAGCCGACCCGAGTATAAGCCGGGGTACCTATTTTTACCTGAAAAAATAGGAAAACCTGATTGACCCGAGTATAAGCCGAGGGTGAAAATTATGACCACTACTGCCTTCTGATTCAGTATTGTTTTGAGGATTAAGTTGCCCTTTAAATGGACAGCAGAATTCCCATACAGATGTTTGAAAACTACAACTCCCAGCAAATAAAGCATGCTGGGAGTTGTAGTTTCCAAACATCTGTATGTAAATTCTGCTGTCCATTTAAAGGGCAACTTAAGCCTCAAAACAATAAAGAATCAGAAGCAGGATGGTATCTATTTATGGTATCTTTTGCAGAATTCCCATACAAATGTTTGGAAACTACAACTCCCAGCATACTTTTGTTGCTGGGAGTTGCAGTTTCCAAACATCTATATGGAATTCTGCTGTTAGGTAAAAAGCTCAAAATTCTGCTGTTAGGTTAAAAGCCTGCAGTCGAGAGCCCCCCCAGTTGCAGTCCTTACCCCAATCACCTCCCATCAATGTAGTAGCTCAGACTCTGAATCCTTACCGGCAACACTCAGCACTCCCAATCCTGCTGCCACACGTTTAGTAAGTACTGTGTATTTGCCAGCTGACGTCACTACTCGGCGCCTCTCACCGCCCGGCGCCGAGTAGTGACGTCAGCCGGCAAATCTACAGTGCTAACTATTTGTGCGGCAGCTGGATTCGGAGTGCTGAGTGATGCCGGTAAGGACTTGACTCGAGTATAAGCGGAGGCAAGCTTTTTAGGTTTATTTTAAAACCTAAAAACCTTGGCTTATACTCGAGTATATACGGTACACATTTTCTGTTTCTCTGGGCAGATAAACCCAATCCTGCAGTTAGCTGCTGTCTGTATTACACAATAAGTCCTAATGTAGCACTGTACCTAAAGAAATCAATTACAAAGTCACACACACACACACACCTTCAAACTCATCCAGCTAAAAGAAAATCTTACTTGATCCAAGCAGTGATTACAGCTCCCAGTGCTGCTTACCTTCCCATAACAAAGCAGTTTTACTTTCACTATTGCACAAAATCAGTGGGTGAATGCTATTGGCTGTAGGGAGGGCACAGATCATCTCCACTGCACATGATCCACACTCTAGCTGTGGCAAGAGGGGGTGGATACATAGAGAGGAGACATGCACACTAACTAGGAATGAGCTGAACAGGACATGAGGAGATCTAGTGACAGGGAGCACTGAGAGCAAAAAGGAATCAAATTCCTGGCAGCACTAAAAATATAGAAAAGGTTAAAGGCAAATCAGTTTTTACAGTTTAGTGTCCCTTTAAAGGACAACTCCATCCTCATAAGAACATCTTTTAGAAAGAATGGCCTCTTTAAAATATGTTGATATATCCTACTTTGTCCTATGAATTCATTACTGTATGCCTGCTATGCTTCTGGATGCCTCATGGAAACTGAGCAATTTAGAAACCTATACTGAGCCTTTACTGAGACTGGGCATGCTCAGAAGAGGCAGACAGGGGATTAACATTCAGTCATTGGCTGTGATGTCAACTGTCAAATCCATAACTGACAGTTGCTAACTGGAAGAACCAGGAAGCAGAAACAGGGGAAACAGGACATTGTGCAGGATTTCAGGTTAGACTTATATATTTCAGGTTTCAAACTATTACTGTTTAGGGGGGTTATTTACCTGTATGTAAGTTTTCATTTTGGGTCTGGACTCAGGGGCGTAACTACAGGGGAGCAACCACAGGGGGCCCCATCTTCTTTTGTTTCTTATGAAAGATATAGCTTCCTCCCAGAAAACCACTGTGGATGAAGCTTGGATAGGGGCCCCATCATAGTTTTGCTGGGGGGCCCAGTGATTCCTAGTCACACCACTGGCTGGACTTGCCCTTTAAAGGTAGGGGAGCAGTGAAAAGGAGTATAATTGCCCTTTCATGTAATGAGCTTGGTAATTCACAGGTAAAGTACACTGGTTTTTCCTTCCCACTAAATTAGAAAACAAGTTTAAAGGTGGTTAGATATAGCACTTAAATCAATGGAAAACGATGCCAATGATTGTGGCAATAAAGGTGCAATAAAACAATTAAGCCCTGCTAACAGAGTGTACGTGTTTGTCTGTTACTTGTACTTAGGCAGCTGGTGAGTAAAAGTTTTATCAGCGGCTTAAAATATATGAAATAAAATTTAAGATGAATTTTTACTTTACGTTGTTCTTTCAGACATCATTTTGTGATACAAAAACACTTCTAAATATTGTTTGATGCCTTTTTGTGTTTTAGCTTTATAGCTTAAACCAAAAAGGAAAGATCAGTCTGCCTGTATTCCTGATTTGAATCTGTTATTTTTAAAATGTCAGCCATCTTGTTTGTCAGTACACCATGTATGGTTCCTGTGAATGTAGAATGTCTGTTTGACAGGAATGTTTGGTAGGAACTGCCATGCTACACTGTGATGTTTGATTCCAATTGTCCACAGAGATCTCTCTCTTTGCCTAATATACCCTCTACTCCCCCACAATACAGAGAATAACATTCCTGAAGGATGTATCCGCATAGCCAGCACCTGTCATGTGTTACCTAAAGCATCTCTTGCAGTACAAATCATCATCACAGTCATGACACGTCAGAATGGCATCCTCATTGCAGATACTGCACCATGGCAACTCCTCCTCGTCACTGTCCGGTTCTTTGTAAACAGGAGCCAGTCTTCTTGGAGCAGGCGGTTGGCATTTTGAAGTGACCTTCTAAACAGAGAGGTAGGAAATTATAATTACTTGGCTATTTTCAAATTCTGTTAATTAAGCTTCCCTGATGCTTGTCCAATCAGAATGCAGATAGAGCACTGTCCAATGGGCTACAGGAGGCTGTGTACAGTCTGTGGAAGATGATTTCCTTTAAAATAATAATAATAGTAATAATAAAACTCCCAAAGTAAAGCTAGAAGTCCATATATATTACTAATGTACCTAGTTACAGAAGCACAAACATGATTTTTCAGGTTAAGAACAATGGAGGCGATAGAGTTTGTACAGTCTGCTTCCTTTCTATGTACAGACACATCTCGCTCACATACCTTTCCTGTTACTTGAGACGTATTGCTTGGTGGAATTCCCAGGCTGTCAGTCCTAGGAACAGTCTGTTCAGGGACGATGTTAAAGCCACTGGCTTCATCTAGAGCAACTTCCTCTGAAATCTGAATATTACAATAAGATTTACATAGAACAACAGAATGAACTCTGTCAATTACAGACGTTTCCTATGGAAGGGAAATGTTCCAATAGGTGTTCAGTAAAAGCAAAACATACGGTAGTCTGTGTGTTGAGTACAGTGGTTGGCAAACGTATTCGTCCCCCTTGAAGTTTTCCACATTTTGTCACATTACTGCCACAAACATGAATCAATTTTATTGGAATTCCACGTGAAAGACCAATACAAAGTGGTGTATACGTTAGAAGTGGAACAAAAATCATACATGATTCCAAACATTTTTAACAAGTCAATAACTGCAAAGTGGGGTGTGCGTAATTATTCAGCCCCCTTTGGTCTGAGTTAAGTCAGTTGCCCATAGACTTTGCCTGATGAGTGCTAATGACTAAATAGAGTGCACCTGTGTGTAATCTAATGTCAGTACAAATACAGCTGCTCTGTGATGGCCTCAGAGGTTGTCTAAGAGAATCTTGCAAGCAACAACACCATGAAGTCCAAAGAACACACCAGACAGGTCAGGGATAAAGTTATTGAGAAATTTAAAGCAGGCTTAAGCTACAAAAAGATTTCCAAAGCCTTGAACATCCCACGGAGCACTGTTCAAGCGATCATTCAGAAATGGGAGGAGTATGGCACAACTGTAAACCTACCAAGACAAGGCCGTCCACCTAAACTCACAGGCCGAACAAGGAGAGCGCTGATCAGAAATGCAGTCAAGAGGCCCATGGTGACTCTGGACGAGCTACAGAGATCTACAGCTTAGGTGGGGGAATCTGTCCATAGGACAACTATTAGTCGTGCACTGCACTAAGTTGCCCTTTATGGAAGAGTGGCAAGAAGAAAGCCATTGTTAACAGAAAAGCATGTGTGGGACACAGCAAACATGTGGAAGAAGGTGCTCTGTTTAGATGAAACCAAAATGGAACTTTTTGGCCAAAATGCAAAACGCTATGTGTGGCGACAAACTAACACTGCACATCACTCAGAACACACCATCCCCACTGTCAAATATGTTTGTGGCAGCATCATGCTCTGGGGGTGCTTCTCTTCAGCAGGGACAGGGAAGCTGGTCAGAGCTGATGGGAAGATGGATGGAGCCAAATACAGGGCAATCTTGGAAGAAAACCTCTTGGAGTCAGCAAAAGACTTGAGACTGGGGCAGAGGTTCACCTTCCAGCAGGACAACGACCCTAAACAGGGCAAGGCCAGGGCAACAATGGAATGGTTTAAAACAAAACATATCCATGTGTTAAGGTTCGTACACACGTGCGATCACGGGTCCCGACCTGCGGCGCACAATGTGTACGACCGTTCGCTTCGGCCAATAATCAGCCCGTTCAGTTGGGGATCGTTGCCCGACCGACCGGGCGGATCACCGAACGACCGGCCGTTTCAGCCGATAAAGGGCCCGTACGGGCCAAAACGAACGGTCGTACACATCGTGCCATCGCACGTGTGTACGAACCTTTAGAATGGCCCAGTCAGAAGTCCAGATCTAAATCCAATCGAGAATCTGTGGCAAGATCTGAAAACTGCTGTTCACAAACGCTGTCCATCTAATCTGACTGAGCTGGAGCTGTTTTGTAAAGAAGAATGGGAAAGGATTTCAGGCTCTAGATGTGTAAAGCTGGTAGAGATATACCCTAAAAGACTGGCAGCTGTAATTGCAGCAAAAGGTGGTTCTACAAAGTATTGACTCAGGGCTGAATAATTACGCACACCCCACTTTGCAGTTATTGATTTGTTAAAAATGTTTGGAATCATGTATGATTTTTGTTCCACTTTTCACATGTACACCACTTTGTATTGGTCTTTCACATGGAATTCCAATAAAATCGATTCATGTTTGTGGCAGTAATGTGACAAAATGTGGAAAACTTCAAGGGGGCCGAATACTTTTGCCAACCACTGGATGTGCGTTAATTTGAAAGCCAATTTGAAAGTTAATTTGAAAGTTAAAGGGGAACTGTGGTCGCCAAAAAAATTGAGTTTAAATAAAAGGCCATCAACCACCTCTATATGTGCTCCACAGCCCAAGATATAAAGAAATGACTGACCAGAAAGTTAATGGGTGGGAGGCTGACATGTCACATTCCTAAGGCTTCTCCTGCACAGTGCCGCCGCCGAGCACAGCCTCAGACTCCCCTCAGTGTGTGAGGGAGACAGGAAGTCCCTCCTCCTCTCTGCTGTGTGAAGTCCTGACAGAGAAGGTAAGGGAATCTACAGCCCTTCTCTCCCACTATGCGAAAACAGCCTTTTCAGACAGATTTCTCACTCTGCCTGAACTCCACAGTTTTCTGTAGGGGGTGGGGTTCTGAGTGGCAGTGGGTGGGGCTTGAGCACCGAGGCTTGTGCACCCGCAGGTGGGTGGGGCCACATGGGGCTGTAAGAGAATGGGCCAAGGAAGGCCTGCAACTGGAGGGACCATGGGGTCCATGAGTGGTAGGGACCAGGGGGGCTGCAAAGGGGAAGAGACGACACAGGGCAGATTGACTGACATGGTTTCAGAGCAGGAAGCAGGAAGTGCAGGGGACCTGGTGATGCTGCTGCCATATCACACACAAAAATGTAAATATCTTCAAAACTATGCAAAATAAACAATGAAAATAAATTACAAAAATTCTCAGGAGAGCAATTCCTATCAATTTACCTAAAGTCATTTTTGGACCACAGTTACCCTTTAATTTGAAAGTGTGTACAGAAGATAACTAATATGTGGGAGTCTGTTTCCTATTGTTGTGTGTGATAGTGAATTTATCTGAATGTGGAAAAAAAAAAAACATTATAGCCCACCTATATAACGATAATGGAATCAGCACATAACAATTAGCCCACCTATATACCTATAATCGAATCTGCACATAACAAATAGCCCACCTATATACCGATAATGGAATCAGCACATAACAAAGAGCCCACCTATATACCTATAATAGAAAGCACATACATATAGCCCACCTATATACCGATAATGGAATCAGCACATAACATATTGCGCACCTATATATCGATAATGGAATCAGCACATAACATATTGCCCACCTATATACCGATAATGGAATCAACACATAACAAATAGCCCACCTATATACCGATAATGGTATCGGCACATAACAATATAACAAATAGCCCACCTATATAATGATAATGGAATCAGCACATAACATATAACCCACCTATATACCTATAATGGAATCAGCACAAACAAATAGCCCACCTATATACCGATAATGGAATCGTCACATAACAAAATAACAAATAGCCCACCTATAATGATAATGGAATCAGTACAAACAATAACCCACCTATATACCTATAATGGAATCGGCACATAACAAATATCCCACCTATATACCGATAATGGAATCATAACATAACATAATCATATACTCACCTATATACCTATAATGGAATCGGCACATAACATATAACTCACGTATATACCTATAATGGAATCAGCACATAACAAATAGCCCACCTTTATACCTATAATGGAATCAGCACATAACATATAGCCCACCTATAGCTATAATGGAATCTGCACATAACAAATAGCCCACCCATATACCGATAATGGAATCAGCACATAACAAAGAGCCCACCTATATACCTATAAAAGAATCCGCACATAACATATAGCCCACCCATATACCTATAATGGAATCAGCACATAACATATAGCCCACCTATATACCGATAATTGAATCAGCACATAACATATTGCGCACCTATATATCGATAATGGAATCAGCACATAACATATTGCCCACCTATATACCGATAATGGAATCAACACATAACATATAACCCACCTATATACCTATAATGGAATCATAACATAGCAAATAGCCCACCGTTATACCTATAATGGAATCAGCACATAACATATAGCCCACCTATATACCTATAATGAAATTAGCACATAACATATAGCCCACCTATATACCGATAATGGAATCAGCACATAACATATAGCCCACCTATATACCTATAATGGAATTAGCACATAAATATAGCCCACCTATATACCGATAATGGAATCAGCACATAACCTATTGCCCACCTATATACCTATAATGGAATCATAACATATAACCCACCTATATACCATATGGAATCAACATAACACAAGCCCACCTATATACCTATAGGAATCATAACATAACACATAGCCCACCTATATACCTATAATGGAATCATAACATAACATATAACCCACCTATATACCTATAATGGAATCATAACATAACATATAACCCACCTATATACCTATAATGGAATCATAACATAACATATAACCCACCTATATACCTATAATGGAATCATAACATAACATATAACCCACCTATACCTATAATGGAATAACATAACATATAACCCACCTATATACCTATAAGGAATCATAACATAACATATAACCCACCTATATACCTATAATGGAATCATAACTAACAATACCCACCTATATACCTATAATGGAATCATAACATAACACATAGCCCACCATATACCATAATGGAACATAACACATAGCCCACCTATATACCATATGGATCATAAAAACATATAACCCCCTATATACCTATAATGGAATCATAACATAACATATAACCCACCTATATACCTAAATGGAATCATAACATAACATATAACCCACCTATATACCTATAATGGAATCATAACAAACATATAACCCACCTATATACCTATAATGGAATCATAACATAACATATAACCCACCTATATACCTAATGGAATCATAACATAACATATAACCCACCTATATACCTATAATGGATCATAACATAACATATAACCCACCTATATACCTATAATGGAATCATAACATAACTATAACCACCTATATACCTATAGTAAGTGCAGCACACAACATTAAGCCTACCTGTTTGAGGACTCTTTCCATTGCTCCCTCCTCATTTTCTTCATCACTGTCTGGCAGTTTATAGCAGTCTGGAGTTACTGCAAACATAGAATATTAAGATATATTAACACACTCACTTTAATATTAACACCCAGGTTTTATAAAATGTTATCAAATTCTACAATAATATCCTTTGTCCTAAATTTCCTAAAAGCATATGGACAGCATGTATGTATGTATGTATATATGTAAAAATATGTGAGTGTGGCTCAGTGTTTAGTAATGCTGCCTCACAGTTCTGGGCAAAAATCCACAAGTATGTTCACTGATTTGTGGGCATGCTGTGTCTCCTAAACTTGCGCCCAACCCTCACTCACTCTGGGAAAGGTTCTATGGTTTTGGCAATGTTTTGGTGGGAAGGTATTTCAACAAATGCGACATGTACGCAACAATACTTAAGATACTGTTTAAGAATTAAAATTGATTTCGGGCCTAGGCCTCTCCTTATGGCTATTAGCCAGTAATTTACAAGGTGCGCCCTCACCAGGTCCTCCACAACTGACCCTAGACTATAGCACAAGCACAATACATGCATGGGGCACTCTTGAGTGTAATTCAAACGTCTTTATTAAATCAAATCAACACACAACGTTTCAGGCATCGCTATGTCCCCTTCATCAGTGTGGTGAAGGGGAAATAGCGATCCCTGAAACGTGAGGGATGTGATTTAATAGACGTTTGAATTACACTCAAGAGTGCCCCATGCATGTATTGTGCTTGTTTATTAATTAACCCTGGGTGGTAACTATGATGAGTGGGTGTGGTGTGGCTTTCCACTCAAACCTTTGCACGTGAAGTGTAACATCTCCAATGTTTGGGAGTGATAGTTACGTATGGCATTTGTACCTCCCTGGAAGTGTACCTTGAATTTAAAAAAAATTTGAATTAAAAAAAATAAGGGTTATTCAATAAAAGTTCTTATTAAAATGTTGCTAATTTTGCCCCAACCAATCAGATTTTAGCTTTTAAGTGTTAGAGGCATGTCCACCCTTGTAATAAACTTTTTATAAAATGTACTGCTCCTTCCCCTAGCCCCAACCGCATAACTTTTATTTACAGAAAGTGCCCCAATCTTTACTTACCATCCCTCTATCCTTCGCTGCAGTTCCCGGCCCTCTGCTTGCACGGAATGGGAGTTCAGACCGGCGAAGGAGAGAGGCATGGTAAGTAATGATCGGGGCAGTTTCTGTAAATAAAAGTTATGCGGTTGGGGCTGGGGAAGGAGCAGTACATATATAAAAACGATTTTACACTAGGGGGAGGGAGACAAAATCTGGAAGGAGAGGGAGGGGAGGGAGGGGGAGAATGGCTGCAGTACGCATGCCAAACTTCTCCCGGAAAGGAGACAGGAGGCAGAGTCCTATATGGACTCTGCTAACCTCCTGCTGGCCAGTTTTGGGACTTGGGGGGGGGGGGGAAGACGGACTACAGGAGAACCATATGGAGCTGGGATGTGAGGTAAGGATTTTTACACACTACATAGTGGGGGCCAGTAGTGGGTTAAATTATAATTTGGGGACGGACATGCCCTTTAAATAATTCTGATTGGTGGGGCAAAATTAGCACCATTTCAACAGTAAGAACTTTTATTGAATCTCCCTGAATGTTTTTCACCATAGTTGCCCATTACTATTATTTGTTTAAATACCTCGATGCATACAGATGCCTAATTTACTTACCTTTGTCCGGGTCTCTGCCCTGTAACACTGCCAGGCGCTTTGCTATATCCAGAATCTTTCTTTCCCTGTGGTTGTCATTTTTAAGCTCTGCAGCAGCTTCTATTAAGAGTTTGTTTTTCTCCTTCTCAAGCTGGACAGGGTCTGGTTCTGCCCAATTGCTTTTCCCACCTACTTCACCGAGGTCATTTATTGGTTGAGAACGGAGGTCTAAAAATGAAACGGTATAAACGGTATTTTGCATAAACTAGCAGATATCCTAAATATATCCTAAAAAAGAACACTTTACCAGTACAGGGAGATTAATAATAAGTGCAAATTATTTGCAGAAACCAATTAGGAGGATAGCTTTTTACTGGGTTACTGCAGTTAAACAACATCTAATTGGTTCCTGCAGATTAATAGCATTTTTATTGCATCAGCCCCAATCAGCATTCTTTGTTCCCATCAGCTTGATATTTATTTAATTTGTGTAATTAATGTGGCTGATTTGATTGGTTATTGACCCAGCGAAGAGAGCAAGCTTGGCTTGGGCCTAAGCATATTTTATAAACCAATTGCTTTTAGGTATCCTCAGAGAAGGGCAGGCTTTAATAATACTTAGAAAATGAATAAAGAGGGCAAACAATTTAAATTGAAGTGAATATGAGCCTATTTAAAATATGCCAGTTCAGGAATATTGCAGGTCTATCCACAGCACTCTCATAGACATTCCATCCTGAACAGCTCCGAGGAAGTCCTATATCCTATAGTTCCATCCTTCTATCAATAAAGCTTCTAAACTGTGATCACCCCTCCTTCCTCTTCGCCTTAATACACACCTGCTGCCTTGCTGCACACCTGGAATAGTAATACAATAAGGCAGCAGAGGATACTCTGTATCTGGCATCTGTCTGGTTTATGGACTGAGTGTTATTGCTATCCATCTGCTCTGCAACCCATTACACAATGTTCCAGTTATTAAAGGAAATCATAAAAAAAAAACAACAACAACAAAGAAACCAGCTTGTTAAATTTTAAATTAAACTTTCACCTTTAGAAGCAGGCAGATATTGATACAGGTTTGGTTTCCATAATGCACCCTTATATAAATATATTTTTTCCAAGCCATGTGCAGCTTAAACAGTGCAATAAAATGCTGCTAAAAATCAATTGAGTTAAATTGTTTCTTGACAACATTCTTGAATAAAGAGAGAATCGGCTATGAGATTGTTTTTGGATCATATGACCTACGATAACTGCTATGGATCAGATTCAGCGAAACAGTTTGTTCATTCACCTCCTGACGTGACGTGGTCCGCACAACCTGCGAGGGGTCATGTCAGTCAGTATGCATGGTTAATAGCACACCTTCAATTAGCAGCTTCTTCTAAAGGTATGGGGCGTCAGAGCTCGGTAAGGGTTGCTCAGAGAGAGGATACACCACAAAGCATCCTGATGCTGGTTTGGATCTTATTGAAAGAGAATATCCAATATTGAAAAAACCCACTGAAAGAACATAATACAATATCATAAAAATGGGGGATAAACATTTCCTCTAGTAGATTAATACATGTAGATCTGCACTTTTATAAAACGTATATCAAAGGCTGCACCACCGTTGTAGAAAATAGGTAGGTAGGACGTATCAAAAATGTAAACAGTGCCATGAGTTACAACAATACTTATCAAAACAAAAAAAAGAGGGAGACAGAATTCCACTAAAAGACACTCGTGAATGGCACTCTACCTTGATCCCCATAATAATATAC
Organism: Hymenochirus boettgeri; assembly: GCA_019447015.1. Taxonomy (NCBI): domain Eukaryota; kingdom Metazoa; phylum Chordata; class Amphibia; order Anura; family Pipidae; genus Hymenochirus; species Hymenochirus boettgeri. The sequence continues at coordinate 286,515,543 of CM033476.1, forward strand.
TACTAATATTTTAGATTTGCAGTAATAATTTAATGTAACACACTTAGCAAGTCAACCACAAGTGCTGTTCACTCATTTACCACATAAATACAAAGTGCAAAAGTGCTGTATGGATAACAAATAAGTCACACTTTTAAAAACATGTTGCGGTAAAGGGACAGTTCAGTGGAAATGATCAATTGTTAAATGTTAGTTTGTGTAATGCCTTCTTAGTTATTCTACATATTCTCTCCCATTTGAAAATCTGTTGATTTCATACCCTTTGCTGTTCCCTGCTGTGACATTAGTGAGTGACATTTCAGGTTCTAATGGTCCTTTCCTGTGCACCACTCTTGGAATGTTCCTAACAGTATTTCTACTGATTGGCTGTTGGATGGGTCAAACATGCTCAGATCTCTACTGAGCAACTGAATCAACCCAGTGCGGGTCATGGGCAAAACCATAACGTCTCTATTAGGGGCCTGCAAAAGGGAAGTCAGTATTTCGGTTGCATTTATTTATACACAGACAAATGCTGAATGGACAGGTTAAGATCATTGGGATGGAAAATACTCTCTTTTTCTGAAAAGTATATGTATTTGCACTGAACTCCTTTAATGCAGCATTGGTACACTAATAGATGCAGTTCATATATCCAAAAACCAGACTCAAATGAATCCCAAAGTAAGCCCCACAAGGCCCCCCTGCACTGAAACGGAGATGTACTAGTGCTCCCACGAGACCAAATGGGGGCCGGACTATTGAACACTGCTGCCAAGATACACCTCCAATCTGGATCCACGCTGCAAACAAATCCTTCAAACAGCCGCGGATCAACGTGCACACAACCCGCCAACGTCGTTTCGTTACGGATGTAACTTCTTCCGGGGCGTGGTACAAATGTCGGAACCATTTTATACATGGGTTCCCATTATCCCAGCATCAGATTGCTACAATAACCATTACACTACCAAATGGCATTTAAGATTTACAGCAACATATAAAACAGCCGTTCTCCTTGGAGCTTGGTTATATGTTAACCAGAAAATAGATACATATTATCACACCAACTCAACACATTGATTGCAACACCTCATATACAATGTACCTAAATACAATGTTGCTATCTAACTGTGTGGTAATTATGCCACCATCCTAACCAACAGATGTCTGGTTTGTAAAACATCCTCTTGCAAGTTTATCTAATCTGGTGGCAAGTAATTTACTTTTCTCAGTTGCATACAGAAATACTACTGACAATCATCAAAAAAGTAACAAAGCTCAACTTTTTTTGGACTGGCTTCACTATCTTTATTCCAGACAATAATAGCTATATCATATTGACCCAAAGACAGTTGGGTCAATTGTATATTAGGAAATATATGTTGTAGAGGCATCATCCTATTATAAAAAGCTATTACAGTAATTCTTTTTTAAGCCATTGGGTACCAGAGAATTTAGATTACATATCCACCTTGCCTCCTTTTGTAACAATTTATTCATGTCACCCCCTCTAATACCCATTGTGACTTTTTCAATCCCACAAAACTTTATACTGTTAGGGTTGGAATCATGATATTGTATAACATGTTTGGCACGCTACTTCGAGAGGGGTTTTTTAATAATTGCCCTAATATGTTCTTGGACTCACCTCCACACAGAATTAAAACTTCTTTTGGTTTTCCCAATATACACATAGTGCTACACACTTATCATATACATCACCTGTGGGATTGACACGTTATCAGACTCTTTATACTATGAGTTCTCCGGGAGTTCAAAGTATTATTCGTCATCATGTACTTACATGCCAAACACTTTTCACATTTTCTATACCGTAATTTTGGCAGTCCTAGCCAATCCGGACAGAGTCCCTTCTTACCTCTGCATAGTGGACTATGGGTTAGCAATCCTTCAAGGATTTAGCTCTTTGGCAGTTATTGCTGGCCAGTACCCACCTTAGTGCTCAAGTAGTGTCTGCGCTAACAGAAACCATATTTATGTAGAATTGCTTTAAACATTTCCACTCATTATTAAATTTTGTTGTCAATCTAATCTTGTTCCCTTCATTATTTGATTTTTTTTATGTTGTGAAACAGCAACTTTCCTTTTGTTTTTTTTTTTGCTCTCATACACCATCATGGATATATTTCTTTTGTACCCCTAGGAAAAAGCTGTCACTTAGTGTTTGAGCATGTTTTTCAAAGTCACCATCCAGTGTACAATTTTCTTTCATTCTCAGGAATTGGCATGTTGGTATGGCCCGTATTGTTGATTCTGGGTGGTGACTGTCTGCCCTTAAAAGAGTATTCGCAGGTGTAGGTTTTTTTTAAGTCTCACTCTGTAACTTGCAGTCTTGATCTTAATTAACAAGTCCAATTATTCAATACTGCATTTACTGTGCTTCAAAGTGAATTTTATATTGAGCTCATTGTCATTGAGCTTAGAAACAAGCTTCTCTAAGACTTCCTCTTCACCCCTGCCAGATGAGGAGGATGTCGTCTACATAGCATAGCCACAACAAAACATTTTCATGTACCCCTAAATCATTTAGTGTTCTTGTACAACATAATTTTCCCACTTCCCCAAGTGGAGACGGCATAAGTCGGGGCACAGGGTGCCCCCATCGCTGTGCCTCGAGTTGTCTGTAGACGGAACCATTGAATATAAAACAATATTCTTTAAGACCAATTCCAATAATCTAGCTACAAAATTGGTAAGTTTATCATACCTCATTCCTGTGTATTAAGAAATGTGTAGCAGCCCCTATTCCTATTTCATGGGGAATAGAGAAATATAACCCCTCTACGTCCATGTTGCTAGGATCATATTCCCTGGAATCGTTTAGACCGTCTATTTGACATAATACGTCTCTAGTATCCGGACGTGAGATGGTAACGTTGTGTAAAAACGGTCTTAAAATATAGCGACATAGCGACTTGCTCCTTCTGTTGGCCTTCAATACCCAAAACAATCAGGCGCCTGAGGTGTTCATTATGTACTTGAGTAGATATGATAGACGTGGGTATATCGTACTTCTCTCTCAGGATGAACCTATACTCATTTCATTAATAGTCCTTGTTCCTGGGCATCATACAGGATTTCTTTCAAGGCCTTATTAATGATCTTAACTGGGTTCGAATCAAGTTTTCGTACTGTTCCTGTCCTTGAGTTGCCTCATGGCTTTTCTTTAAACTTTCCTTTGTTAACACCCACAACATTCCCTGCTTATCTGCAGTTCTTATTTCCAGATCATCTCTCACCTTTAACTTCTGGAGGGCAGATCTTCCTCTCTGGACATATTACTGTGGGTTATGCTGTTAGCTTTCACCTTTCCTATTTCCTCCTCTACTCTATTTACAAACATATTAATGTTTGGATATTTGGAGATGGGTGGATAAAACAAAGACTTAGGCTTCAGGAAAGTATAACCTATTTGATTACTTCTGTTTTCCATATTCACCATTGTTGCTAGACAATAAATCCTCTAAATCAAAGAGAGTCCTCTTATCATTAATATCCATTTATGTTTCTCGACCTATCCTTGTTACATTTATGAAGGGTTAGCTACTGTGTTTTCCCTTCATTTTTTGTACCCCCATTTCTGCTGTCCCGCAAACGTAGTGTGTGGGGGTGGGGGGGGGGTGGAGTTCCTGGTTTCTCCTCCTCGTCTGATTTTTTCCTTGAGTTTTTTTGAAATGACTCGCTACTCTCCGATTGGCCCTCATCTGGGGGGAAGGGGCTAACAAAATGATATACTTTGTTTCTGTAGATCTGCACTTCCTATTGTTATCTGGTCAGTTCAGTCACTTACCCTGATATATCCAATATCTTTTGGGTAGTGCCTGGGAACGTGCCTATTTCCCTTTTGGCACCGTAAATCATTCTTCCTTTATAATGCTTAACCAGAAATGTCCCTGGTGTACCTAAACAACAAACCTACCCCTAAAACCAAACACACATATATCTAAAAATATATAAGCATGCATAATCTAGAATTAAAACCCACATACCGTATATACAAACATAGACATCACAAAGGGGATCACGTGACTACGGATGGCTGAGAATAGACAGCACTACACACTCAGTTAACAAACAGCAATTAGAAAGGAAAAACAATGCAATGTTACCTTCTGAATGAGTTTTCTCGCCATTTTATCAATGGCTATCTTCCTTCAGCTGAGTCAGCAAACATCTGCTTTCTGGGTCTGAGTTCTGGTGTCAGGTGGCTGGTGAACCTACAAAATAGAGAAAGGAAGGTATTAACTATATAAAGGGTAATCAGATAGATTATTATCATGGTGCACTTAGTAGAATATATCCACATCATATAGTCCGTACCTGTCTCTGGTTTTTGATGTGGGGGTTCCCCTGTAAAATGGCTAACTAAACGGTCCTCCACTCCTCTGCAGATGGGATATGACGTGTGGCTCCTTTGCTAGCGCTTCCAACCTAGACTCTATCTCTGATGTTGAAGGAAGGAATGGATTCTGCCCCTAGCACACACACATTTAGAATCAAATATAAGTAAAAACAAATAGAGCACACAATAATAAGCAATAGACTGGTTGTCCAAGGCTTGTACACAGGGTAATACTTAATTCGATTGGCCTGAGATAGTTCCTGACCAGTTGGTTGTCCAGATGATTAAAGCGGTTGTGTAAGACACTAATTCCGACATTACCAAAGGGGCCTTTATCGGTAAAGTGTGAATGGCTGAAACTTTTGTTACAAACAAAAAATTTCCCCGTTACAGTACACTCCCTATACTAAAGTATAGGAGTTGGTGGGGATCGTAAGGAGTATGGCACAAACATTCTCCATATAATTTATAACGGAGAACGATCTTGACTGTGTGTACTCCCATCTGTTATAGATGACAGACAGAATAATGATATTGACTGTGTGCACTCCCACGAGTCCCATCTGTTATAGATGACAGAAAGAATCTTGCAGATTCTGTCTGTCATCTGACAGATTGCTACAGTGTGTACCCACCTTTTTATCAATAGGCAGCACAATCAGCTTTACACAATACATGCTTGGTACACTTTCATTTTAAATGGCAGACTCCAACTGCAATATTGATTTGCAGATCTTTTGGGGTGGAAATTTGAGCTGAAGTTTGCCGATGTGCACCAAACCTACCTAAAAAAATATTACACAGATTAACATAGAACAATATTAACAATTTACGCCAAAATTAAACCAGATTTTGACTTTGAAGGGCAACTAAACCTAAAACAACTTTTCCCCTTGAATCTGCAACTTTTGGCTTTTAAAAAGACCTGCTTCCCCCCCCAACCTAACATTTAGAGATAGCACAATCCCATAATCCCCCCCCAAACTACAATCAGCAATTCTCACAGAGTTGAAAGATTTCTTGAAGGAATTTCTTAAGCCCCTTCCCAGTTCGGCCCACCACCTTGCAAATGGGTTAGATCTGATGGGATTTGGTGAGTATTCGCCGTGTGTATGGCTAACTTACATGGTTAGAACTGTCGTGATTTTGAAGTATGGCAGGTAATTTAATTATGGGTAATTTTTAGATCGGGGGGTAGAAATGCCCTTTAAGCCAAATAAAATCATTATCTCACACACAGAGAGAAAGACTACAATTAGCTACTTTGTTTGGAGGTTGACCAAAAGTAAATGATTTCTCTAGTTCTGCTTGCTGGACAGTTCTTATGGAAAATTTTGTAAGGTTAAATGAATTGGACAAAACATTTACACTCACTTGGCTTTGTTTCTTGCTTCAGCCCTCAAGCCGGTCAGCTATGGCTTGGTCTTCAGAGGACAATCTCTGGTAACTTGGAGTCTGTCTCCAAACCTGGCGCCCCTAATGGGCCTTTGAATCCTCCAGATTGATTTGTCTTGGCTTCAAGAGCTGCTACTCGCCTGACTGAACCAAAATAATTCACGATAACCCCTGATAAAACATGCTTGTGGACTAAATAGACAGTTCAGTTTCACTGACTGCAGTGTAGGCAGAATAAGTGGTTATACATTATATATATATATATTATATACCTTTTTAAATTGCAAACTATCTTTTTATCATCCATGAACAGGTCATACTGAAAATATGTGTTAATGTTTCTCTTATAGCAGAAGAGAAAAAGTTCCTACCTACTATACTTCCAATAGGTTATTGCACAATCAATTTACAAGGCAGCTAGTTAGTTTAGGGAGAGGTTGGACCAAAGGGAAAAAATCCCTCCACAGAGCATAAAAAATGGCAGGAACCTTTATAACAGAAGGTATCTTGCAGTCTCGTGCTATATGAATAGCATTGCCCACAAAATCTAAGGAATCAAGAAGTCGTTTCTTACTCCTAGGAGATCTATCTATCTATCGTCAATCAACTTGGTAGTTGTAGTTGAAACAAATATTATTGTAATAGTATATATTGAGTTTGGTGTTAAGGTTATGCAGAATTCTAGTTAAATTGTAAATTTGGTTTTTTTTGTGTGTGCTGTAATGAAAAAATGTTAGACATGAACCAGATGAGACATAATGGTACAACAAATTGGGAAAAAATTCTGTGGAATCAGAAATAGCTTAGGACATGCTAATACTTTCATTCCATGTGAAACAATTAAAATTATTTCAAATAAATATGTGTTCACTTTCATTTGAAAACTCACTTCTTGTAATTTCAGGTGGTGGACCACTTGAAGAGTTGCTTTTGGGTTTCCTCCCTGAAAGAGAATCAAAAAAAACTTGAGGGAAGACATGTTAGCACACGGTGCAAATGATGAATGACAAGGTTGTGTTTGTATTAGTTGTTTAAACACATATTGAGGAACAAGGACAGTTTGACCACAGGGCAAACTAGACATTATGCCAAACCCCCAAGGGGTCTCCAATGGTGGAAGGTGAAAGGGGGCCTCATATATTTTTTCCCAGAAGCCCACACAGACGTGAAGTGCCCAGTAGATATGATTGCGGAAATCAACAAATTAAGATTAAGAATAGTGGTTTTTCAGCAGGGAATGACACTGATCAACAAAAAAGGCCCAACCCATAAACCATATATGAGTCCTTTAGGAGAAAAGCGCTTTACAAATATATTGTATTGTATAAATACCTAAATTGAATTACAAATCTATGGGTCATCTTTGAATGCTGGGAATCACTGAATTCCTTGGCTAACTGAAACAACAAGGGCAAATCTTTTGGATAAAACAGATTTTTCTAACTTATATTATATTAACTGGATAGACAATCAGGCAACCAAATATAGAGGGTTCACATAAATAGGGGCAAGGCAGGGTATGAGTATAAAACTTGTGGTGCAGGTGAATTCTCCTGTGTCAGGTTAAGAAATTATAAGCCTTTGATCAATAATGTTTTTCATTTTTACAGTCACCAATGGAAATAAAACATTCAGTCTTCATTGCACTGATACCAATTCGTCAATCAGCTGTTTGGGGCAGACACATGTTGCTCTCCAATAAAATGTTTAACGATTACAGGGTCCAAATATCTATATTATGGAAAGCAAAAATCCTCACCTGCTGATGGTTTCATAGCAACGCTTGCAGACTTTCTGTTTGGCAGCTCCATATGTAGGGAGCACTGCACTGAATCAAGACAACTGGACAGTAGGAATGACCACAAGACTTGCAGCCACACTTAAATAAATATAAACATTATTAGAATAGAATAATACAATAATATGTATAATGTTATTGGAATAAGCACAAAGCTAGATTACAGGGACATTAATTAACAAGTAAACACTAAGGAGAAATGTTTAATTTTATATAGTCCCTTATTATTACAGAACGCAGAAATATGTTTCTACTAGTACTTGACGTATCCGCTGTCATAAACAGACAGATGGCCGCTCCATCCGCTGTCAGTCTTGGGATTCTGTCACAAGGGTTATATGTGTTGCAACACTTTGCCCACAGGGGTTAAAAACGGATGGTATTTTCTCCTGAGTTATGCATTTGTGGTTGCAGTTTTATGCAAGTTATGCACTGTTATCGCATAAGCTTTAAACGTGTGGGCATGGCAGGGGGGTGCAGGGATGGGGCGCGGGGTGCTGGAGGTGTGGGGTGGGGGTACAGCGGTGGATAGAGCGGTGGGGGGGGCGGGGGGTGGGGGTGTGGTTATGTGGATGGGGGAGGTGGGGTGTCGTGGTTGGAGATGCGGAGTTGGTGGGTCTGCGACCCCGACCACAACACACCAAACAGACCACCTTCTTTGTGAGGTGGCGAGTAAAAACGGTTGGGTGCATAATTCACCAAAAATTCATTGCCCCGCGAGCGCACGGGAAGGCTATAAGCCAAAGGGGGTTTACTAGTAAGAGGGCAGGAAAAGCAAACGAGAAGGTGCGAGGGGTACACAACGGAGACGCATGTGCGTAAACCCGCAGGTCGACTGAACTATACAATGAAAAAAGGGGGGGGTGGGGCTGGGGGGGCGGCCGCGCCAGCTCAGGTTGTGAAGGGGGCGGGCAGCTGGTGCAGCAATAAAATGAATCTTATATAGGGTGTGTGGAGGAAGATGCGGGATCTTAGAGAAAAAAAACAAATTAAAGCAAACCGCAAAAGAAAACAAAATAGACAAATAAAGCCCCCTTTAAAACCGAAGAATAAATGAAGAACATATCACACCATATACACCATACTGCAATTCATTGGAAATAAGAACATATGACAATACAGTGAACAGTCCTATTAAACTAGTAAGTTGTGTAATTAAAGTTAGCCATACACATGGCCGATATTCAGCAAATCGCATCAGTTCCGGCGTGATTTGCTGAAAATTGTGATTGTGTATGGATAACTTTAATTACACAACTTACTAGTTTAATAGGACTGTTCACTGTATTGTCATATGTTCTTATTTCCAATGAATTGCAGTATGGTGTATATGGTGTGATATGTTCTTCATTTATTTTCTCAGAATCCGAACAATCATCACAGACATATGGATATAGTGACTAATTGTGTCACTAAAGGGGAACTGTGATCAAACAAGTTGAGTTTAAATAAAAGGCCTACCTTTAAAATGAGCCATCAACCACCTCTCTACGTGCTCCACAGCCCAAGATATAAAGAAATGACTGACCAGAAAGTTAATGGGTGGGAGGCTGACATGTCACATTCCTAAGGCTTCTCCTGCACAGTGCCGCCGCCGAGCACAGCCTCAGACTCCCCTCAGTGTGTGAGGGAGACAGGAAGTCCCTCCTCCTCTCTGCTGTGTGAAGTCCTGACAGAGAAGGTAAGGGAATCTACAGCCCTTCTCTCCCACTATGCGAAAACAGCCTTTTCAGACAGATTTCTCACTCTGCCTGAACTCCACAGTTTTCTGTAGGGGGTGGGGTTCTGAGTGGCAGTGGGTGGGGCTTGAGCACCGAGGCTTGTGCACCCGCAGGTGGGTGGGGCCACATGGGGCTGTAAGAGAATGGGCCAAGGAAGGCCTGCAACTGGAGGGACCATGGGGTCCATGAGTGGTAGGGACCAGGGGGGCTGCAAAGGGGAAGAGACGACACAGGGCAGATTGACTGACATGGTTTCAGAGCAGGAAGCAGGAAGTGCAGGGGACCTGGTGATGCTGCTGCCATATCACACACAAAAATGTAAATAT